>OX418223.1:8862966-9120141 GCA_948455865.1 Conomelus anceps | reverse complement strand
GGATTTCTGCATTTGGTTGGCAAAGGCGGACAGCTGAACATTTTAGAAAGCTTTGGAGATAACACGGTTGGTAAAAAACGATTCCAATACTAGTTTAAACGATCAAATTTATTTCAAGCTATAATTCAATACAACTTGGTTTCATCTTAATTATGGCCTACTGTTTATTAGCGGTACTTTCTTGTTTTTCTCGGTTGACCTTGACTGCATTTCATTTAACTTCATATTTTATTTTAATTGCTGAATTCTAACCTACTTGTGTATTGGTCTTGTTTGTTACTTTTTGGTTCCTTATTTTGACACTGATTATTCCTTGGTGCTCCTCCCACAATTGGGCGTGACTTGTTAGAGCCTTCAGCCAATCACAGACCTTCAATGAAAGTCAGCCTATGAGAGGCAATTTCATCCTCAGCCAATAGTATCATTCAGTGTTTAGTATATAATATTGTTGTTGTAGTGTTTATGTGTATAGTATTAAGCTGCACTGTACTTTAGTTTCAATTTGTTTAAGATTGATAGTGGTGTAACAACTGAAACTAGTTTCTAACGGTTTTCAATAAATGTGGTTGTGACAACATCAAGTCTTATTATTCATTATAATAATTAATATTGATGCCAATAGTATCATTCTGTGTTTAATATATATTAAGCTACATTGTACTTGATAGATATTTCATTTTCATCTCTTCTCTGTTGATATCTATTGTATTATTATTACTATATTTTTATGTGCATTTGAATTATAGTTGAACTTCTCAATAAGTTAAAGTAGTTGAAATTTTGGCTTAAATATGAAAAGCAGGCGCTGCGGTAAATCGCCGAATGCATGAGTTTATTTTGACTGTTTAAAGTTTTTATTTTGTTTGTAAAATTGTGCTAGCCACCACTACTGGTTCAGATGGCTAGAATTTCCATAATATTCTTTATACTGTATCTCATTATGTGTAAAACTTTAATGGAATAAAATTTACTTACTTACTTACTCACTTACTTAGTTTTAGTTTGTTTGAGATTGATAATGGTGTAACAACCGAAACTAGTTTCTCACATTTTTCAATCAATGTGGAAGTCAACAACTTCAAGGCTTATTATTCATAATGGATATCTAACACAATATCACCTTCGCCACTACAAAGAAAGTCAATATTAATTCATAATCCTCTATGAGAGATACTGAGATGGTTGTAGTTGTATATTTGTTTACTAGCTCTTTCTGTTTTCTTTCTATATTATTAAATTGTTAATTATCTGAAAAGAAGTTCAATCTCTGAAGCTCACATCAGATGCCTATGGAACAAAAGTTAGCTGCTGGAACAAAAGGTAGCTGTTCGGAACCCACCAAAAACTGTATGTCCAACTCATCTATCACCATCATCCAACTCATTACCCACGCACAGGTCTCAGACCTATGTGGGCTTCATCCTCCAAAAAAAAGTAGCACTTGGCCGGTTGCTGAATGAACGGAATAAATTAATGGGGAGTGATAGCCGCGACCCGTAGCAGGTATCTGTTCAATCAGATAGAGATAAGCTGCGTTCTCGTAGGTCCTGTTTGTAACGGTGATCGATTAGATTGGCCAGCAAAAAAGACACTGTTCTCTGCTGTAAAATCACTTCCCGGTGGTTCGGAACCCACCTAAAACTGTAGGTCCAACTCATCAATCACCATCATCCAACTCATTACCCACGCACAGGTCTCAGATCTATGTGGGCTTCATCCTAAGAAAAAAATAAAGATTTGAAGCAATGAAGAATCAAGGCGCAGCAATACCTGCTTGCTGCATTTATTAATTCGTTATTTGTATCGAAGGAAACTCGCCGAAATTTTATTTTTTTCCTTGTTCATTACCAGCGTTAACTTGATCTGTCAAGGACGTACGACACAGTTCAACTTATTCCCAGATTGCATGGACAGGATGGCAACCACATTTACCACCACACCACAATCCTTTGTTCAACATGTCAATCTTTTCTCTTCTGAATCTTCTTTCTTATTCTTCTTTTTCTTCTACTTCTCCTCTATCCTTCTTCTTCTTCTCCCAATTTTTCATCTCCTTCTTTTTCGTCTTCTTGGGTTTTTCTTCTCGCTTCTTTTCAACCGACGTCCAAAAAGGAGGAGGTTCTCAATTCCACCTGTTTTTTTCTTATACTTTTTTCTTTTTTCTCACTTCTCCTTCTTCATCTTCTTCTTGCTTTTTCTTCTCCTCCATCCTTCTCCCTTCTACTTCTCTCTTCTTCTGTATCTTCTTTCATATTCTTCTTCTTCTACTTCTCCTTCTTCATCTTCTTCTTTTGTTTTCTTCTCCTCCTCATCCTTCTCTCTTCTTCTGTATCTTCTTTCATATTCTTCTTCTTCTACTTCTTCCCTCTTTCTCTTCTTCTTCTTCTTCTTCTTCTGTTTTACCTTCTCGCTTCTTTTCAACCGACGTCCAAAAAGGAGGAGGTTCTCAATTCCACCTGTTTTTTCTTATACTTTTTCTTTTTCTTCTCACTTCTCCTTCTTCATCTTCTCGCGTTTTCTCCTCCTCCTTCTCACTTCTTATCTCTTCTTCTGTATCTTCTTTCTTATTCTTATTTTTTCTTCTTCTACTTATCCTCTCTCTTTCTTCTTTTCCCCTTTTTCTTCTTCATCTTCTGCTTTTTCTTCTTCTTCTGTTTTTCCTTCTCGCTTCTTTGGGACTTCTAAAGGAGGAGGTTCTCAATTTCACCTGTTTTCTTATTCTTTTTCCTTCTTCTCACTTCTTCTTCATCTTCTCTCGCATTTTCTCCTCCCCCTCCTGACTTCTTCTTTTCCTCCTTACTTTTCCTTATCCTTATTTTTCTCGTTTCTTCTTCTTTTTCTTCTCTCTTCTTCTGTATCTTCTTTCTTCTTCTTTTTCTTTACTCTTCCTTGCTCCTTCTTTTTCTTCGCCTCTTTTTTTCCTCTCCTCGCTTCTTCTTCCTTATCTTCTTGCTTCTTCTTCTTCTCCTCCTCCTCGCTCTTCGTTCTTTTTTTCTCGTTTCTTCTTTTTCTTCTCTCTTCTTCTTTACTTCTCCTTCTTTCTTCTTCTCCTTCTTTCTTCTTCTCCTTTTTTTCGCCTCTTTTTCTTCTTCTTGCTTTTTTTTCTTCTAGCTTCTTCTTCCTTATCTTCTTGCTTCTTCTCCTCCTCGCTCTTCCTTCTTTTTTTCTCGTTTCTTCTTTTTCTTCTCTTTCTTTACTTCTCCTTTCTTCTTCTCCTTTTTTCGCCTCTTTTTTCTACTTCATTATTTTCTTTTTTCTTCTAGCTTCTTCTTCCTTATCTTATTGCTTCATCTCCTCGCTTCTTCTTCTTCTCCTTCCCCTCATCACCACCACTTTTTCTCCTTTTTCTTGGTTCTTCTTACTCTCCTTCTCTCTTCTTCTGTAGGTATATTCTTTCTTCTTATTCCTATTATTATTGTTTTGCTGCTTCTTCTCCTTCTTCTTTATCTTCGTCTCCTCCTCACTATCCTCGCTTCTTCTCCTTCTCTCGTTTCTTCTTCTTACTAGTATAATTATTAATGTTGTTTTCGCTGCTGCTTCTTCTTCTTCTTCTTCTCCTCCTCCTCCTTCTCCTTCTTCTTCTTCTTTACTTCTCCTTTCTTCTTCTTTTTCTTCTTCTCCTTTTTTCGCCTCTTTTTTCTTCTTCATTCTTTTCTTTTTTCTTCTAGCTTCTTCTTCCTTATCTTATTTCTTCATCTCCTCGCTTCTTCTTCTTCTTCTCCTTCCCCTCATCACCACCGCTTTTTCTCATTTTTCTTTTTCTTGTTTCTTCTTATTCTCTCTTCTTCTGTAGGGATGTTCTTTTTTCTTATTCTTGTTTTCGCTGCTTCTTCTACTTCTTCTTTATCTTCGTCTCCTCCTCACTATCCTCGCTTATCTCCTTCTCTCGTTTCTTTTTCTTCTTATTATTAGTCTAATTATTATTGCTTTCGCTGCTTCATCTCCTTCTTCATCTTTATCTTCGCCTCCTCCTCATCCTCCTCGCTTCTTCTCCTTCTCATCCTCTCTTCTTCTCCTTCTTCTTTTCTCGTTTCTTCTTCTTCAAGTCCGGTCTTTGTCTCAAACGGTATCACTTACCGACCGTGACTGTAACGGACGACAGAGTATTTCGTCTTGAACGCTGTTTAAAAATCGAATAAAAGAACAACACAATGTCTGGAGGAAAAGTAAAAAACAACTATTGCATTGCTAGCCGGTTGTTTCAATTCGCATTTGAGCTCCTCTAAATAGCATCTAAAACTCTAAATCTAAAAAAGAATCTGAAGAAGAATCTAAAAGCACACCGCCCATAACTCGACTTGGACAGTGTAGTAGTTGCGGTGGCTTCCGCGAACTCAGAAATACCACGAAAGTGAGTTGCTCCAAATGATGTCGAGTTCAAAGACATCTTCAGCTGATATCTCACTCTACTGTGACTCATCCATCCTTTTCGGCCAACTTGAAGCGTGGCTTCTGTGGAGAATCGTCATGACCTTGAAAAGCCACTGCCGAGGATATTCTGATTGGAATCAGATTTTTCGACAGATTACAACATGATTGAAATAATCTTTGTCAGGTACATAGTTTTTAGATCTAGGAACTTGAAATTATTTACTACTGTAGCGAATATGAAATTGGAGAGAATAGAAAGAAAGAAGAAACAGTGGTTCTCAGTGTTATCTGCTATGTAAATGTTTACTTTTAAGCAATTAATTACTCAGCTTTTGACACTTTTATAGTGTTTACTTGTAGAATGTTCTAGTTGTTTGATTAGACATTAATGGAATCTTTTCGAATATTGTAGAAAGTGCTAGTTTCCTTGATTTATTTATTTAGAAGATGATAGAAAAATCTAGAGATATCTCAATTGTTGAAAAACCTATTGGCGAACGCATTTGTAAATTAGTTGAGTTATCTTTGAAATTCGTTGTGATAAACAAGTTGTGACAGTTCTATAGTGATAATTCTTTCTCTGTGCCTTCAGTGACAATTCTTTTTCCTGTTTTAGGGCGGGTATCCACGGACAACTATCGCATGTGGTATGTGGGTACTACTGACCGGAAATGCGAAGAATGCGTACCACAAATCGCGCTCACTGGTGTCCACGATGTGGTATGTGGCGGCTGCTGCTCTGCTATTATAAGATTTATTATGAGATCTGTAAGATGGGGTGGCAGTATTCCTTATAAAACAACCTCTCAATAACGAATACCTCCCTACAACGATTTTTATTTTACTTTTTTAGTTTTTATTTTACGGACTAGTGCTACGTAAGTTAAGTGTTCTTTTTCGACGTTTATTTTTGAATATTATTGGACAGTTTATTGTACAGTTATTAATTAATATTAGATCGGCCTTTTAACTTTTAGTGATTGATTTTTGACAGTTCATTGGAATCTCTTTATTAGTTGAACAATATCGATTTGTCTGTTTTTAATTGCTTATTTTTCTGTAAGACATTACCGATCAGTGAGTGTTGTGATTATTTGTGTAAATAATGTGCGAGTGATAAATTTAAGTGTTGCCAGCGTTATTTTAGACATATAACCCGTAACCCTACGTATTTTTTCTAACTTCTATTTCATTGGTCTCGGGTTTGATTCCCTGGCATTTCTGACTCATCATCTCACCTCACTGTCTCCAACCAAATGCCGTCTGGTAGCGAAGTTGTTGGAGCGCTAGTCTGAGATAAGATATATAACGCTGGTTTCGTTTCCTACAGCCTTGGGTTCGAATCTCATTCAGCCATGGATGTTTCTCATCATTCACCCATTCACCTCATTAGCCACGCACAAGTATTCAGACTCATGTGGGCATCATCAGCAATTAAAAAGAAAATAACGGTTCAAGCGGCGAGGTGGAACTAACCGTAAGGGTCTCTCCATCAATAAAAGCCATACCAGTACGCATTTACTTGTTTACTACGTCACCAAAGGCCTAACTACCTTGCTAACTACCTTGGGGGGGGGGGGGGGGATAAGTGGATAGATCTCACCACAGAAACCAAATGAATTTTTTTCGGAATTTTAGTCTTGAGAGACAATTTTAGACAAGAGTCAACGAAGGTGTCTGGAATCACTAAATATGAGTGAGGACTATATAATTTGAGGACTAAATATGTAGTTTGAGGACTATTTAAAAAAAAAATTAAATTAGAGGGGATCAAAAATAGCAGAGTGAGAATAGTTTCAAGTAGGCCTGCCTTTAAAGTTTCTCTATTCGAATCATTTTTTTATTAATTTCTTCAAGTCCTTTTTAAGTGCTATTAATTTATACTGAAGACTTCCGCAATGGCGGATATTGACAACAGCATTGAATAACTGATGGAAATCTACGAATTCAACTGTACAAAAATATCAGAGCCAGTCACCACCGGGAATCTATTCAATACTGTTGTCAATATCCGCCATTGCGGATATATACAGAATGTCCCATAAGTAGAGTGCCAAACTCTGGGAAAAGGTAATATGGGTCAAAATAAAGAGAAAATCACGAATAAAATTTTTTCCACAAACGCTTCGTTTACCAGATATCCGCCATTTTGTATTTTTTACAAAATAATTGTTATCTTCAAATTTTTTCAACCGATCTTTATAAAACTCGGTAAGTATGTTTAAATAAAAGAGACTTACTGTAGAAAAAAATTCAACTTGGTCCAATTTAAAATTTCAAAATAGCGGCCATTTTAAACCTTTAATCTAAAATCACACATTTCAATGTATCTCGGTTATGTTTTGTTCGATTTTCATGTTTTTGGTGTTGACAGATTGGAAATAAAACTTTCTAAAAAATTTGTAAGTAAATTTTGTAATTTTCCCCGTTTTCACGCCATTTTTGATTAAAGGTTTAGAATGGCCGCCATTTTGAAATTTTAAATTGGACCAAGTTGAATTTTTATTCTACAGTAGGTCTCTTTTATTTAAACATACTTACCGAGTTTTATAAAGATCGGTTGAAAAAATATGAAGATAACAATTATTATTTTGTAAAAAATACAAAATGGCGGATATCTGGTAAACGAAGCGTTTGTGGAAAAAATTTTATTCGTGATTTTCTCTTTATTTTGACCCATATAACCTTTTCCCAGAGTTTGGAACTTTACTTATGGGACACTCTGTATATTTATATATTATAAATTATTTTTCTGTATATTTGTCAGTTTGTTTAATTGTCAGTCACTTCAATCTAGCTTGTAATAAATTTTTAGCACAAGAGTCTGGATCTCGATGTTCATCATTGTTCCCTGCAGTACCAGCATTAGCAAAACTAATATAATACAAGAAGCCGAGGAGATTATCACTTGGTGAGTCACAATAGTAGCTTATTCAAACAAAAACCTAGTTATATTGGTAGGATATTCTACAACAAGCTAACGCAGTTTTTAAAGTCTTAAAAACATAGAAATATTTAAAAAGCAATTGAAAAAATATTTAGTTGATAAAGCTTTTTATAGTGTACAAGAGTTCCTTTTTATAGTGTACAAGAGTTCCTTTCACACCAAAATTAAGCCTCACCTCAACTAACTGATAAAGTAATTATGGTATCTAGTGTGTAATTGTTGATCTGACTTGTCTTATACTCCTTAACTGGAGTCTCAAAGACGTAATCTACAAAAAAAAAAAAATAGTGTCATCAACTCCTACGTCTCTATTTTCCTCATGCGAAGACTGTTCATAATCTGAAAAGTTTTCATCACTACTGTTTTTTGTAATTATTGAAATTAAAATTGCACCCTTCAGTGCAATTATGCCGGGTAAGCGAAACGGTTACCTGACTACCGGGTATGTGTGAAAAAAGCCTAAGGGCCGCTATTGAATCAACAGCTGCTGAATGGTATACCGATTGAGAAACATGGAATGAATAAGTAAATGAACAGATTCACATTTATATTTCCATAAATAAACGAATCTTTATACACATCCTAAAGCTTTGTATTCGTATACTAACCTACTTCAACTATACAAACCTTCATTTTGGCGAAAAACTCGTGGGCTAGATGGCAGTTAAACATGCAAAACCAGACCTACTGCATGAAAAAATCAAAGCATCAATAAACATGCAAGTGTTAATTGACTCCAATAACCAGGAAGTTTTTTTGAGAGAAAGATGGGTGACATAATGTATTCTCTCATCAAATAACAGTAAGCTGAGCTACTTGAATATTTCCCATCGTCTCCTCCTGCAATTAAAACAGGAGCTTCGCAGCATGATACGATCTGCTTCGAAGTACTTTGTACCGTACATCCGGTGTTGCAACGGATCTTGGACAGTGACCCGCCATCTGTATCATCCTCCCAAGAAACGGTATAATGAATTTTACCAGTTTTTTTTTTAAATAATTTTATGCAGAAATTTTTACGATATTCAAATTGAAAAAATAGTGGTTTGTACATTTTTTCTTTTAACGGTCACAATGGTCAATTTATGGCGTTTCTTGACGTTCTTACTCTTCATTTTTCCTCAATAATTCTTCAACTAGATTGATTTCCGTTTCTGTTTATATCTGAAAAGCCCTTTTTTGTAGTTGATTTCCTATTTTGTTTTGTTTAAAATCTTTTAATAACGCATGTATTGATATCCTATAATTTTATTATTATTATTATTTTAGTAGTGACTTAATTTTGGGAAGTGATAGCCATGTGCCGTAGCAGGTATCTGTTCAATCAGATAGAGATAAGCTGCGTCCTCCTGGGTCCTCTTTGTAACGGTGACCGATTAGATTGTACAGCAAAAAAGACACTGTTCTCTGCTGTAAAATCACTTCCCGGTGGTTCGGAACCCACCTAAAACTGTAGGTCCAACTCATCAATCATCATCATCATCCAACTCATTACCCACGCACCGGTCTCAGACCTATGTGGGCTTCATCCTCCAAAAAAGAGAAAAAAAGTACAGTAAATTTGGATTATTCTTGATAATTCAATTTATGTTTCCAATCTGCTGTGACGGATCTTATTGATTCTCTTATTAAATTCTGTTATATCAAGATAAGCTGCATATAATACTCATTTAGTCACTATATCAATAATTTGATCCTTGATCCAAGCAGGTTCTTAATTTCCATTACAGCTCCGGGTGAGCTCCAGCCTCTCCAACCATGCCTCCAAACCAAACGGTCTTCAAGCATGAGAGCTTAGTTTATATAATTGAGTTTATTATATTATTTATATATTATATTATAGTTTATTATCAATATTGATTAGTTTATACAATTAATATTCTTGACAGCAACCGAAAAACAGAGATATTTTTGGATAGGGACGAACTGCGCATGTGGTCAAGAAATTACTAAGCGGATTATTCCTAACCTAACCTAACCCAACCTAGCCTCTGGAGTAACAGCATGATAATTATGAATTCTGAGAACGATCGGGCACCCGTATTTTCCTTTGACCTATTTGATTTTTGACTTCCCTTCCACATATTTCTTTCACAAAAGTTCTCTTAGGTAGGTTAGATTTCTTCATCTGTGGTAGGAGGTAGTTCGCCATCCAATGGAGAGCTAAAAAATTGTTACAGTTTTTTGTAAAGATGATAAAGAACGCTCCTTGTTGTATTTATACCCTATCAGCTATAATTTTAATATACAGTAATAATTTGAAAAGAAATAAAGAAAAAAGAAATAAAGAAAAAAGAAATAAAGATGATAAAGAACGCTCCTTGTTGCATTTATACCCTATCAGCTATAATTTTAATATAATAATTTTGGTTCATTCTTGAAGTTTCAAGTAACGTTTTCAATCTACCGTGATTAAGCTCACAATTTTTTCATTAAATTTTGTTATTAAAACATCAAGCTGGGCAGCATGTAAAACTAATTTTATTCACCTTTTCAATAATTTCTTATAGTTTTGGAATTCGCTTCATCTTCTATGCGGATCCTACACCATAGACGAACCATCATCAATCTGACTTGTCTTCCACTCCTTAACTGGAGTCTTAAAGACGTAATCTACAAAAGAAATCAACTTTACTCCCTAATCTATGCCTTTTCTGACTAGCCTGTTGAGTGTTATGCAAAGAAAGGAATCCATTTCAATTTTTTTTTCTTTAGAGGATGAAGCCCACATAGGTCTGAGACCTGTGCGTGAATAATGAATTGGATGATGGTGATTGATGATTTGGACCTACAGTTTTAGGTGGGTTCCGAACCACCGGGAAGTGATTTTACAGCAGAGAACAGTGTCTTTTTTGCTGTACAATCTAATCGGTCACCGTTACAAAGAGGACCCAGGAGGACGCAGCTTATCTCTATCTGATTGAACAGATGCCTGCTACGGCTCATGGCTATCACTTCCCAATAAAACGCTTTATATTTCATATTTCTGTGAATTTTTCAGCAGTAGTTTTCTATGATTCTTATATGAAAGCTAGAAAAGAATACTTCTTTCACTAGTTTTTTGAGGCTCTAAAATGAAAAATACAATTTTTTCTCAATATATATATTGAAGACCCCCGTTAATGTCAATTATTTACTGTCCATTCACGTTTGTTGAAAATTCATTGATAGTTAAGTCGCCTCATATAGAGAATCAGTAGGGAGGCAGAAAATACGTCAGAGCCAACAAAGAACAAGTGAAAGTGACTGAAACGTACCAAGGTGGAACAAAACGGAATATGAATCTTCTTACAAGATTTTAGGCCTCTAGCTGAGCTTCAATCTGTGAATGCTATAATGTAGCAGACCGGGCGTATGCTCTGATAATTCGATCTAGATTTTACGGTCTCTAATTGATAGATAACACATCTCGAGGCACCATCACCCAAACTTAGCATATATTCAAATTATGTTTCTTTTCACGCTGAAACGACCACTTTCATACTAAAAGCAAAGGGTTTTGGAAAACATATTTGTTTTAAAAGCGTGAAAATTAACAAAGAATGGAAAATGAGGAGATAAAGCTCCTATAGATTTATTTTACATCTTTTTTGGCTCAGTTCATTTGAAGAAAATACCTATACATAAACTACACTACTTTGCAATAAAATAATGCGTTAGTTTTCAAACGCCGCTCAAATTCGTATTAGCCTATATTGGTATTTTAAATTGTTTCAAATTACGAATTATGTTGAACTTGTTCCGGTTTTGTTAAAAAAACTTTTTCATAGTATAAAATAACTGACTAAAAGAACAGAAAAAATAACAAACAGAATGGAAACTTCCAGTCAAACCTAAGATAAAAAAAAAAAAAACTAAAAATCTTTGCCATTTTAAGTTAAGCTGTGCACAGGGTTTTTGTTCATTTTTTTCGAAGTTTATTGTATTGGATGCTATTAGGGCTTTGAAAAGTTTTCTATTGCTGTGAGAAAAAGTTTTTTCCATTTATTATTTTGTGAAATATGGGTGTTCAAAGTAGAAATGTTTAGGTTTTTGGGGACAATTGATCTCACCTATTAGTGATTTTGACTTTTGATGCATTTTCTGTAACTAAAAGAAACCTCGAGGAATAAAATAACAGATTTTTTACTCCAATAAAAAAAAAAGTTTTTTCAAAATCTATAAAAAAATTCAAATTTTCAAAAAAAAAATTGAAAAAACTATTTGTTAGTTTGAAATAAAATAATTGTCATTTTATTCCTCAAAGTGTCAAAGTTATGGAAAATTTATCAAAAGTTTAAAATCGCTCATAGGTGAGATCAATTGCCTCCAAAAACCAAAAAATTTCAACTTTGAGCTCCCATATTCACAAAATAATTGAAGAGAAAAATTTCCTCACAGCAATAGACAACATTTCAAAGCCCTAATAATATTCAATACAAGAAACTTTAAAAAAAAAAACTACGGCCATAAACCCTGTGCACAGCCTTAAAAACTAATAATCGGCTCTGGTAGTACAGTTGGTTGGAGCGTTTTTTTTTATTAGACAAGACTCTGACTGGCTACATTTTCTGCAGCCTTGAGTTCGAATCTCATTCAGCCATGGATGTTTCTCATTATTCACCAATTCACCTCATTACCCACGCACAAGTCTGCAGACTCATGTGGGCATCATCCGAAAAAAATCTTTCCATACTTGAAGTTTTTTTTGTAGATTTGTAGATTTTTATTAATTTGTTAGGCCTTGGACCTTTTAATTAATTGACTATGAAATAGTTTTTTTAACAACACCGGTAAGGATTCAAAATAATCCGTAATTTGAAATATTTTAAATTACAATATTGAGAAAATGATTAGTTGAAAAGCTTTATATAGTGTACCAGATAGAACCTCAACTGTAATTTAATTTTAAATTTAAATGTTAATTGTAATTGTGGTAACTAGTGAATAAGAATAGTGGGAAATAATGTATATAATTGTTGATCTGACTCGTCTTACGGTATTCTTCAAAAACGAATGAACTGTGAAAGGTGACTAGGGTTACAACAATCCATTATTTCATGCAAATCACTTCTGTACAGTCCCTAGCCAATGATTTTCAATAGATTCTCGTTGAACCTCAGCCTAAAAACGGAAGTCTCCGTCCACGTGCTAGTGTGTTACTTGTCTACTGAGGCGTGACAACAGGTTGTAGGCCTATTATACTATTATAAGCTTTTAGATAGCGTATTGTTCTTCGTCTACAGAAAAATTTACTTAAAAAACCGATTTGGAAATGTTTCAAATAACTGTTCCTGGGTTTTATTTCAAGACTGAGTGCAAACTAAATTTACTAAGAACAACAAATATGATATAAAAACTACAATACTACAATAGGTACAGTACGACGATATTACAACTATAGCCTAACAATGCTGATTCTGTTGATCCGTGACCATATTTGAAATTGCTGAATCATTTATTTATTTAACTATTCATTTATCACAAAAACGCAATCAAGTAAAGAAAGCAGTAGGCAAAGCCACTAGGCCTACTGCTTTCTTTACAATTTTTTAATTAAAATATCCAGGTTATGACCAAGTTCAACTAGAAATTTCTCTTTGAAGTGCAATATTCCTGATTCTTTCTAAAACAAGATTATGAATCAGAACGATTTCTTACCTTTTACCCAATTTTTACAGGTATATCTAGTTATTGTTTCTTTACGTTAATATATTTTTTTTTCTTTGGAGGATGAAGCCCACATAGGTCTGAGACCTGTGCGTGGGTAATGAGTTGGATGATGGTGATTGATGAGATGGACCTAGTTTTAGGTGGGTTCCGAACCACCGGGTAGGTGATAATAATGCTTATAACACCAAGTCAGAGAAGTACGATCACCCATCCAATCACCACCTTCTTATTATTAATTATATCATAATTATGATAAAATGATTATTATATTATCATGTATTAGATGTCATCATTGATCCAGTAGTGAAACAAGATGCCAAAATTATCAACACAAAAAACGAAACAATAATTCGAAAGCCTTTTGAGAAAATTGATCTGCAACAAAAAAATAATAAATGAAAATAACAGTCCCAATTGATAGAGCTAATCTGTTCATTCAGATAAGAAAAGCTACGAACTCCTGGGCTCTCTTTGTAAGGGTGACCTATTGATTTTCCAGCAATAACTACTCGGTTCTCTGCTGTACAATCTCTTCCCGTTGGTTCGGATCCCACTGAAAACTATAGGTTCAACTCATCAATCACCATCATCCAACTCATTACCGATGTACAAATCTCAGACCTATGTGGACTTCATCCTCAGAAAAAATATGAGTGTCTTTCCTCAAATTTTGCCAATTACAATAACTAAATTACTCTTTTTTATTCTCGAGATTTTATTTTGCTAATGTGTCAAAATTCATATTCAGTTCACACCAATATATTTTGTACTAATTTATTGATCATGCCCTACGCTAAATAAATAAGTAAAGTCATTGAGTGAAGATAATTTCACATGGAGCTCGTGAATGTTGGTACTACTAATTAAACCCATGTACTAAGGTTCAACATTTATTTTTTAATTAATTATTCATTTGTGAAGTATACCGGTAATATTTATCAAGATTTATCCAACGACACTGGTCACAAGTCTCTGGTAGAATGCATAATGAATTTGTAGCCGCAAGATTATCAATATTCTAAACATACGTGAGTAGGCTACAACTCTGAAGGACAGGTCGTAGGCCTCGTGTTCTATCATGTTGGACGAAGCCTAATATGCCAATGTCAATTTCCACAAAAATATTCGAGAATATAAGACATTTAAGACTGAAAAATCATTCGAGGGCTAGAAACATTAACCTATTAGAGGCTCCATTACATCAGCCAATAATATTAGTACATCAAATTCCTGGATTTCTTGTTCCATGACGAACTGCGATGTTAATATTAACTTTTTATGTGAATTTAACATTCACATAAAAAGTTAATATTAGTACATTAGTTTCAGTTTGATTTATATTGAGAATGATGTGACTGCCGAAACTATAGTGTCTTTGAATGTGGTTGTTTCAATATCAAGTCTCATTCATCAGTTGGCGGCTCCGTAGCGCAGTTGGTTGGAGCGCTTGTCTGTGATAAGATAAGGATCTGGCTGGCTTCGTTTCCTGCAGCCTTGGGTTCGAATCTCATTGGATGTTTCTCATCATTCACCCATTCACCTCATTCCCCAAGCACAAGTCTCCAGACTTACGTGGGCATCATCCGCAATAAAAAAAATTGAAAGTGACTTGGATTTCTATCAAAATGCCACCATCAGCATTCAACAATGCAAAATAACCATTTAACACAGTTTCAAAAGTCAGATTTATAATTTCTTTGAATTTACAAAATCTTGAATCTTGAAAATAAATTCTAAAAATATTACTTCTGTGTCACACACTATGAAAGTATTCTAACGCTATAGTATCGCGGACGCGAATGCTGTCATAAAGGGCGGGGGTCATGGGTTATACCCCCCAAAGATCTGAGCTTTACTAAAGAAATGATTAAAAAGAGGAGATCTAGGAAAAAATGCCAGAAAGATCCAAATTTTCAACCTCTTTCCTCAAACTTGCAGTTTGTGCTTCTTGCTCTTCCATTGGCCTATACCTATACTATGGAGTATAGGACTACCTATACTTTGTGAGTATAAGGTTTAATCCCACAATAATACTGCTGCATATATTAATACTACTTATACTACTGTAAGAGGAAATGTAGAATCATGAGACTGATATAGAGCTCGATGGAAGAACATGTAGGATAATATCCTATTAAAAAAACAAAGAGGAATGAAATTATAAGAGAGAAGGCTGAATCAAGAGGGAAGGAAAAAACGTGAAGGAGTAGAGTAATAAATAGTCATAAGCTTGAATCATACCTTGAATTAGAAAAATCATTTTTTCAACAATGAATATTCAAGGTTACATTGAGTTCACTCTGATCAATATTTAGCAAAAAATACTGCATATTTAGCTGAGTGCATATTGCTGAGACCACTTGTTGCATAATTAGTGAACTGCAGTACAAATATAGTATAACTGTTTTACCGGTTCATTAGTTTATTGAATAATAGAATGTAATTAAAATTATAAAAGCAAGGTTAAAAAATATTAAAAGTGTCTAGACTTATAAAACTTTTGCCGCAAACTTAGTCATAATGAATGAAACAATTATTTGGCATTGGATTTGTTTCTACCAATGAATGGCTCATTGATATTTTAATGTATTGTATTAATATAATGATATAATCTTAATTTCTAAGAAGAAAAACATCAAATTGAAATGTCAATCATTTTGTTTTGTTTAACATTAACGGCAGCTTCCTTATAAAACGCATATATTCATAATATTCAGGGGAAAATTTAGGGTAGAGCTTTTCAACAGGTGGATTGCAACTCCCTACCTTGTCAAGGTTAGCTCTCACTTTGAAAGGTTGTAGGTGGAATGGGTGCTAAACTTTTTAAAGGAGGAAAATCGCAAAATGATGACAGAAGTTTGGAAAAAGTCTATTTTTTCGGAGGTTGAAGCCCACATAGGTCTGAGAAAGGTTATGAATTGGATTATGGTGGTTGATGAGTTGGACCTACAGTTTTAGGTGTGTTCCGAACCACGGCATAAAAATGCAGATGACGTAAAGCATTGAAAATACATTATAGATATAATTACATTCTTTCATTTTGTTCATATATTCATAATATATCCATAGATATTCATAATGAGTGCAACTCAATGATTTATGTCATAACCACATTATTTTTTATTATGAAAAAATATATTTATTCCTGCCCCACTACAGTTTCAGCAAATACAACATTCTCAATGACAATCAGGCTCTAATTCAGTAGCCAATATTATTATTTCAGGTGAAGCATAAACTAATGAAGCTAATGGATAATCTATCTATTTAAGATAAAGAATGAACTGCAGAAACTTTAGTAATCTTTTTTCATGATAAATATGGTGATAAAAACATCAAGGTTAATAAAAACGATGGAAACACAGTAATCAATAATACATTTTAGTTTCAAGCTATACAATAAATACTATAAAAAAACTAAACAAGGAAAAAGAGTTCAGTATTTATTCTGCATAATGAAAAATAATTAATATTTTTGCATTTTTCAAACTTGTACGAGCAGCTTGATAATTGAAAGTACAAATTTTCGAATTAGCACAAGACATTGCCTTCATAGTTCTTTATTATAATACTAATCTTGAAAAATAGAACTAACATTTGTGCTGAAAACTAAGAATTCATGCGAGGGGAATTTAATTATTATTAGGCCTATCTTAGAATTTTTAATCCTCCACTATAGTCACGACTAGCAATGACAAAATCGCCTTGTTTTGATTGACTTTTGCAACTGTTCAACTATTGTAAACATCATTGGAGCAGCAACTTTATTATGAAGAATTATTTCATAGTAGGACAGTATTTCTATAACGGTAATCATTGACCGACTTTCACTGTCGAGTCCCAGTTACAATAGACATAATACTACAGTAATCCAATTCAATGTTCTAAGAAATGTGTAAGCTTTTATCTGTCTCATCTAGAATCTGGTGCGAAATTACTTGCAGCCAAGGTATTTTGATGGCAATTGATAAAAATCTTGACAACCCACTAGTAATCTAGTAACCTTCATCGATGAACAGAGAAATTCAAGAGAAATTGTGCTCAGTAATTACAATCAAATTTTCAATTTGTTGTCAGAAAGAAGAGAAAGAGGAGGAGAAGATGAGAGAAGAAATTCAGAAAAGAAAAAAAGGAGAAAGAAGGAGGAGGAAGAGGAGAGAGAAGAAAAAAGAAGAATAGAACAAGAGTAGAAGAAGAAAAAGGAAGAGGAGGAGGGGGAGGAGGAGGAGGAGACCGTGAGGAAGAAGTAGAGTGACAAGTAGAAAAAAAAGGAGGAGGTGAAGGAGTAGGAGAATAGGGAGAAGGAGGAGTAAAATGAGGAGGAGCTGGTGGAGAAGAAAAAGAGAAAGGAGGAGGCGGAGGAGATTGAGGAGGAAAAGAGGAAGGTAAGGAGAATAGGGAGAGGGAGAAGAAGAAGGAGGAGTAGAAGGAGAAGGCGGATGAGGTGGTGGAGGAGAAGGAGAAGAGAGGAGGAAGATGAGGTGGAGGAGGAGAGAATAGTGAAAGAGGAGAAGGTGGTGGAGAAGAAAGAGGAAGAGGAGGAGGAGTAGAAGGAGAAGAACAAGAAGAAAGAGGAGGAAGATAGAAAAAGGAGAAGGAGGATGAGGTGGTGGAGGAGAGGAAGAAGAGAGGAGGAAGATGAGGTGGAGGAGGAGAGAATAGTGAAAGAGGAGAAGGTGGTGGAGAAGAAAGAGGAAGAGGAGGAGGAGAAGAAGGAGAAGAACAAGAAGAAAGAGGAGGAAGATAGAAAAAGGAGAAGGAGGATGAGGTGGTGGAGGAGAGGAAGAAGAGAGAAGAGGAGGGGGAGGAGGAGGAGGATGAGGTGGACGAGGAGGAGAAGAAGAACAAGAAGAAAGATAAGAAAGATAAGAACAACAAAAAGAAGGAGGAGTGGGAGGGGGAGCGAAGAGGATGAGGTGGTGGAGGATAAGAAGAAGAGAGGGGAGGAGGAGAAGGAGGAGGAGGGGGAGCGACGAGGATGAGGTGGAGGAGGATAAGAAGAAGAGAGGGGAGGAGGAAGAGGATGAGGTGGTGGAGGATATGAAGAAGAGAGGGGAGGAGGAAGAGGATGAGGTGGTGGAGGATAAGAAGAAGACAGGGGAGGAGGAAGAGGAGGAGGAGGAGAACAAGAAGAGATTAACAATAAGAAGAAGAAAAGAAGAAGTAGAAGAATAAAAATGTCAAAGAAATGTAAATTCGATCTCAATTTTACATTGGTTTTATGAGAATTGTATGTCAATTTCAAGTCAATTCATTGTCAATCAAATATCAAGACAAGCCGTTCTTTGGATTGAAAAACAGCTCAATTTGAAACTTGTGTTTGTTTTTCACGTTTTATTCGTCCAAATTATTTATGAGAAGTTTCAGCATTCACAAAGTTGGTCACCGATATAATATCATAGCCATAGCCAATGGCTGATTACTCACAATCAATCATTCTTTAGGAAAAGTATACGCTTCCATTTACAAATACAGGTTCGCTTTTCAACTCCGACTAGAAAGCAGATTATGAGAATGCGATTACTCAATTACTGTATTTCATTAATGTATGTTTTATGCTCATATATGGGGAAAGGTGGCCCAAATGTTGAAAAGATGAGCGAGTTGTGTCTAGTTTTCCCCCCATTTTCCAAGCATGAAAATGTAAAATTGATTTACGTTTCACGAGTCACGTACGCTACAAAACGGTGCATCCTCTGTTCGCTTTCAGTTTTCACTATTTTAAAACAGATGATTCAGAATACTGTCTCGATTATTTGGAAACACATCATGCTAAACAGTTTCAAGTACATCACCTACTGTGCTCTTTGCAAAATCATAACATAGAGAGCTAATAGATAGCCTATATAGAGAGTAAATAGAGCTTATAAAAATACATTTGGATCTATATACAGAGTTATTTCTGAGGATTCAATATTGAGGATTTTGAAAAAGTAGATAATCATTATCTATTTCACAGGGGTGACCACCCCCCCCCCCCAGCCTAATGCGCACTAACCCCTAAATTTAGCACCAGCCCCCCCCCCACCATAAATTAGGCACACCCCCGTATATGAGGCACCCCCCAAAAAATGCGAAAAATAAGCCCCCCGCATTCTTTCTAAAACTAAAAAACAAGATTTATATAGTTATTGAAAAAATTCAAACCCAGTCGATAATATAGCCTACAAAATGTATGTATTTCTTGAGATTCTTTACATAAGTAACATTTTTTTGTAAAGGTAGGAAAGAAATATCAATGAAATAAATATATGAACTTCTGCTCAATAAACTTAATTGAAAAATAGCTAAATAACAATGTGAACCTAAATGGTTTTTAAACTATCAAATATTATTACAAATACATAATGGTTCAATAAAAATCAAATACCTATAAGTTTATGTTCGGTGTACATATTGAGTACCAATTACATTAAAAGGTAAAATAATTCTACAAAGTTGTTCCTTTAAAGGAAGTGAAAACAATGAGTTGATAACTTCATCTCTAAAACACAAAAATTCAAAATACTACTCAGTTATGCTAATATTTACTGGACAGTAGTATTTTGGGAGAATTTATGTATGTATAAAGTACATAAAAGGCACACATTTCATGTATAGTTATTTACAACACAATCGAAAGAAGCGTTTTTCAAAAACAAAATTAAAACAACCCCCCTCACCTTTTTTTGGAACCCCCCAAGAATTTTAATGACGCAATCTGCGTCATAGCCCCCCCACCCCACAATGGGCACTTATTGTAGCTTGAGATGAATCAAGTTTTGTTCATTTCAGATAAAAAACAGGCTACATCAATTATTGTGTTCCTTTCCAAACGTCCCTGTCGAATGATGGCTTGGACGCAGGAAGTAGCTCAGAGGTGTGCTAGATATATACACACTCACATGTGCAGCCAGACCCTGTGTAAAGGCGGGAGTGGACTGTCAAGCATAGAGCGTCAGAATTTGTTTCGGTGGGTTTGGCATACTGATACAATTATGTTAGCTCAGTGAGGTAAGCAATCACAAACTACCTCACTCCTCGTTTGTGTAGTAGCCTACGCTCTTTGGACTAAAACATAACGTTGAGATCTGAAGTCACCTACAGTAAAAATCGGTTATGTTACAAAAGATACATAAAGTACTATAGATAATCATTAGTCTATGAAGTTTTCAATCAATTAGTTCAATTAAGTTTTTAAGATCAATAAATTTAATTCAGTATTCAACTTCAATCAGATTCAAATTGCTTTACGAGAACTTTTTGTAGCAAATTGTCAATCGTTCACAGATTTTCAAATTATTATTCTTGTAAATTGTAAAACTTACATTTGCTTTCTTGTAATGAATACATTTTATTCTTTCTTTCGCAATAATTGTCTCCTACTGAATGGGCCAACTGTATTTTTCTGTCGAAATTTTCTAAAACTTTCGAAGTAAAGATTGCAATTTGTCTACGACTTAAAGATATTTTCATATTCCTGCTGCTTTAATGAAAATGCATTCATGCTCAATGAAGTGATGATAATAGAATAGCTTAAACAAATTGAAAAAAAATAATAATAAAAATAACAGAAAGGGATAATAGATAAAGGAATAGGAGAATACAAGAATCAGCTAACCATTGGAAACATGACACGTTCTGAAAGTTCTTTACATCAAACTTTTCACAAGTTTTTAATATTTTTAAAAGTAATTTCATCCAACTTGAGCACTTGATTGGCACCAATATTAAACTACAAGTTCAGATTTGAAATTAAACAGTGAAGTGGACCTTTCAAAGCGGACGATTACAATGTTTTACTTTTGAGATAAAATACTCCCGCTGATGCACGGGTAACCTATACTGTTCCTACTCTACTCCTACTGTTATTCATAAACTATTGAAATGGGAACAGTTATTTCTTGTGAACAACGATTTCAAAATTGAAAGAAAAATTATATGATAAACTCGATTACCTAAAGAAACAGTTTCTGGATTCAACTTGTATTAATGTGATAGAATGTTTTTATATTGAATTATTCATCATTCCTTTTTCCATGGACTGTTTGTAGGCCGAACATAGAAAATTGAGTTAATTCAACGCTCCTGCTTCAATATTTTAGTTTGAATGTTTTTTTAATGTGATTAAATACAAAAATGTTATAGTACAGTAGTTTGAATCAGTATATATGACTTTGTCAATTAGTTGATACTTGAAACATAAACATTACTCATGTTGCTCATCAAAGATCAGAAAGATGCTTACTCTGTTTTCTATTTTATTTATAGAATTGGAAATCTGTTTCACTTTGAGAATGTCTGCTTCTGTAACTGTTTAGTTACAGTCTGTTTCTATCGCTCATTCAGTCTTCCTGACAGTTGCTATAATCCAGGACAATTGAACCATTCAACTGAGTAATAAAAACTGATAGAGTTAGCGATTGTGTATATAGTGTGCAACCTGAAAATATTTGTAAACAATGTTTCATGTTGAGCTATTAGTTATGCATTTTGTTTCAAGTTTGTTCAATTTATTAACGCTTTGAAGTGAATTTGAAGCTTTTTCTTGAAGGTGGATGAAATTTAAACGAGAAAACAGCACAATGTTGTTGAAATTGGAATTATATGGCAATTTTTAGAGGTAACAAGACCTGTAAACTAATATTATGTTATCATTTTCTCCAATAAGTAGGAAGTTCCCAAAAAACATAAATGTATTTTACATGTATTTCGAGTTTTGATCCTAAATTCTATACTTAAAAAAGTTTTTCATTATTTTTTTCAGAGGATGAAGCCCACATAGGTCTGAGACCTAAATTCTAGATTTGAAAAAGTTTTTCATTTTTTTGTCAGAGGATGAAACCCAAATAGATCTGAGACCTGTGCGTGGGTAATGAATTGAATGATGGTGATTGATGAGTTGGACCTACAGTTTTAGGTGGGTTCCGAACGACCGGGAAGTGATTTTACAGCAGAGAACAGAATATTTTAGAGAACTAAACTTGGAACTTTGATGAAAATAAAAAGAGAAATTTCTTGAATACCTCCAAGAACTTCCCAAGTTTTGAAGACTTCTACAATGTTGAGGGGTTTTCATTCATTTTTGAAGTATTAAATTTGAATAAAAATTCAAGAAGGTTGCTCAAAAACTGAGTGATACTATTCAAGACTAAAAGTTTCTGGACGGAGAAATTCCTAGGAGATCTCCCAGTATTTCAAGATTCTAGGGAGAATTCTCACGGAAACTTGAAAGAATTTCCAGCATGTTTTCAAATTGGAGAAGTTATCCAAATTAAGATAAATTTCATTCCAACTTTCCCGCACTGGAAAAGTTTTCAAAGTTTGAGGGAAGTTTATAAATCCAATTATGATCCATTGAAGATCAAAAGTCCCATTGAAAGATCTTCCAACTATCCAAAGATGTGAACATGTATTGATTTAGGTCAAAAAAAGTTTGTAATTAAAATAATAATATTATTGTCTCATTAAGACAGGGACGAACCCAGGAAATATCTTCATGGGGAGGGATGACATAAACTGAAAAAATATTTCGAGGGGATTCCACCTAAAAATGATGTCCTCACCACCAACAAAATACACAATACAGATTTTTGTCATTTTGTTTGAAAATTTCGGAAAGTTGGACTACATCATACATCAACGTTATCACCTCCTTGGCTCGCGCCTGCATTCTGCATTAAGATTCCCCAACTTTTCAAAAATTCTCCACAAATTTCAAAAACTCTATTTCCAATGCTTTCAGAGACTGAGCAGAGAGCACACCTGTTAATAGCAATACTTCTGTATCCCTTCGATCACTTACATCCTCTTTATCACCTCTGGGTTCGCATCTGCTCAAGATCTTCTAAATTCTCCAAAAATTACAAAAACTCTATTTTTTAAATTCTTTTAGGGAATATGTGCACTTCCTGTAGGGATATATTATGTAAACCTTTCACTCCCTTAGACCTAAACTTTTGGGGAATATGTGCCTGTAAACAGTATTACTCCTTTCGTCCCTTACATCACCTTATCACAATTGGAACAATTACATAATAAACAAAACTTCCTATCCACAATTTATACTACCCCAAAAAATGTTTACAACATAAATACATATTCTACTGACCTGTCACAGTGAGAGCAGCTTAATCAACATAGAGGAGCGGTTATCAGACAGGACAAAGGAGATCAACCACACTGTATCACACAAACATGAACACGTAGGTAAAATCCAACAGAACACAAAAGTGACTGATTTGATACTAGCGACTAACAACTAAACGGCAGCGTTGCTATGGTTGTTGACGATTATATTCTTAAATAAAACGTACAAGCACAAGCATTCGCGAACGCTCTCCGAAACAGTCAGTAAATGACTACTGACTAGCGTATCTACCTAGCGACTGATTTGAGATTAGACTCGAGGGACGGTGGAACTGCAATTGCGTGTGGAGGAGACGGGTGGAGGGGGGTAGAGACCACGCACGACTGCAAGACCAGTGAACGGCTGTACCAGCCGGTCAAACAGACAGGTCTACAGTGTTGCCAAGTCTACCACCACACTCACACACACACCCAAATCCTCTACCTTTGAGGGTATCATTCTGCCGGTTCCTGTACTCGGTTGCTGAAGACTACCACGATTATCTTTATCAAGTTAAGCCCACAGTCATTGGGTTTCTGCACACAGCCGTCTAGCCGGTAACCACTCCCTAGTGTAGACCCGCAAGAACTTATGACATATGGTTGACCCAGAAGAATTTATGACACATGCTCGAGCTACTAACCAAATAGGCTTTTTGCCATAAATTTTCTCAATGAAGTGTTATGTCGGTGGTGTATCTGGTGGTTTGAGGCCTACCAGCTGGCAGCCAGCCTTATCTTAAGAAAACTAATTTTGATTAGTCATTGAAAATGTATTATGAGCAACACAAATGGAAGCAAAGGTCAATCAGACAGAACACTGTTTTGATGTCAGTGCCTCAGTGGCTATGCTATAACGCAAAATTCCATAAAGTTTTTCATTGAAGTATGGTTTCGGTGACGTATCTGATGGTTTGAGGCTTATTAAGGCTCACCCCCTGGTTGCCCAGGATTATTATACTAATACTAATTTTGAATACCAAGTCATTAAAATTTATCGTGAACTGCGTCATAAATAATGTAGGCGAAGGCGGAATATGATATAATCGATATATAGGCCGTTGTTCAAGAGACTTGGTCTCCTAACTGTACCATGCTAATATGTTTATGAAGCTTCTTTATATGTTAAAACGAATGATATTAACCAAAATCTTGACGTACATGATTATAATACAAGAAGCCGAGGAGATTATCACTTGGTGAGTCACAATAGTAGCTTATTCAAACAAAAACCTAGTTATATTGGTAGGAAATTCTACAACAAGCTACCACAGTTTTTAAAGAGTCTTGAAAATATAGAAATATTTTAAAAACAATTGAAAAAATACTTAGTTGATAAAGCTTTTTATAGTGTACAAGACTTCCTTTCACATCAAAATTAAGCCTCACCTCAACTAATTGAAGTAATTATGGTATCTAGTGTATAATATTGTTGATCTGACTTGTCTTATACTCCTTAACTGGAGTCTCCAAGACGTAATCTACAAAAAAAAATAATAAATGAATCATCAAGCAGAATAGAGGTAGCCTAATCTCTACAAGTGTTTTTTATGTAGAAGTTTAGTTTCTGGTCTAGGGGACCATTAAGAAGGAAGAACAGAATTATTTCAAAGAGAACAAAATTAGTTAATTTAAAATCAATCAATTTAGCTTTGTACTGTATTTTCTAAGTATATTTTAATTAATAAATTTTTATTTAATTTTATTTAAATCAGTTAATTATAAACACTGTGAACACATCATTGGTCTTCGATGTTTTCTGCCATCATTAGCCACGTACAAGTCTCAGACTCATGTGGGGATCATCCACTGCCGTCTTTAGAATCTTAGAGACGGCAGTGCATCATCTGACTAAAAAAAGCAGTCGTTAAGAAAAAAACGGCGAGGTGGAATAACTACCCGTAAGGGTCTCCCCACCACGAAAAGCCATACGAATTTACTTTATCATCCGACTAAAAACATCATAGGTACTACTGTCTTTCATGTAATAGGGAGAGGGGTTATTAGACTTATGATTTTGTTAAATATTAGCACACCTTGAATTTTTAAACAAATTTTCAGGCACATGCATTTTCTAATTAACATAACAAGAAATCCATCTCAGAACAAACATTGAAGGATTGGAGCCTAGAAAAACACGTGTATCTAACATTTGAAATGACAGAATTCAATCAATGTATCACTCTCTCTCTCTTCTACCTCTACCTTCAATATAAAAATATTATTCAACTTTATTAATACAGTCATGCTAATTTTTTTACTGTATTCTCTTATTCGGGATTGGATTACCTGTAGCCATCTTATAACATCTTAAAGCTCCAAAAAGTTATTCATTTATCCAAAATAAATTATAGCTTTCTTACTTTTTAGGTACCTTTCTCGAGGAAATCTGAAATGATTACTTCAATTTAACTCCTGTTAAGGCTATGATGCACATCATAATCTATTTAGCTTATGACAAAGAGCTACATGTAATAAAACTTCCAAGTAATGCAATTTTTTCCCCCAATGTTTCAATAAATAAGTTTCTGGATTTCTTGTTCCATGACGAACTGCGTTGTTAATATTAACTTTTCAGGTGAAATTTAACGACATGCAGTCAAATATTTGTTAAGAATAAGTATAATAACTCACTTAAACTGGCCGAGTACTTTCGAATCTATGAGATCCATCATCAGAGGCAATGATGATGGATCTCATAGATTCGAAAGTACTCGGCCAGTTTAAGTGAGTTATTATACTTATTCTTAACAAATATTTGACTGCATGTCGTTAAATTTCACCTGAAAAGTTAATAAATAAGTTTCCTCAATAGACACTAGGTACTGCGCTTTTGTTTTGCATTCAAATACAAATTCTTTACTAGAATAAGTATTTGTGTAAATGTAGAATAAATGTTACAAATATTGTACACCTTCGTTGAGAAGTGGACTATATTTATAAAATAAAAACAGAATTCAATCAAATTTTTACATTACTTACTTGATAGAACAACCAATTCAAAATAAATGAGTTCTTCATATTGCAAATGCAATGTTCTCTCTAATATCAAAGCTGACATTGTATTTCTATTTAAATATGATTCTTACTCATTTATACTGGAGGAATCAGGGATGCATTTCGCTTCTAAGGAAAAGCTTCAGTAGCCTGAAACAAACAAATGACGAAAAACAACAACTGAATACATTTGTAGACTTCTATTGTGTAATATAGCTAATACAATTGCTTGCTCTGTTAAATAATAGAATCATCTTATATTAATCTTTCTAATTAATCTAGCAGGTAGAAAAATACAAAATTGCAATCATTCTAATAATATAGTGACACACAAATAACAGAATATACCAGAACATTCAACTGTGACACAAGATCAGTGGGACAAATAAAGTCATTCATTCAATTCTTTTGACTGCGGCAACTGTAATTTAAATATTTGCATACTTCCCATGCAATGCGAATTATGTGAGAATTGTGTGAACCTGTAGGACATTGACTCCGGTGTTATCTTCCCACACAAGGAAACAAACTTAGAACACATTAAACTATATTCCGTTTTTTATGACCGGCTATTTTCGGCTCAAATATTTAAAATAATTACACTTTGTAATACATCCAATAACCACTCTAATACTGCTCCCATAACAGAAGAGTTTAGTTACAATTGAAAAGCAAAATATTTGATGATGTTGAAGATCCATCTTGTTTCCACTAATATGTAATATAAACTTGAAAAAAAACACTTTTAAATGGAAACTAACTCACGTTATGGCGTGACGGCCGTTTCGCTCTGTTGTCTAGAGCATCGTCAGACTCAGTACTGAGTGTACTGTGGGTCGTCTGACGATGCTCTAGACAACAGAGCGAAACGGCCGTCACGCCATAACGTGAGTTAGTTTCCATTTAAAAGTGTTTTTTTTTCAAGTTTATATTATAAAATATTTGAAAATATGAAATAATTTTATTAAACTATTGCAGAAATATCAATAGAAAACAGAAGTATTAATAGAAAACAACTGAACTGCTTCACATCATAAGATCAATGGGACAGACCGCAAGTTAATAAATTAATAATAATAAAATTGCAAATGGATAAGAGAGTGTAATGAGGAAATTAATAAAATGGCAAGAAAAAGTAAACTTGAAAAAACAATAAAATTAAAGAAAAAAAGAAGAAAAATAGTAAGAATAGTAATAGTAAAAGTAAAAATAGTAAAATTTTGAACATTGGAGCACATCAGTTTTAGAGAACAAAAATTTCTTTGAAATATAGTAAATTCATAAACTCGGTCAATGAATTACCGTATGAATTACTTATTACCAGGTTGTGATATCGGCTACATAGTCCTAAATAATAATAATAATAATAATAATAATAAAAATAATAATAATAGTAATAATAATAGATTCAATTCACTGCATGGAGTTAATTTTGGAGAATAAAATAAGTCAGTGTCCCCAAATAATAATTGAGAACAGACATACACTTTAATGGTTTTTTGCAATAATTACAGAAGTATGAAAAAAATGGATTTAAGTGATAGCAGGGAATAAAAAGTAATGGAAGTGAAATTATTAAAGAAAATTGATTTTGAAAGTATTATCAACTTATTATTCATAATTCTGAATACTTAGGCCTATGATAAAGATACTGTTCATAAGCAGTACATTTCCATTATTTCTTCTCCTACAAGAAGTACCAAAAGTACCAGAAATACTCTAATGAAATAAGAGTATTTATAATTTAGTGAAGTAGAAAAAGGATACAAAGGAATAATGTTCCATTTATTTTCCGAATAAGTGTAACATTATTTCTTTTCTCAATATTAATACTTATATATTACATACATATATTAAACTGGCAGATCTAATAGTAACAATTGAACCATCTTAATTATTTTGTACTCTGGATAAAATAACGATGCACAAGCACATATAGAGACTGGGTAGCCTAACTTACACCTATCTTGGGCTCTGTTTAAGTCTATAACAAGATATTTGAAGTACAGGAGGTGCATATTATTAGTAGAAGTACAGTACATAATTATTAGCAAAGTTTCAGTAGTTATTATTATGTTTATTTATAACTTTTTTTATGATGAGGCCCATAAGCAGTACATAATTTGAATTCAATAAATTTGAAATTTCTATTACTTCTTCTGCTATAACAACAGAAGTACCAGAAATACCGTACTGAAATGAAATAATCAACATTGCCGTGGAATTAATTCAGTTATGACCGTGTACCTCGATTTAATATGTTGTCCAAATATGAGTCTTATAATAATTTGAGAAAATTGTGAACACCATCATTTAATATGGTTGAGGGAGTCAACATTTTATAACCATAAGTTAACTCTATTAATACAGTCATGTTGATTTTTTAAATTTATTTGTAATCAGCTGTATTTTCTTATCCCGGATTGGATTATCTGTAGTCATCTTAAGGCTCCAAAAATTTATTCATTTATTCAAAAGTTACAGCTTTGTTACTATTTAGGTATCTTTCTCGAGAAAATATGAAATTTTACTTCAATTTCACACCTGTTAACTTTTACCAAACAAATTTACCTAATAGTAAACTATTAACAATAAAATAATCCTCTTCTGTTAAATTAAATAGTAAAAAGGAGTATAAATTTTGCAATAATGTGATGGAACTTATCTTATGATGATGTTTTGTACGTTAGACATAAGCTTCATGATATAAGAATAGTCTTGAGTCATAATCTTCATCCTTCGCTGTTAAACTAAAAATTAAAAGGGAGTATTAATTTGTCAATAATGTTAAAGGACATACCCTTTTGGGATTTTATTCCATAGTCGCAAACTCCAAGACATTGGAATAGTTTTGAGTCATAAACTGGCCTCTTTTCATAGTGTTACATCATGTCACATGTTTTGCAATATATTTTTTTCTGATGTTGAAGATCCATCTTGTTTCCACTAATATAATAAAAACTTTAAAAACACTTTTAAGTGGAAATTATGACTCACGTTATGGCGTGACGGCCGTTTCACTCTGTTGTCAAGAGCATCGTCAGACGACCCACAGTATACTCATAATAATACTCCTTTCGCAGGACCTGCAAAACTTAGCGAATTTCTGTATTTTTTCAAATATTTATGAATATCTATAGGCTATATATTTTTTTAATTTCTGGAAAAAAACACGAAGCGTTCTGTACTCTAGGGACCCCAAAACAAGTTTATATCGAGGTTCAGGGTGAAAGTAGCACATCACGACCAACTGCAATATTTACATTTCAAGAAATTCGCTCAAACCCTCCCCCCACGAAATTAAAATAATTTGAAATAAAAAAAAACTAGCTCCATATTCGCTTTTATCACAAAAAAATACTGATAACTAATCACTTTTTTCATATTGCACAGAAATTGACAAATTAAAAAATTTTCGACGCCATTTTGAAAATGGCTGCTTTTCTCAAAACGAACTGGTTTTTCGAGGTGGATGAGTTGAAATTCGGATTCAGCGCCTCAAAAACCATAAGGAACAGTCAAGAAAAAAAAGATTAAAGTTTTTTCCTGAAACACTTTTTTAGCACCAAATAACTAACTCCATAGGGCAAGATACAGCTTTTGACAACAATGTTTTTTTCTTGATATCTTGAAAATTTGTTGAGCTAGAAGGCAGTGCAATACCTTAAAATTTTTGACTCCATGAGCTCTATCTTAAAGTCTAACAATAGAACTAAAATTTTCAAATACAACCCTTTTTTTCTTGAAAACCCCTAATTTTGGCGGGAAAATACCCCCGAAAAGGGGGTTAACCTTTTTGGATTTTCCTGGCTAACGAACTTGTCCAAGCTATTCACAAGAGGAAAGTGTATACCAAATTTGGTGGAAATCGGACATCTCCTTCAAAAGTTATCGTGCTATCAGACACATAGATAGATAGATATATATATATATATATATATATATATATATATATAGATATAGATATAGATATATATATATCTACATATATAACATTTTGTGCCACTATGATTTTTGTACTCTGGGGGCTTCAAAACAAATTTCCATCATGGTCCCGGGTGAAAGTCGCACATCACGACCTGCTGTAATAGCTGAATTTGAAGAAATTCGCTAAAAAATGACTTTTAAGTTTTTATTATATTTTTTCAATATATATTTTATATTTAATATATTATATTTTTTGTTGGTCCCGGCTGCCTAAAAACAGTCGTTAAGTCACGTCAGAGGCCCTGAACTTATTCAGGTGCGACCTGATAACTCTGACACCAGACCTGAGCCAGCCAGAGGTCACACGATATTATTATTATTATTATTTATTTTCAATACAGGGAACTGAATTAAAATCGTTTATTTCCTACAATTTATATTGTGTATATTAAAATAGTGGATATGTTTTAGTATTACAATCAGCATTATAATCATTTATATCAAATTCATAATGAATTTTGTACTCTGGGTAAAATAACGGAGCACAAGTTAATATAAAACTTTTCATGTGAAATTCAACGACATGCAGTCAAATATTTGTTAAGAATAAGTATAATAACTCACTTAATCTGGCCGAGTAGATTCGAAAGTACTCGGCCAGATTAAGTGAGTTATTATACTTATTCTTAACAAATATTTGACTGCATGTCGTTAAATTTCACATGAAAAGTTAATATTAACAACGCAGTTCGTCATGGAACAAACAATCCAGGAATTTAATATAAAACTAGGTAGGCTACACCTATTTTGGGTACAGTTTTAAGTCTATAACAAAATATTTGGCTTTAAAGTTCTCTTACATTTTACAGGAATCATAAATTACAAGTTTCATACTTTAGTTTGTAGTTTATTACGAAATAACCCTCACATCATAGAAACTAGAATTCCATTCCTAATTGTTTATTTGCATATTCCCCATTTTTTAAGTTTCCAGTTCTTTATCTATGAGTTTGAAGTACAATATTCCAATGGTTTTTTTTGCCTATAACAGCTTATAAACTGGTATAAATAGCTCATAAGTTTCTATTGATACAAGAGAGTGTTTGTAGGTGAACAAATAATCTATATAAATAAAATTAGAGTTTTGTCTGTACATTTATCAGAATTATATATTTTTTGGTTATTTTTACGTTTTATACATCAAATAAGCCGAAAATAGTCTTATCTCACTTTCTGTCTGTCTGTCACGGCCCCAAAGGCATTTTACGCGGCCTTCTCCTCAAAAACGAGAGCATCGATCGGGATTTTAGTTATTGAACAGTATTGAACACTTTATTGACAATGTCTTTAGCTATAAAAAACTAAATTAACATTTTTTTTTAACAGAGTAATAAACGTTTAAAAACCAAGTGTTGTGCGATTTTGGATGCATTTTACGAGGCCTTCTCCTGAAAAACGAGAGCATCGATCGGGATTAAAGTTATTTATCAGTATTGAAAACCTTTTTGACAATGTCTTTAGCTATAAAAAACTAAATAAACTTTTTTTTAACAGAATAATAAACGTTTAAAAACCAAGTATTGTGCGATTTTGGATACATTTCTTCTAAGTTTTATTACCACATAAGAACAAATCACGTAATTTATCAATCAGCTGTTCTCAAATATAATCTGAATGGTGGGCCCTTCGCGGCGTTATTTACGCTGTCTGCAGACTTGTGTAGTCGGAGCATTGCAGTCTTTCAGGAAACATATGACTGGTGAATCAAAGCTCATCTTATGTTTCATTAATTATTTCTTTATTGAAAAAAAAACTTCTAATTTAAATTTATCAAAACAAAAATTAACATTTTAGGAAGGTGCGGTTTGTGCTAGGCTCTTGGGAATTCGCCAGGTAGCACTATTATTACCACATAAGATACTATTACACATAAGCCACACATAACCACATAAGCACTATTATTACCACAAAACATAAGAACAAATCACGTAATTTATCATGATATATCAATCAGCTGTTCTCAAATATTCTCTCTGATAACTGTCACTGAATTGTTTACGTTCAAAGTTGTTTACTAAGCTGCTAACAACTTGATGATCGTTGCTATCAAAAAAGCCGAAACATATTTAGTCATATTTCTAAACAGGACGGGTAGCTGCTAGTATTTAAATAGATAGATATTCCATTTTCAGATTCAGCACCGTACTACATATAGTTGTGAGATGCTCATTATGTTGTTGGTAATGATAATGGATTTATTATCAGGATATACAAATCAAATTTTTACTTTGTTATAAATTTATCTCCGAGTACAGCCAAATATATCACAAATTATATAAAACATTCAAAGGTTACCACACAATCTTGATTTCTTTATGAAAGTCATTACTCCATTGTTTAGCAAATTGGACTGCAAGCTACTTCCTGGATTCATTATCTCGCCAATGTTAAATGTAATGTTTTCCTTATTATTACATTTTTCGTGTTTTGACCGACTGAACAAATTGATAGTTTTGACTAGACTAACAGATTGGCCTGATTCTGTATCTGCGCTGGATAGTGATGAGTCACTGAGGAAAGATTGATGAGAAACTAGTGCGGTTTATTCCACATTGTTTCTAGTCTACTCTAACAATGGCATTGTGTGTTTTTTGTTTTTATTCTAGATATGCTCAAAACATTGAGCTTTTTGTATTCTTGTTTAATCATCGCGATTAAGGTCACCAATTACCACCAATATTACAGTTTCTTGTGTTCATAAGTCAACCAAAATTCAATTTAGTTTCTACTCTTTCATTTGATCAATTTAAGGTTTATTTTTCCTTAAAATTTGGAATCCATGACGAACTGTGCGCGTTTCACTAATAACTTATGAGTGATTGCACGACTAGTCCAATTTGCGCGACTATGCAGTTGTTTTTCCCCAACATTTTGGAAAATAAACTCAATAGCATAGTTGCTTTGTGTTTTCATAGGTCAACAGATATTTCTAGTCTTTCTTTAAGGTTACAATATTTCCCAAGAAAAAATTTAAAATAAAAAAATATATTTTTGAGGACATCCAAAGATATTACAATAGAATAGAAAATATTCATAGCCAACCACACAATGTGACGAGGTAAGTTGTGATTGATTGGTTGGTTCATACAAATAATAATTTGACAGTTACCGGTACTAATAAGTATAAAATACAATATATAGGCATCGCTAAGTATTATTAAATTAAAAATTATCAGTTACTTATTACATAAACGGTTTATCTATATACAAACATGAAAGTATGACTGAAAATGATATTAATATGGTATATAAAAACCTTGGTGATGCATTTGTATGATAAGGCGAAGTTAGCGACGGTGTCCCTCTTTTACACTAAAACTATAATAGATGCATGCACGAGTTAGAGTATAAAAATATAGCATGTATTCAAACAGCATAATTGCTGCAATATTTTATTCAGTAACAGAATTTATTGATGCTTTATTTATGCTTTAATAGAGAGATAGAAGTTTATTGTCAAAAGACCAGTACATCACAGCAGTAGACAACGTCAATCAGAGTTAAATAATGATATTGTACAGCAATATAAAATATTAACTTTTTATTGTAAATTTAACGACTTGCAGTCAGTTTTAAATTGTGAATAAATAATAATGCACTCACACTTGGCCAAGTGCATTATTATATATTCTCAATTTTAAACTGACTGCAAGTAGTTAAATTCACAATAAAAAGTTAATATTAACAACGCAGATCGTTATGGAACAAGATATCCATGAATATAAAATATATAATAGATAATATGTACGTACATAAAGAACATAAGTACGGTACGGAGCTACAGAACTATTTGGTTTTAAAACTGCATAAACCATACTACAAACAGAAACATGACGTTTAAACTCAAAATCAAGATTGCATAAGCTATGCGGAATCAGTTTTCGAACTCATCAATCACCATCATCCAATTCATTCGAACTCATCAATCACCATCATCCAATTCATTACCCACGCACAGGTCTCAGACCTATGTGGGCATCATCCTCCAAAAAAAAAAAAAAAAAAAAAAGTTTTCGAAATAATAAAGCTCTATCGGGTCCTTGATAATTAGACTTGTAATAAACTATTGAGAACTGCATTGCCAAGTGCATAAATTATTTGTTTATTTTTGCAATTTTAAAGTTAGAGCCCACTTTTCTAAATGCAAAGTTTGGTATCTACTTAGATTAGGCTGTAAGTGATTCTTTGAATCTCGATGGTGTATTTTAGTTGAATGAGCGGACAACGCATCCTAGGATTGAGGTAAGTTGTGATGAAAGAAGATGTAGGCACGAGTTGAAGTGCATTTGTAGCATTATTATTTACCTCAAGAAACCAACTGTGTAGACATAGTGGCGTAACAATGAAGGGGATCAGAGGGATTGTCCCCCTCCCTCAGAGACTCAGAGGCAAAATAAATTTTGGAATTTTTGCAGGCCTTGTGAGACAATTTTTGACAAAAGAGTAAAAAAAGATGTCTAAAATTGCTAAAATGTGGGGTTGCAGGGATAATTTTAAAAAAATCTGGCAGTAACACCCCCTTAAGCGACCCTTTTAAAGAAATGATTAAGTACTCTACTATACGGTACCCCAACCACTTGGGATGGGGGATCAAAAATAGCAAAGTGAATGTTTCTAAGTAAGCCTACTTCATATTTTCTTTTAATACAATGAGGGTTTATATCAACCTTTGACGATAACGCAAGAACCAGATAACATTTTTTAAACTTTTATTGCAAAAAAGGACTACTTCAAAATTGTTTGAAACCAAACTTTTTTGTGTGCGCACCTTTATGGCGAAGAAATTACCTAATTAATATTATTGTATAATTTTTTGGTGGATATTGATGATAATATAATAAAAAATGACTGAATACGGTACTCCTTTTTTGTTTTAGTGGGAAATGGGAGTTCAGTACGGTCGGAATTTCACATAAGCTCATCATAAAAAGCCAAATTTTTAATAATACGTTGATGATTCGCTAATACAAGAAGTCCTCTCTCAAAAAAAGTTGGAGATACAATATTTCTTTGTTCTATTTTTTAAAGCATACAATGCTAATTTTCTCGTGCAGAGTATTTGAATTTCGCTCTGCCGGCGAGTATAGTTGCTCTTACTCCGTGTGCAGCCGGCAGCGCTGCTATCGAATATTATGACGTATTTATTTTTCAAGTTTTGCAGAAAGTCTCTTTTTATTAAATTGATTCATATAGAATATTATCTAATATTATTTTATGCGTGATGTGATCTTCATCTATGAGATTTTATTCACATTCATAGGTTATAATTCATATACAACTTTTGCTAATACGGAATTGGTGAGTTTTGTATTCCACTCACTTCAAACTAATTGTGATTCGAATTATTCGGATTGAATTTTTGTTCTCAAATTGGAATGAACTGGTAATTTATTTCCCCCACAATTTACGCTGCAATCTTGATTTTGCAAACTTTTATTTATCACACATAATTTATTTTGATCTTGTGCTCGTGGCTCGTGACAAATCAGCTGACTCTTGAAATAGTGAGGGTGTGTGTGATTCTGCCATTGGTCAAAAAGATAAGCAAGCTGGTCATGTTGAATTTTACTTGTTCTGTAGGTGTAATGTGCTTATTTTATCCTGTATTCAATTACATTTATAAATGGAAGTCAAAGTAATTGTTGAAGCTAATTGCTTTAATTGCAAGTGTCACAAATGAATTTGTCTTTGCCTTCGAGAGGAACAGGATGGTCAGACACTTGGAAGGTTGTTATGCTTAGGCCAGTTCTTTCATTCAACCAAGAGGTTATCGCCGGCAGGCTCTTCAGTTATGGTTTCTGTGGTGTTAGATAAGTGCCTCTTGAACGTTGGCCTCTTTATTCTAAATATAATTCATGTTCTGTACTCAGTGTTTGCATTTATCAATGCTATTATTATTGATTTTTCACTTAGGACTAGAACACTGTGTATTTGGCTAGGGTTTTTTCCAAAACAAAACAACTGTTCTTCCCCTAGTGCTGAATACATTTCGTCGTTAAGAAAGATTCCAAAACATTTAGTTGTAATAATAGGCTGTGAAAGTGTTGTATATAAAGATCTAGTGAAAATTGTACTATGGTGCAGTCAGTTAGGCATAAAGCATATAAGTTTCTATGAGCAAAATGACGGTGAGTATTACATTCCATGTTATATAAAATATAATCTATTTTTTCTAACGATAAATTGTTCATAGAGTCCAAAAATTAAAGTCTCTTCTCAGTTTTGGGCTGTTAAAAGTGTTTTTTCCCTGGTTAGCATGGTATCTTTCCAACATTGTGCAAGTATTTTAGCTATATCATCGCTACACAATACATGTAATGTAGTTCAAAAGAACTACAAAGCCAAGCTTTGGAATTTATTGTAATGTTACTTGTAAATTTTAAGGAGGTCAGAAGAGGTTTTAGCCAAGTTATTTGAAAGCAACTCACCTAACCATAACAGAATAAGAATAAGAAGGAAACATTAACAGGAAGTCAATGAGTCATTTGGAGCTACTCAACTAACCTATCTTACTTATCAAATCAATCTTCAATTAATTTTGAAGTTTGCTGCTATGTTTACCACAGTCTGTAGCCTACCTTAATAGGGTGTGACTCATATCTTCATGATTCTCATTCTTATTAAAAGCTGAATAAAACCCTTTCTTATATTGAAGGTGTTCATGTATCAAAATGTAATTTAGTCTGCTTAACTAAATGACAAAACTAGGCCACTAATATTCTAGTCGTTGTCATAAAGGGTTTGAATCTGGTTGTGAATTAATTCATACATAGTTTATGCTTTGCCTTCTTTTTGTGTGAGCTTTCAGTTAGAAGGTTGGGACTCGTTTTTGCATCGCACTGAAATTGAATAAACCAAATCAATTTTTACGTAAGAATTTGAATGTTTTGTATCATTTCAGTGCTTTATCGTGCTTAGCTTTATCAATTCGGAATACCCAATCATAACCGAAGACTGATTGCTGATTAGCATAAGCCTACATTTACTAATGAAAATAGCATAGTGTAAACCAATCATTTGGACACTGTCAAATTTTTCTATTAAATCCAATTCTTATGAATTGTTACAACAAATTGTAACTAATTCCATATATTACAATAGGCGCATATTCGTTTTTCCAGATATCGAACCGCTAAAGCTGTATGAGGCAATATGCCGGCAGAACAAAGAAAATTTGAAAAGGATCAAATGGGGAAGGTCTTTTGACCTAATCAGAGAACAAGCCAAACGTGATATCAATGGTAAGTTGAATTTAAGAAATATATATATATATCTAGTTACAGTCTTATGTGTAGGTTTTAAATAAATAAGTGATTTGGCTGTCAATATTGTACCATTGAATTTTATCAAACGTTTCATAATCTAGTCTAGATTGATAATTGAGGTCTCGATTATTTCCAAAATAAGAATGAATTTTGAATAGTAAGTCAATTTCAGCAGAGATGCTTATCCATATCAAAATTATTATTGTAAGATATGCGGTAAAATAGTTTCTTACAACTCAATCAATCAACTCGGTCACTGGTTTTTTGAATCCATTAAATCAATGTCAAGCCTACCTTAAAGATCTTCCATGTTTTAATCAATTCTTGATATAATTATCGCCACGAGTTCTTTGTAGTTCTATATTAATGGAGTATAGAATACAGCGTTGGACAGTGACTATCGGAAGTGATGTAATGAGTGTCAAAGGTTATTTTAGTGTTTCTTCATTGCCAGATAATAAAAAATGTATGTGTCAGCTTAATTAGGAAAAGTGAATTTAGCCTTTTTTATTTATCTAGTCACGTGCATCTCAACTAATAACTGACTAGAGATTCCGTTGAAAAATTTATCAAATAAAGTTTTATTGTTGAATTTTCTCGGATCAATCATACGATTCCCTTATCATGAACGTTGTTCAGGTGCGAACTGAAAACTCTGATACCAGACCTGAGCCAGCCAGATCAAACGATATTAGAATTATCATAGGTTCAAGACCCTAAACATGGACTACTAACATAAAACTCTAGCAGAGGAATCCATACTCGTGTAGCAAGCATCTAGATTAGTCTATGAGAGTACTTGATTGCAATAAGTGTATCCATTTAAACTGGGGTTGACATTTTAATTCAAATACTTTATTAGCATACCTAGTTGTGTACATATATTTAATTTTTTGCTGTGTCAGTAATATACAATTAACATGATGAAATGCACTTAGTAGGTGCTTGAAAAGCTGAAAGATAGGCCTAGCATGTTAATAAACGAGAGATCAATTGTATTTGGTGTACAAAACGTTTTTCAGCAATTTAATACAGCAAAAACGACTGTTCTCTGCTGTAAAATCACTTCCCGGTGGTCTGGAACCCACCTAAAACTGTAGGTCCAACTCATCAATCACCATTGTCCAATTCATTACCCACACACAGGTCTCGGGCCTATGTGGGCTTCATCCTCCTCCGAAAAAAGTTTTGTTTGATACTAACGACATTTTTAATACATAATTGAAAATAAAGGGGTTGACCTGCTACAAAATGCTTTAGGTACCGGTATTGAAATAGAAAAATAAAAATAAAATATGGTGGTTGAAATGCTACAAGAGAAGAACCAATGGGTAAAAAATATGCAACAAAGAATGAATGTATACTGAGAAAAAATAATGGAAATTCTTCTGTATTAGATTAGGCTATACATTATAATGAAAGAAATTCAACCAAGATTTCATTTCGATATTCCTTTTGATACTATAAATTATGCCGAAGATCTCCGATAATGCGGACATAGATAACTGCATTAAATAGCTAACGGAAATCAATGAATGACAAAACACAAAAACATTCAGTTAATGCTGAGAATCGAACCACGAATCTTTAAATTGCCGACAATGTGCAATCAGTAGAACAAAAATATCAATTTCTCGTGTTATTTGAGGAGCTTCCAGTGTAAGTCTCTACTAGCTGGAAGATCCGTGGTTCGATTCCCGGCATTGGCTGAATATTTTTGTGTTGTGGCATTCATCGATTTCTATTAGCTATTTAATGCGGTTGACAATGTCCGCAGTAGCGGAGAACTTCGGCATAATTTATGGCATGAAAATAAATACCGAAATTAATATTTTGTTAACATTTAGCAATGTAATGAATTAAACCATCTTTCTAATAATTCGAGGTTAACTATAGCCAATCTTTGCTTCAGCACAATGAAGCCATTTTAAATGAAGACTCTATGAGATAAGAAACCTTATATCAAATTTTTATATTTATTTTTCATGCGCTATTAATTAAATCATTAAAAGGCACTCAACTAATATAAATGGTAAAAAATATTGAGACAAGTGTGTGCATTCGGAAAAGAATTGAATAGAGAGCGGCCAAATGAAAGAAACAGCTATATTTGCTACTTTGGATATCATTACATCAGAACTGTTTATAAGTCGTAGTACTAGATAGGGTTCACATGAAAACTAAAAATAAAAACTGAAAAAACTTGTTATAGGGACTAATTAAAAAAATATTTTTATTAATGCACGAGCTATTTAATTAATTGAATGAAATCAATACGCGTGCATAATTTGCATCCAATTGAATTCAACTCTCTGTAATAAAAACTCCTACTTAATATACTCAATTTAATGTATTAGTCCGGAGACAAGTATAATACCGTGGGCCCTTTGTGTGGGAGGGTGTTCATTTCTTTGTTATGAATAGCAGAATAAGAATATTGATAGTGAAGAGTTCAACTCATGCTCATTAGCCTAAAAAACAAGATGGCGACCAATATTTACAGAGTTTCACTCTATCGACAGCACTTGGGTAATCGTTCGAGATATCAAATTATTATTATTATCATCATTATTATTCATTCTTTATTGCCAATAAAATAATAGTTACAAAAATCACATATCATATCCAAATATACATTGGCGTGGCTAGAATAAGAGAGCCTTGTGCTCTAGCCAATTCATTTTTTCCAGTAAAATTCTCCTTATAAACTTTTCTACAACTTTTGGCTAACTCTTGTTTTTCTAAAACGCACATTTCAAAAACAAAAAACTATAGTTTTTGGCAAAGAATTATTTTTCTTTACTTTGCAAAAGAGGAGTGAGTTAGGTTGCGATTACTTTCCTCACTGAAAGTTGTGACTATGCCAAGCCCACCGAAACAAATTATGAAGATCCATGCTTAACAGTTCACTCCCTTTTTTACACCGGGTCTGGCTACACAGGTGAGTGTGTATACTATCTAGCACACCTCTGAGATACTTTCTGTGTCTAAGCTATCATTCGAAAGAGACGTTTGGAATGTGTGTTGCTTTGATTTAGCTTTTTTTTGTATTTGAGATAACAAAACTTGATTCAATTCTAGGCATAATAGGGAGGGACAGTGCTGGTCTAAATGGAATAAAAATCGAACTAGATTTTTTAAAAAGTTTTAAAATGTATTTTCAAAACATAAATAAAAAAGGTATAAATAATTACAAGGTTATTTATAACTGAAAAAATAACATAAATAAAAGGTTTAATTATTTGCAGGATACACGTGGAATCCGCAGCTGCAAGTGAATGTATTCCGAATAGAAGATGGCCACCAGTTAGTCGCAGACTTATCTCAGGAGCTCTGCTGTAGAAATGTTTCCTCGGCCCTCATCACCCAGCCATATCTTGAGCAGATTTTTAGTAAGCAGATAGAGACGCCCGATCCAGATCTGGCGATTATCTGCGGTGCTGCATGCTCATCCTATGGTTTCCCACCGTGGCAGCTGCGGATTACTGAATTTTTGTAAGTTTTTATTAGAGAAATTTGAAGGTTTATACAAAAGCTCTATTGATTATTGTGTCATATAAATCAGCCAACCTTTGTTGGTTCATTTAATAATTTTAAGGGGGCCATAAACTAGCGACTCCGGCTCGGCGAGTGGGAATCGTGAGTCGGGCTCTGAAGAAAATCACCACTACCGTGTTGTGAACTTCCCGAGTTCGGCTCGTCTACTTTTCAAGGTCGGCTGGAGTGCGCTCATGTTAATTCATGATCCATATTACTCATCTGATCTTAAAGTCTCGGAAAATACATTGTAGAGCAGAGTTTCTCAAAATCAAGCTGAAAGAAATTGTTACTGGCTTTGCAAAAGCCCTAGCCAGCCCCAAAGTATAAATAAGTACTATAGTTTTCATATAACTTGGCAGCAGGTTGTAGGGTTCAGATGTGGCATGTCCCATCTGCTACACGCTGCCAAGTTATATGAATACTACAGTAATAATTTGAATAAGAGGTTCTTTTATTTATTGATCGATTTGAAATTCTACGATCATTAAATTAATTAATTAATTTAAAAATTAATTAATTTATTACATTAAACAAACAACAGTAGTGAAATCAATATATACTTAGTATTGTCGGCATATTTTCTCCATGGCATAGAGCCGTCCGGAGGAGTTATTGGAATTTCAGTTTTTTTTTTATTCAGTTTAACAATAAAGAGCAAGCTAGGTACAACTTTTTTCTTACTTTCAATGACAGTGTTCATAATCGTACTTGATAATTCAAAAATTGAACTCTTGAGCCAGATAGAACCTGTACTGCCAGGCCTCCTTGCAGTAACAGGCCACCGCTTCCCAGTCCTGCCCATTTAGACTAGACTGCAACTCTTGTCTATTCAAGAGACTCTTTCCGAGATGTCTCCTTCGGATCTCAGCAAGAACAGGACATCTCGCAATGAAGTGTGGTATATCCTCATCTTCCTTCATATTGCAAAGAGAGCAAAGTTGCACAGCCCGACCAAACACGTACTTGTTCAGCAAGATGAGCTCAGTTCTTGCTTTCAGGAACCATTTTACCAGCGTGAAGTCGCCCTGCTGATGCACATAATCCGTGAAGTGTGCCAGTTCTGGATAGATTGAACACCTCTGACTTCCCATCAGTCTTCTTCTGAAAGTTTCTTGTAGCCCTTTTGCAACCCTGCTCAGGACCATTTGCACATTGCACTCTGGAAGACTTGGAGTAGGGATTCCATACATTGTCTGTAGATCCAGCCATTCATTGTAAATGAAGACCTTCCTTTCAATTACTTTCATCAGCAGTATGTGAGGGTATCTATGGCTAGGGAGTCTCATGCATCGATGTACGTACTTGATATGCAGCTTTAATGTATGAACTAGCAGTGGCACAACACCAGTCTCAAGAAATAAGCAGTAATCTGGGGCCCACATTGGTAGATTGAAGACTTTTTTCAGAAAGAGGCGTTGTACTTTTTCTACCTCATCAACCATCCTTCCTCCCCAAATTTGTGCTCCATAGCACACTGTAGATCTTGATACAGCTTCAAAGACATCAAGTTTTTGTTTGAATTGGACGTTTTTCTGTGCCATAAGACACATAAGAACACATTCAATGTCATTTTCGCTGCTGAAGCTTTTTCCTTGAAATGATGCTTCAGTGAAAGTTGATGTGTCAAGTTTACTCCCAGGTACTTATAACTTCCAACAACTTTGATTGGTTCATTATTAAACTTGAACATATTGTGCCTACTAGCTCTGCCACCTCTCCTGAAGATCATAATTTCAGACTTATCAAGATTCACCCGGAGATTCCACCTCTCACAATACACTTCTAGGTTGGCTATCATCTTTTTCATTGACACCCTATCCAAGGGCGGTCCCAGCTTCAAATTTTGGGGGGGGTCATGAATGAATTTTTGCTGACCTTTTTTGCAAGATTTTCCCTTCTCCCACACCTCGCCCCCCCCCTGACAATAAGCTTGGTCAGAGTCCGCCACGAAACCCTTTCCCCCCCCCCACCATAAAATTATAATGTTCCACCTCAGATACTTACTTTGACTTCATTCCAAGATCCACTACTGTAATTCATTCTGAAAAAGGTGTTACTTGAATTAATAATTTTAATGCTATTATCAAACTTTATTTCAAACTGGAGTGAGATGATCCATAAGTGACTCACAACTTCCTAAATGTGAATCGCGACACAATTCAAGTCACTAAGATGAGCTTAACTTTCGGGAAAAACAGAATACTATATCAACAAATTAATGTGACCTAAACTTCCTGACTGCAGACAGGCAACAGAGAGCTATCGATCTCAAGGTAGTTAAATAGAAGGCTATTGGAGTGTTCTGTTTGGAATAGGTTTCAAAAATATAAGGTAGGCCTACTCCGAGTTTCAAATTATCTGGGAAGTGTAATCTGTACAATTGTACAGGAATTTTGCAATTTCCTATGAAATTTAATTTCAACATGGTTTATTATAAAGTATGAGCATACCTAAAATTGAGTAAAATTGAACTAGTTCAGTGTATTAATTTTATTTATCCCAGTTGATTTTTTAGTGAGGCTCAGATTTTTTGGGGGGGGGGGGGGGTCATGACCCCCATGACCCCCCCCCCCCTGGGACCGCCCTTGACCCTATCTGAGGCAAGGAGAACAATGTCGTCAGCATAGGCTAAGAGCTTTATGCAAACGCCACCCACACTGATCCCTCCATCTAAATAATCCTCCAAGTCATTAACAAATAATGAAAAAAGTAAGGGGCTCAGTAGACAACCCTGTTTCACACCTGTACCCGAGTAGAGGGAAATATGGGGGCTTCTGGTCCAGGTTGGAAATTGTAGTTAGGTTTAAATTGAAATTGAAAGTTTAGGTTGGGTTTGGGTTTGAGTTTGTGTTATAGTTTGGATTTGGATTGTGATTTAATTTTTTTTTTTTGGCTTCTGGTCCAGGTTTGAAAGTGTAGTTAGGTTTTTAAGTTGGGTTTAAACTTGTGTTTGAGGGATGGGTTGCCTTGGTTTGAAATTGAGATTTAAATTATTTTTTTTTGTTTTCTACTCCAGTTTATATAAGTTATTGAGGTATAGGAAAGATTGCATTATGTTAAATATTATTTTATTTTATTTATTTATATCTAGAGACTTGAAAGGATAGGAAAGATTGGGTTGTGTTGTAGGAGAATAAATTAAAAGAGAATCGATATAGATATTTCAAGAAGGAAGAGGTATAATAATAATATTGCGATAATGACCTTTCCTCTATGGAGGCTGGAAGTAGAATGATGGCTAGGAAGATAAGTACTATGATAATGGTCTTTCCTCTGTGGAGGTTGGGAGTGAACTGAAGAACTTTTATGATACGCAATTGAAGTGGTTTTTTTTTATGAAATACAATTGAACAAATATATTACAATATAAATAATAGATCTATGAATAATACAATACTATTAATAATAATGTCTCTTAACTTAAAAATTTATAAAATTATAAGATTACTTATTTTGTTATGAAAATGTATCAGGGTTTGGTTGGTTGGGTTAGACATTTTGAACTTATTTATTTTGATGGTTGGAGGAGGAGACCTACTGAACAAATGAACATATTTTTTTAAAATCTGTAATCAACTACAACTGTACTATTTGTGGTAGAGGAGTGTCTAGAGGGGGGGGGGGTTAATAATAAAGAGTGGATAATAAAGATATAATAATATAAATAATATGGTCTCTTAACTTTAAAATTATAAAATTAACACCTGTAAGCCTCTTCTCTTACATACTTCACCCTATAATAAAATAATAATATATTTACTATATTAATATAATAGGGTATATAGGTTAGGGTGAAGGTATAATAATAATAATAATATTATGATAATGATCCTTCCTCTACGGAGGTTGGAGGTAAACTGAAAAACTTTTATGATATGCAATTGAACTGTTTGTTTTTTTTTATTGAATTTTTCATTATATTTTTTTAATTAACCTTTTGAACTTTTTTATTATAATAATTCCTCACCCTTTGAGAGGGTTGAAGGGGGAGACCTACTGAACAAGTGAACATATTTTTCTTTAAATCTGTGATCAACTACAACTGTATTATTAATTTGTGGTAGAGTGTCTAGAGAGGGGGGTATAATAATAAAGAGTGGACAATAATAAAATAATAATAATTTAAATAATATAATAATATGGATAATAATATCACTTAACTTTAAAATTATAAAATTTTGAATTTATAAAATTTTGAATTTATAAAATTATAAAATATCATTATCATCATCATCATCAACTTGACCGTTAACTAGACAACTAGACTGTTATTTGAATTATAAAATTATAATTCTATAAAAGTATAAAATTATAGAAGTATAAATGGTAAAACTATGAACTTATAAAATTAATTCCTGTAGGCCTGTCTCACACACTTCACCCTATAATTATAAAATTATAAAATTGAAAAATTATAAAGCTATAGAATTATAAAATTATGAAATTATAAAATATCATTAACATCATCATCAACTTGACTGTTAACTAGACTGTTATTTGAATTATAAAATTATAAATCTATAAAAGTATAAAATGGTAAAATTATGATATTACAAAATTAATTCCTGTAGACCTGTCTCAAACTTTTCTGACACGCCTTCCTGACCCCACACTCTTGATGTTGATCCATCATATAAATTTTTAAGCACATTCAACATCTTTTGTGACACTCCAATTTCAGTGAGTTTGTAAAACAAAGCATATCTATCTATCCTGTCAAACGCAGCAGAATAATCAACAAAGAAGGCATATACTTTTTTCCCTCATCCAGCTTGATACTCACAATGCTCATTATATTGAATATATTGTCAATGGTGGAGTAGGATTTTTGAAAGCCAGCCTGAAACTCCCGCAAAACATTTTGGCAAGAAGTCCATTTCTCCATCTTATTCAGCATTATTCCTGCAAACAGCTTTGCTACAGTGTTGCCAAACGAAATGCCTCTATAATTTTTAGTCTCATTGCTGTTTCCTTTTTTGAATATTGGATATATGATTGACTCCTTGAAGCTCTCTGGGATGACAGAAGAATCAAACAGCTCATTGAACAGCCTCACCAGTTTCTCCAAGAAGGCAGTCGGTGCGTACTTGAAGAACTCATAGGTTATACGATCCTCACCTGGCGCTTTATTTTCTTTGGCTCTTCTGAGAACACCAGTAAGATCATGTAGGGAAATTGGTGCATCCAGAATTTCATCCACAAAGCATGGTGCAGCATACAATATTTTATCTGCCATGATGCAGGGATTAAGCAGCTGGCTGAAATGCTCCCTCCAGTCTCTCAATGCAATGTTGGCACCCACAGTGAAATTCTTTCTTCTAAAACACCGTACAAGCTTCCAGAACTGCCCAGAATCTTTCACTTCCTTGAACTTTTCTGTCAATTGGCACCAAAATTCTTTTCTCTTCCTGACACACAATTCTTTAAAAGCTTTATTTGTTTCTATATACTTTGCTATTATTGTTTCTGAATTTGTTCTCCTGAACAACTTCAATAGACAAAACGATTCTTTTCTTTTTCTCTCACATTCATAGTCGTACCATAACTGTCTACCTTCACACCTTGAGTGGCCATCCAATTGATCAGCAGAAGCAAATTCTCGAACTATTGATAGCAGGAATTTTAGATCCTCTTCAGAGTTGTTCCACTGTTGATGACTATTTATTTTTGACACAAGTTCTTGCTGATATTTGATCTTATCCTTTGGCTTCCATTTTAATTTCTTACGTATGGGAGTTGGGCAGATATCTGAAGTCTCAGACTGCCCCGGCAGATGAATTGTGGTTAGAATTGGTAGGTGGTCGGAGAATATTTCTGGAACCACCTCAAATGATTTGATGAGGGGGAGAGCATCAATTGACACTGCACATATGTCAATGACAGATGAGCCCTGCGGTCCAATGTATATTTACTCTCCAATTGCGTCCTCTCTTGTACGGCCATTCAAAATCACAAGACCAAAATCATCAAACATAGATAGTAGTTCCCTTCCATGAGCATTTGTTGTGTAATCTTTTGAGTTTCTATCGCAATTCAGAGAGCAAAACAAGTTCGATAAAGCATCTTCTGGTACTGCCTGCCTGTCACCAATCCTCCCATTCAAATCACCAATCAATATGGCCTCGGTCTCGCCGCTGTTCACCAACAAATCTCTAAGCCTTGTAAAATCATCCATCCATCCATTTCAATTTAGGTAAGCAGGAACGATGTAACACCGTCGTGAGCTGGAGTGTAGTTCAATAAGATTAGAGCCAAGAATTGTATTGAAATTTAAATGCTCTTCGTACCTTCTCCCTCTTTTAATGCCATAAATTGTACCTTCACTAGCACGACCGCGACATGCCGCTCTTATCGCAGAAGTTGATATTAACTCATACTCGCTGAATATCATCTTAAATCTCAAGAAAATGTTTTCATCCTCTATAAATGTTTCAAATAATAGAAATACATCATGGGTTTTAATAAATTTGATAAATTCGATATTATTCAATTTGTTCAATATTCCAGCTACATTATAAGCAACTATACTCAGAGTTGACACATTATTACTACCAATTCTAGGCCTTAGTTTATCATTTTTATTTGGAATACAGTTATTCATTATCGCAGGCGTTATTGCTTGAGGAGCGAAAAACTGTGTGATTTCAGCATTATTGCCTGATTGAGACAATCAATCGTTGACTTTCCGTGTCTGCCCCATCAATGCATCTCCCTTCCTCTTTTTCTTATTCGCCACCGATGGCTTGTTTACCTCCGTTTGCATAAACTCACGTTTCACGTCATCGTAGCTCATAATCTTTCCATCAATCTCCAAAGCATTCATTCTTACTTTAATATTGTGCTTATCTTTAAGTAGCTTTCGTACCTCATTGAGCTCCCTGCGTTTTTCTCTCGATTTCTTATCCAGATCCCGAGCTACGAAAATCTTGGAATTCTTAAGCTTGCCACAGTTATTTAGAATACAGTATTTCTTAAGTCCAGAGACCAAGGATAACAAAATTGGGCGAACTTTAGAATCAGTTTTCCTGCCTAGCCTTCTAACAAAGTTAATATCATTTACTTTGAGTTCAACTGCTAGTACCTCATTACACACATCTAAGGCTACTTTCATGACTTGCTCTTGAGTTTCATTGTCGGACTCCACAACTCCATAGAATATTAGGTTATTGTCTCTTTTTATATTCTCTATCAAAGTACCCTGCTTCATAAGTTCTTACCTCAATTTTTCATTTTCTTTGCCTAGCTCTTCAATTTTACTATTTTGCTCAGCTATTATTGATGAGAGATTGAGCGCACTTATCTCTTGTTTAATTATGTTCTCCGTATTTGAATTGATTTCTGTTTTAAATTTTTCAAACATAGCTGTAAGAGTTTCAATATCAACAGCCATTCTAACTGTATTGCTATTGTAACAATGTAAGTGAAGCTATTCTACTTTAAACCGGCAAAAGATTCCCCTTATCAAATCCTTTAGAGTACTATGTATCGAGAATCACGTTGTTATTTATTTGAAAATATACTGTTATTTTCCCATACTGTCTCAGCTTTAAGGCACTCTAAAGACCAGGAACTCACGTACCTGGCATTTAGGTTCTAATGTATTCGTGGCAAATAGGATTTTTTGATTTTTTCTATAGGATTTTGTATCTGCATCTTTTTTAAATTGATTAGCTGAATCATGATTATTTGGAATTGCGTTAGAACCATTGAAACCATAACCTCATAACCTCCGTGTTTCGGAGGACACATTAAGCCGTCGGTCCCGGTTGCATATAAAAAAAAGCAGTCGTTAAAAAAGGGGCGAGGTGGAACTACCCGTAAGGGTCTCCCCACCACGAAAAGCCATACGAATTTACTTTACCATAACCTCAGGTGCGTGTACCTGGTATTTATAGTGCCTTATTTAGTTAGCATGATGAAGTAGTTCTGTCAGCAAGGCTCTGAATGCTCTGTAACTCCGTCAGGTGAGACAGTATGTGGTTTGTAAAAACACATTGGAATGACATTAATATTGTCATCGTGTACAGGCCGCTGTAAAGAATTGAATTACATGCTGAAACTAGTCATAAAACAGCTGTTTACTGAGTAGCAAGCAGTAATCAGTGTTGCCAATATTCCATTGTACGAACATTGTCGAAAATGAAAAACCTAACAATCTATTTAGGGCAAAATTATATTGTTTTAGTCAAGAGTAGCTATGTTTCAATTAGGCTATTTCCAAAGTAGTTTTTTTGGAATGAGATTTCTTTGAAATTATCACAAAGATAAGCAGATTGTACAAAGGCAAACCGTACTTCGTACAACCATCAAATTATTGTACAAAACGATAATTATCGTACGGTTGACATCACTAATCATTTTCCTGCCAGCTGATTGACTGGCAGTAGTTATTTATGTATTAAGAGCGTAAAGAGCGAGTTTATCCGGCAAACCGTACTTCGTACAAGACATCAAATTATTGTACAAAACGATAATTATCGCATGGTTGACAACACTAATCATTTTCCTGCCAGCTGATTGACTGGCAATAGTTATTTATGTATTAAGAGCGTAAAGAGCGAGTTTATCACTGAAGCTAAACAGTTGGTAATTTGTAATTGGTAGTTTCACGAGTGATAAAGAAGCTTTACACTCAAAATACACACAGCATTTTTCCTACAACTACAGTTTTGGATATCCATTCAATAATTATATGAAATTATCATTTCTGTACAATGCGGTAACTGTTTAGCTCGCGTGATAAAAGTCGCACTTTATGCTCATAATACATGAATATTGACACTAGAAGAGCAGTATAAAAATTGATCAGATGATGTAATAAATTTATGAATGTTGTGCTACATGCCAGGGACCTAGAAAGATTGGTATATGGATATTTGATTTATTTTGAGAAATATGAAAATTCGTAAATTATTAGAGAAATAAGACGAAATTGTCACAACCACATTTATTAAAAATATTGAGATGTTTCAATATTTTTAATAAATGTGGTTGTGACAATTTCGTGTTATTAATCATTATGGATATCTATGAATATCACCTGTACCACTATAAAGAAAGTTATTAGAGAACTGCCTGATTGTTTCATTTTTTGTTTTTGCTAAAAATCAGCATTTGCTTAGATAGCTAAGAATACTATTCCTTTCACATTATATACATCTTGTTTGTTTTAATGGAGAATATAGGACATAGTTCAATAAGCATCTAATATACTTTTTTATTGGTGGAACACACTTGGTATTCAAACCAGAACGCTTACAATGCTTGTAGCGCAGTTGTTTGGAGCGCTTGTCTGAGATAAGATAGGACTCTGGCTGGCTTCGTTTCCTGCAGCCTTGGGTTCGAATCTCATTCAGCCATGGCTGTTTCTCATCATTCACCCATTCACCTCAATACCCTCGCACAAATCTTCAGACTCATGTGGACATCATGCTCTGTAATTTATTATAACTTCTAGCTTGCGCACAGGACCATGGTCCATGCAAGCTATTTTCCATCAGGCAATGTTATTTAAGTTTTTCTCTACTAGTGAAGCCCAAATGTGAGACTAGTGTAATGGGGTCCAAGGTTAAGGTGGGTTCCAAGTCACCGGATAAGTGATAATAAAGATGATAGCATCATGCCATAGCAACCGATCACCCTTCCAAGCGCAGTCCCGAGCGCCCGTGACTGAGCATCACGATCTGCTACCGCGTTCTTTGTCCACTGCACTAAGCTGGGTATTTTGTATTATTATTATAATACAATAAATTATATTCTTAGATTTCTTGTTACATAACGATCTGCGTTGTTAATATTAAGTTTCTGTCGAAATCCACCTATTTGTTTGTCAAAATATTCAATTTCATTCATTTCTTCCTACCATTAACAACAAGATAGTTGTAATGTTTCATGGTAAATTCAACGACTTTCAGTCAATTTTAATTGTGAAAAAATAATATTTCTACTCACTTATGGCCAAACGTTTTCGAGTCATGGTAACCTTTTATTGTAAATTCAACGACTTTGTCAATTTTAATTGTGAAAAAAATAATATTTCTACTCACTTATGGCCAAACGTTTTCGAGTCATGGTAACTTTTTATTGTAAATTCAACGACTTTCAGTCAATTTTAATTGTGAAAAAATAATATTTCTACTCACTTTTGGCCTAACGTTTTCGAGTCATGGAGACTCATCTTCAAAGGCCATCTCATCTTGAAGATGAGTCTCCATGACTCGAAAACGTTTGGCCAAAAGTGAGTAGAAATATTATTTTTTCACAATTAAAATTGACTGAAAGTCGTTGAATTTACCATGAAAAGTTACAACTATCTTGTTGTTATTGAAAGGAAGAAATGAATGAAATTGAATATTTAGACAAATAGGTGGATTTCGAACCACCAAGCTAGTTATGATTAGACAGATATCGCCTTGTCAGACCTCAACCTTGTTCATAATTAAACTATTTTATTGAACTCCAATATATATAATTCCAAAGTATTTATGAAGAATACATTTTCCAAGTATGCTTCTGATACCTTGATCTGCAAATGATAATAATTAAACTTTGTTTTTCTAATAGTTCTGGTTGAAAATCTATTAATTATCAATATTTTATATTGCTGATGATGCTCACATGACTCTATGCGTGGGTAATGAGGTGAATGATGAGAATCATCCATGGCTGAATGAAATTCGAACCCAAGGCTGCAGGAAACGAAGCCAGCCAGAGCCTTATCTTATCTCAGACAAGCGCACCAACCAACTGCGCTACCATTGCATTTTTCTGGTTTGAATGCCAAGGGTTTTCCACCAATAAAAAAGTGTATTAAATGCTTGTTGAACTATGTAGCTCAAAGAAAACCCATACTCTCCATTAAAGAAACGAGATATATATATAATGTCAAAGGAATATTTGTATTCCTAGCTATCATATTTTTTTAATAGTAATTTGACGACAGTACCTGCTGTAACCTAATGGCTATGTAACTAAAATTGCATTGACGTGTCATACACCGCTAGAGATATGCTCATCATAATGCGGTTTCATGTATCAAAATAATAATAATAAATGCTGATTTATAGCACAAACAAAAAAAAAACGATCACGCAGTTCTCTGATGATGCCCACATGACTCTGAAGACTTGTGCGTGGGTAATGAGGTGAATGGGTGAATGATGAGAAACATCCATGGCTGAATGAGATTCGAACCCAAGGCTGCAGGAAACGAAGTCAGCTAGAGCCTTATCTTATCTCACACAAGCGCTCCAACCAACTGCGCTATATTGAAGTTTGCTTTTTAAATTTGTATTCAACTGTTTTTATGAGTTATGCATTTAACTTTTTTATGAGTTATGTGTATTTGACTGTTTTAATATGTAAAAATGTACTTTCATGTTTCAATAATGTTTTCTTTTATTATGTTACAGGCACTTACAGACACATCACAAAATCAAATTCAAAAACTTTGTCTCACTACTACATAGATATAGTAATTGTGAACAAAGGTTTGGTAAATAGCAATGCACTCATTCCACTCAGCCATAACTGGACGCTTCCAGACGAAAATGGTTCGTTTTCTTCTTGAAAACTGTAATTTATTCGTAACTGTATATATGTATCATACAATGATTGTATTGTAAATGACAAATATTTTTATCTGTAAGGTGGCCTACTTTTTGATTTACAGAAACTGCTGTAGAAGTTTAAAATAAAATATTAATGTACAGGTAAAACAGAGTAAGAGCATCTTCCATGAAAATCATTTTATTCAGTCGCAGTTGAAGGTATACAAACGTTGTAAAATTTAAATGAATTAAAAATATTGTCAGAAGCTGTAATTCCTTGCATAAGACATGAGGCAGTGTATTATTTGGTTTGAAGCAGGGTAAATAATCAAAATAATTCAATTTAAACCCATATTGATGTTATTCGTGAAGTTTTTCAATCATTTCCAACTATTTATTATCTACTAGTGTTATTTCCAACCAGTTATTAATTGCGCAGTAGCTAAAAACTTGAATGCGCATGCGCTTCTATCCCTACATTTACCCAATGCCCATAGCATTCATATACTGTATTACTAAGCTCGTACTGCTTACGCCCTACCCTTCCAGGCCAACTATTTTTTCAAAAACTGTTTTGGATATTTTAAAAATTCAAAAAAACGCGCCAAACAGAAACTGTCTCATATCTCGCGCAACGAAATTCTCACACATTTTTAAAACGATTATTTGCATTTTTTTTTAGCAATTAATGAATTCAATTAAAAATTATTTTGAAATTTTCTGTCAGCCATATTTAATTTAATTTTGATGTAACAAATATTTTAAATCTCCAAAAAGAAATTTCAATGTTGTTTTACATTGAACATGACTTCAAATTATCGCATTTCTCTTGGTTTGATATCGAGATGAAATAGAATTTTATTATAATTATTTTAGTAACCTAAATAGCAGTGTGGTGATTGTAATGTTACAATGAAATATAATGTGATATGGTAGTTTATTTTTCCCCACTATGTTGTAAGTTGGAGTGTTATTGTGTACTGTCTGAGGGTGTATGTTGAATAAACGAAATGTTTATAGAATTGAATTATGGTTCTATTTTATTTTTTCTAAATCTAGGCTTACTAGATCTACAGTTTTAAGGATGTGCACAGGGTTTCGGTCATAACTCTTTTCTTCAATTATTTTGTGAAGTATGTGAGTTTTTGAGTGCAATTGATCTCACCTGAGTGATTTTAAACTTTTGATAAATTTTCCATAACTGAAAGGCACCTTAAGTTATAAAATGACATATTTTTATTTCAATCTAACAAATAGTTTTTCAAAATAAATTTTTGAAAAAATGGAACTTTTTACCGATTTAAAAAATATATTATGAAAAACTAATTGCTTGATTGGAGTAAAAAATATGTAATTTTATTCCTTGAAGTGCCTTTTAGTTGCAGAAATTTTTTCGAAAGTTTAAATCACTCGTAGGTGAGATCAACTGCCCCCAAAAACCGAAAAATTTCTACCCTCATAATTCCCAAAATAATTAATGAAAAAACTTTTACTTACAGCAATTGATAATATTACGAAGCCCCAATAATATCCAATACAACTTCGAAAAAAAATATGAACAAAAACCCTGCGCACAGCGTTAATAGATTGGTTTTCTATTTTTAGACTCACTATTTAATAAGTGCTTGGGAGTAGAGATATGACCAGATTGAGCGAGTCGTTCAAAGTAACTGACTCTTTGAAATGAACTACGAACTAGTAGTTCAAATTCAGAAAATAGGTAGTTCATTTTTGAACTGCATTTGTGTTTTTCGGAATACAGTCAACACACCATCTAGTGAGCGATCCTTGAATTAGCAGAGCAGTGCAGCGGCCTGCTATAGGCACTGATAGACAAGAGCACTCACCAAGCTCAACAAGCATTTAGAACTGTGAAGTGAACTAACTACAACAACAGCTTGCTCACTCACTCACCTCTCTCAGCTCCACGAGCTTTTTGAAATGTGAGCTGAACGAACTACAACTAAAGCTGGCTCAGAAAGCTCATTGACTGAGCTCTGTGCTCTGGAATATTAAACTGATGACTCATATTCTGAGAATTATTCATATTGAGGCGCCAGACATATGACAAGGCTGTTTATTGTTGTGAGTGTGAATGCTCAGTGAGCGAGAGAGCGCTTATCTGCTGAACAAGCAATGGTAGTGAATGAACACGAGCATTGCTGATGACTCATTTTTGAACTAGTTCGAATGAATGACTCACTTATAAGAGTGAGGGCGATTGAACGACTCATTGAAAAGAGTCATTATTGCCAAGCCTACTTGGGAGTTTACCTCATGGTTCGGCAAGAAATTTCAAGATAGAATGAGATTTTATTTAAAAATTTACTCAAGAGAACGTCGAACGATCCAGTTTTCCATTGCATCCTCAGTATTAGGCCTGCCATACATGTAGGCCTAGTGGTTAACTAGGAAAGGTGTGCTTCAGACGCTGAATATCACCCCACATAGGCGTTTAAGAACGAATCAAAGTACTGCAGTAGTTTATGGAACGATTGTATCATGATTGCCTTTGAGTCTTCTAGTCGTAGATGAAACAGTATATGCAGCATTGTATTTAGCCTTTAAGCCACTTGTGAGATGTTTAATCGCTTCGCTCGTGTTCCAACTTACATCTCACAAGTGGCTTAATGGCATTCTTGATGCAATCGTTGCATACAATATTTTATCTACTACTACCAATGTCATACGTCCACATAAATTTTGAAATCACTTGTTGCTGAACAGTGTATAAAATCATGTTAAAATCGAAATAACTTTTAAAATAAAACTTAAATTATTACAGTATTATTAGTTACATAGAGCCACAAGATTTGAGCATAGCTCAAGTGGCATGTAACATGTCAAACGATTTAAAAAGCTTTGTAGCACTCCTGCACTGTATAAGGACACACACCCACAAGGGCCCTAGTCAACATGGATGGAAACACCTTGAAGCTATCCCACAACTTAATACTTTCAGGAAGGAAATTGTAGAATCTGAGTCCAGAATAAAATGGTCCCTTCTCAAGTAGAGTCAGCCGGTGAGTTGGATAAATCAGCAAATTCGATTTTTTTGCTCTAGTCCCATAGGAATAAGTAGCCCTATTAGCATTGATGATTGCCTTGTTCTTGTAGACAAAACTGACAACTTCCAAAAAGTACAAAGCAGATACTGTGAGTTATTTGTTCCTTTTAAATATAGGCCTGCAAGAAGCAGAATGATCTGCAGCTTCCAAAAACCGCACTGCCTTTTTTGCATGATGAAGGCAGTGTTAAATAACTTTTTCCTACAGCTGCTCGTAAAGTAGTTCTTTACGTACTAAAAACTAATTGTAAAATACCTCTTTACTGCTCTGCAAGTGGTAAAGTACTTTACGCTCGCCAGCTGTTATCTTTACGCTTCTGTTTTGATTTTGATGTCTTCTCATTGGTGGATCATGGAATCCGTGAAATTCACATAACCTCAAAAAAGTCAAACACTAACCAAATCCGCGCACGGTCTGTGATGTTACAAACTACAAACTTTTATTATGTTGGAATCCAGAACTTAAGTTGTAGGAAAAATATTGTATGCAATTCGCGCATGAAGCTTCTTTATCGCTCTCACAAAATTACTGCGCTCCGCTGTCCGTCGCGCAGTAAATGTTTTGGCTCGAGCGATAAAGTCACGCTTCATGCTCTTAATACATAAATAACTATTTCCTACAACTGCTCGTAAAGTAGTTCTTCATGTACTGAAAACTAATTGTAAAATACCTATTTACTGCTACTAAAATAAACAACTCTGCAACTAACAAACAGTTACTAAGCTAAACAGACAGCTGATCAGCATTTGATCAATATGTATCAACTCTCCCCAACTAAATTTCACATTTCAAGAGTTGATCCAAATGTCTTCTCCAGACTGACCCATCATCCATTTTCACTTTATATATGAGGTTACTTTCTCTCAGCATTATGTTTCCAAAACTCCACTTTCGTTTTGCATTGGAGTAGTCTTGAGCCTGTACCCTGTCCCCTACTTGAAATTCTCGGCGCACAGCCTTTGCGGTTTTTGATGCCTTATTACACTGTGGCAGCAGTAATCCCAAATGTGTCCTTATCTCTCTTCCATACATCAAACTGTAAGCATTTGACCTGGTTGCATTAGGAGATTGTCGAAGTTGCATGAGAAGCCTGAAGAATTTAAGGTCAAGTTTACCTCCTTCATCTTCCATTGCCTTTAAAGCTTTCTTTACTGTCTGTACATACCTTTCGGCTTGCCCATTGGAGGAGGGGTGGTAAGGCGCGGTTGTCTTATGTACAATACCATTTGCCAATAAAAACTGTTTGAATGTTTGTGAAGTGAATTGACTTCCATTGTCTGAAACTAAAACCAAAGGTAGACCAAAAGTAGCAAAAAGTTTTTGCAGTTCCTCAACACACCATTCTGCAAAATTGTTTTTAGTAGGGATCACTTCAATCCACTCAGTGAATGAATCCACTACAATGAAATACCACTGTCCTTGCATTGGGTCAGCAAAGTCGACATGAATTCTTTCCCAAAGTCCTTGAGGAGCGAGCCATGGATGATTTGGCTCTTTTGGTGGGTGATTTTGTTTTACACTGGTGGCACTGTTTACAAGTGTGTACCAGTTGTTCAATGTCTTCGTCAATGTTTTTCCATGTGCAATAGCTCCTAGCAAGTGCTTTCATTTTGTCCATACCTAGATGTCCTACATGTAGTTCTTGGAGTACAGCATGGTGTAGGGCTTGTGGTATTATTACTCTACAGCCCATGAATATACAACCATCTTGCAATGATAATTCATTATCGTGGAAGCCATAGTTTTCAACAGATTCTCCAGTTTGAAATGCATGTAACACTTGTTGTAAATACTTGTCTTCTCCAGTTTTCCTAGCTATTATATGACTGTCTATTATACATATAAGCAAGGTGAATTTCTATTCCTTTCTAACAAAAAAAGTAGCTTCAAACACATATAAGCAAGGTAAATTTATATTTCTATCCAACAAGAAAAGGAGCTTCATACACATATAAGCAAGGTAAATTTATATTCCTTTCTAACAAAAAATGTAGCTTCATACCCATATAAGCAAGGTGAATTTATATTTCTATTTAACAAAAAAAGTAGCTACATACATAATTAAGCAAGGTGAATTTCTATTCCATTCTTACAAACAATTCAGCTTCATACACATATAAGCAAGGTGAATTTATATTTCCATCTAACAAAGAAAGGATTTCAAACACATATAAGCAAGGTGATTTTCTATTCCTCTCCAACAAAAATGTAGCTTCATAAATATATAAGCAAGGTGAATTTAAATTTCTATCTAACAGAAAAAGGAGCTTCATACACATATAAGCAAGGTGAATTTCTATTCCTTTCTAACAAAAAAAGTAGCTTCATACACATATAAGCAAGGTAAATTTATATTTCTATTCAACAAGAAAAAAGCTCCATACACATAATATATGTGTATGAAGCTACATTTCTGTTAGAAAGGAATTGAAATTCACCTTGCTTATATGTGTATGAAGCTCCTTCTTTTGTTAGATAGAAATATGAATTCACCTTGCTTATATGTGTATGAAGCTCCTTTTTTTGTTAGATAGAAATATAAATTCACCTTGCTTATATGTGTATGAAACTCTTTTTTTTGTAAGAATGGAATATAAATTCACCATGCTTATATATGTATGAAGCTCCTTTTTTTGTGAGATAGAAATATGAATCCACCTTGCTTATATGTGTAAGAAGCTCCTTTTTTTGTGAGATAGAAATATGAATCCACCTTGCTTATATGTGTATGAAGCTCCTTTTCTTGTGAGATAGAAATATAAATTCACCTTGCTTAGATGTGTATGAAGCTCCTTTTTTGTGAGATAGAAATATGAATCCACCTTGCTTATATGTGTAAGAAGCTCCTTTTTTTGTGAGATAGAAATATGAATCCACCTTGCTTATATGTGTATGAAGCTCCTTTTCTTGTGAGATAGAAATATAAATTCACCTTGCTTAGATGTGTATGAAGCTCCTTTTTTGTAAGAATGGAATAGAAATTCACCTTGCTTATATGTGTATGAAGCTCCTTTTTTTGTAAGAATGGAATAGAAATTCACCTTGCTTATATGTGTTTGAAGCTCTTTTTTTTTGTAAGAATGGGATAGAAAATCACTTTGCTTATATGTGTATGAAGCTCCTTTTTTTGTAAGAATGGAATAGAAATTCACCTTGCTTATATGTGTATGAAGCACCTTTTTTTGTTAGATAGAAATAGAAATTCACCTTGCTTATATGTGTATGAAGCTCCATTTTTGTTGGAATGGAATGGAAATTCACCTTGCTTATATGTGTATGAAGCTCCTTTTTTCGTGAGATAGAAATATAAATTCACCTTGCTTATATGTAAATGAAGCTCCTTCTTTTGTTAGATAGAAATATAAATTCACCTTGCTTATATGTTTATGAAGCTCTTTTTTATGTAAGAATGGAATAGAAATTCACCTTGCTTATATGTATATGAAGCTCCTTCTTTTGTAAGAATGGAATAGAAATTTACCTTGCTTATATGTGTATGAAGCTCCTTTTTTGTGAGATAGAAATATAAATTCACCTTGCTTATATGTGTATGAACCTCCTTTTTTCTGTTAGATGGAAATATGGATTCACATTGCTTATATGTGTATGAAGCTCCTTTTTTTGTTAGAATGGAATAGAAATTCACCTTGCTTATATGTGTATGAAGCTCCTTTTTTTGTGAGACAGAAATATAAATTCACCTTGCCTAAATGTCTATGAAGCTCCTTTTTTTGTGAGATAGAAATATAAATTCACCTTGCTTATATGTGTATGAAGCTCCTTTTTTTGTGAGAATGGAATAGAAATTTACTTTGCTTGTATGTGTATGAAGCCCCTTTTTTTGTGAGATAGTAATATGAATTCACTTTGCTTATATGTTTATGAAGCTCCTTTTTTTGTAAGAATGGAATATAAATTCACCTTGCTTATATGTGTATGAAGCTCCTTTTTTTGTTAGAATGGAAGAGAAATTCACCTTGCTTATATGTGTATGAAGCTTCTTTTTTTGTGAGATAGAAATATAAATTCACCTTGCTTATATGTGTATGAAGCTCCTTTTTTTGTTATATAGAAATATAAATTCACCTTGCTTGAATGTGTATGAAGCTCCTTTTTTGTAAGAATGGATTAGGAATTCACCTTGCTTATATGTGTATGAAGCTCCTTCTTTTGTTAGATAGAAATATAAATTCACCTTGCTTATATGTGTATGAAGCTCCTTTTTTTGTAAGAATGGAATAGAAATTCACCTTGCTAATATGTGTATGAAGCTCCTTTTCTTGTGAGATAGAAATTTAAATTCACCTTGCTTATATGTGTATGAAGCTCCTTTTTTTGTTAGATAGAAATATAAATTCAACTTGCTTATATGTGTATGAAGCTCTTTTTTTTGTAAGAATGGAATAGAAATTCACCTTGCTTATATGTGTATGAAGCTCCTTTTCTTGTGAGATAGAAATATAAATTCACCTTGCTTATATGTGTATGAAGCTCCTTTTTTTGTAAGATAGAAATATAAATTCACCTTGCTTATAATTATGTCTATGAAGCTTCTTTTTCTGTAAGATAGAAATATAAATTCACCTTGCTTATATGTGTATGAAGCTCCTTTTTTTGTTAGATAGGAATATAAATTCAACTTGCTTATATGTGTATGAAGCTCTTTTTTTTGTAAGAATGGAAAATAAATTCCATTGCCATATATTGCGACTTTATTAACGTTTCTTTTGAATTATTAGACAGTGTATTGAACAGTTATTATTTAATAATGGATCGGCCTTTTTACATTTAGTGATTGATTATTGAACAGTAATATAGCAAAATCTTTAGTTGAATGTTATCGATTTATCTGTTTTTGATTGTTTAATTTGTGTGAGGTATAACTGATTAGTGCATGTTGTGAATAATTTGTGTAAATAAAGTGTGAGTGTTAAATTTAAGTGTTGCCAGCGTTATTTTAGAGACAGAACCCGTAAAAATATATAAAATAGAAATGCAGTGTCAGTTTTGATATTAGATTGTTATTATAAACTTATGTCATTAATGATAATAGTAAAAATATACATTTTAAAACTTTGACATAAAACTACAAAAGATACCATAAATTACAAACGATTTTCTTTCCCCCCCCCCCTTCGAGTAAGGGTGCACTAGCCATGATTCTCACAGTCAGTAATTCCCTTGAAATAAAAGGGTATTTTTACTTCCATTTGCTATGTAATGGGTAATTCACGCAGCTTATTCCTCCAGTATGCTAGCTGGGAGCGTTACATTTGGCCTCGATTTTTTTTCAGACCAAGCTACAAGTGCCAAAAAATATGAATGTTATGTTATGTAAAGGCTGGAGCGCAGCTTATTATTTATTAAGATTGTTATTTTATTAAATTAATCTATTATATATTAAGAGCGTGAAGCGCGACTTTATTGCTCGAGCCAAAATTACTCCGCTATGCGTCGCGCAGTAATTTTGCGAGAGCAATAAAGAAGCTTCACGCGCGAATTTCATACAATATTTTTCCTACAACTGCAGTTCTGGATTGCAACACAATAAAAGCTTGTAGTTTGTAACATCACAGACCGTGCGCGGATTTGGTTAGCGTTCGCCATTGTTGAGGTTATGTGAATATCACGGACAGTGGCGCCGACTTTGGGGGGGCAAGGCACTTTCTTCCCCCCCAATAATTACTCTGGCCCCCCCCCCTCTCTTCAGATGACACCCCCTACAGACCTTTCTGGTGGACTTTGCCCCCCCAATATTACCATGAAGTCGGCGCTGCTGATCACGGATTCTGTGATCCACCAATGAGAAGACATCAAAATCAAAACAGAAGCGTAAAGAAAACAGCTGGCGAGTGTAAAGTACTTTACCGCTTGCAGAGCAGTAAGGAGGGCATTTTACAATTGGTTTTCAGTACGTAATGAACTACTTTACGAGCAGTTGTAGGAAATAGTTATTTATGTGTTAGCTAGGTTCTCAAAACAATCTAAGCTAAGACAAACTAAACCATTCAATCACGTAGCTTATTATTTATTTTAATTGGTATTATATTAAATTTAAAATCCAAAAATTATTATTCTAAGAGTTAGCTTTTCAAAACTTGAACTCAGCACAATCTAAACTATTAAATTACAAATATGTTTCTATTTTGGTATGAAACGGCAACCTTGCATATATTCTCTCAACACTTCAAACAAAATGAACCTCTTTGTACACCAATATACTGAGGAGTTTGACAATGCTTCAAAACTGCACATGAGACATGAGGATAAGCCCCGACAAGTTTATACATGCTTGATGAGCGAAAGTTTCAAAACGAGGTGTGAGTTAAGTTTCAACACATTATTGTAATTGATACTCCTCAGTCCCTCATTTGGTAAGTGGTGGGGGAAATTTGGTCTCTTCTGAGGCAAATCGCTGTAAGTTTCTTCTCACTTCTCTCTCAACTACTCACAAAGTAATACGGACGGCGGAAAGGCAATCAAGGAAATTGCTGTTTTAGATATTTGTTTATAAAATTTACTACTGTGCTATATTTGATCAGCATTAAAAAGGTGAGTATTTTGTAAGTTGAACTTATTTTTATGAAATTTATCAATTGAAGAACAATATTTACAACTATGGTGAAAATGAATTTGTTTGTTACCGCTACTTCATAGCCCAGTACAATCTTAAATAAATAAAGTCTTTATTGCAACTCCAGAGTTCATCGGAGCATTACAAGATTTGTATTGACTATTTGACTATTTAATAGTCAAAAAATCACAACACAGATCAGCATTAATCCAAAAATACAAAACCTGAATAATAATAATAATTATTTTAATTTTAAAATAACCTTTCAAGATTTATAAAAAGAGAGAATCCAAAGAAGTAATTACAATTGCCTACCGAGTATTTGTCAGTTCAAAAAGTAATCGTATTTGTACAGTGGGTTATTTAACAGAACGTTTAAATTTGTACTTAAAAATTGAGTTTGTTAAATGTCTAAAATCTTGTGGGAGTGCATTGTAAAGCTTTACACCAATGAAAAAGAAGGCATTTTAGGAATCCAGTCTTTATATCTGAGTACAATCTTCTTTGACCTCAAAAACGTCCCTTCCGCTTTCAGTGGAAGGCCGACTTTAAAAAGTTCAATAATATAGTATTTCAATCTGATTAGAAATTAGACGCTTTTTCATAATAAAATTCAATTATTGGAAACTTATTATTTTTTGAAAAATAAATTCGATTCGGTGTGCCTAATACGTTTTTATCGATCAATACAATCCATTTCAAAATATTCTGCAGTAATTGCCATTCAGATTTCAGGCAAAAGTTGGGTTTTATTCAACTAATTGGAAGTTCTAAAAATCTTTCACACTTCGAATAGTTCGGAACTCACCTAAATCTGTAGGTCCAGCTCATCAATCACCATCATCCAACTCAGGTCTCAGACCTATCTTAAAATATATATATATATATATATTGATTGTATTTAGATTTTATTCCTCATAGTTTCACAAATTTGTACAACAATACAATTAAGACAAAAAAATACATAAATGCATATAAATATACAGAGTTTTATTTCCGTCTTATTTGAATATAGGAAAGAGTCCACATAGGCAACAGTGGCCTGTGCGTAGACTTGAGTTGATTTAAACACTAGTATTTATTTTACATGTCACTAAACATTCAATATTTATTTGAAACAGATTAAAAAAAAAAAAACAATACAAATCCAAATCAATCCAAATTATAGAATAATAGTTATTTATAGTTCCGCTATTGAAATAAAATTCAATCTCAAACTTGAAATAATTAACTTAAATTTAAATTAAGATTTTTATTTTTTATTTTTTTTTTTTTTTGTAGATTACGTCTTGGAGACTCCAGTTAAGGAGTATAAGACAAGTCAGATCAACAATATTATACACTAGATACCATAATTACTTCAATTAGTTGAGGTGAGGCTTAATTTTGATGTGAAAGGAACTCTTGTACACTATAAAAAGCTTTATCAACTAAATATTTCTTCAATTGATTTTTAAATATTTCTATATTTTCAAGACTCTTCAAAAACTGCGGTAGCTTGTTGTAGAATTTCCTACCAATATAACTAGGTTTTTGTTTGAATAGGCTACTATTGTGACTCACCAAGTGATAATCTCCTCGGCTTCTTGTATTATAATCATGTACATCAAGATTTTGGTTAATATCATTCGTTTTTACATATAGAGTAGCTTCATACACATATAAGCAGGGTACAGTTAGGAGACCAAGTCTCTTGAACAACGGCCTACATGAATCTAATCTATTTACTCTTTCTATACACCTAACCGCTTTCTTTTGGATCTTAAACACCCTATCAAGATTTTGTTTTGATGAATTACCCCATACTAAGATAGCATACCTAATATGTGACAGTAAGAGCCCATGGTAAGCTGTAAAAAGTAACTTTTTGTCATTCAATCTAGCGAGCTGTCGCAGGACAAATACCCCAGATGAAATTTTACTACATATTTTCTCAATGTATGGAGTCCAGGTCAATCGTCTATCCAACGTAACTCCTAGAAATGCAATTTTTTCTTCCTGGTCTAATTGATTATCGTTTACAAACACGTTTATAGCCCTATCTTCATTTAAATTATGTTTGTTTTTGAATTGAAGGTATTGGCATTTTTTACTATTTATAGTTAATTTCAACTGGTTTAAAAATTGGACAATGGACTGCACACCTATATGGGCACTTATTTCTAAATTATCTAGAATGGAATTGCTGAAAATGAGTGATGTATCATCAGCAAATAAGAGGGCTCTACCACTAATTAATTCTTTAGGTAAATGGTTGACATATAACAAAAAAAGCAATGGACCTAGTATTGACCCCTGAGGCACTCCAGCTTGCACCTCTAATTTATTAGATTTATTCTTTACTATACTATTACCAACTACTGTAGTTAGTTCTACACATTGTTTTCTCCCAATAAGATATGATTCAAACCATTTCAGTTCAACCCCATTTACACCTACATTTTGCAGTATTTCCAATAAAGTTCTATGATTAACACAATCAAATGCCTTTGACAGATCTAAGAAGATTGCAGTAGCTTTATCACCTGAATCTATTATATCTATTAGTTTTTCAACTAGAGAAACTATGGCTGTTTTTGTTGATCTCCCTTTCTGGAAGCCATGCTGTTCATCACAGATAAAGTTAGCTTCTTGAAGGTGCAGAAGTAACCTATTTAGAACTACTCTTTCAAAAATTTTACTTATTACATTTAAAATACTAATGGGCCTATAGTTTTCTACCTTTTCTCTATCGCCACTTTTGAAGATTGGCAAGATCTTCCCCTCTTTTAAATTATCTGGAAAAACACCTTGTTCTAATGAATGATTGATCAGATGAATCAAAGGGTCTAACAATTGATCTTTACATTCTTTCAGAATTTTACTGGATACCCCATCCATTCCTACAGTTTTTTTATTATTTAAACTATCAATGATATTTGACAACTCGTCTTGGCATACTGGGTGGAATTTTAATTCGTTCTGAATCCCCTCAGTATTCCTCATGTTTGCATCACTAATACCTGTATTAAGAGATTTTTGAAGATCCTTAGCAACCAGTTGATAATATCTGTTAAAGAAATTACAAATGTCTACACTATCATCAATATATTTGTTATTTTCGTTATTATCTTTAGACTTGTTTTTTCTTGTTAGTAGGCTATGCAAGATAATCTGTTTAGTGGCATGGCATGAGAAGAAAATGTCAAACTAATCAATGAGAAGTTCTCTTCTGCCTCTGGCCAATCCTATGAATTAGTAAATGATAGAAACATGCTCAACTAAAAAATTCATAATTTAAAAATGATTAAGATTTTATCAATCTTATTCCTGGATTTCTTGTTCCATGACGAACTGCGTTGTTAATATTAAATTCACATAAGTTAAAATCAATCTTATTTTAAATCTTGAAAAATTATTTAAATCGTTCTATCGTGATGGCTTGTCAGTTAGACTATTAAATTATTGGTAATTCGTAACAAAATGGCTATAGTACCGTAGTTGATTAAATTTATGACTGACGAAATGCCTCACCATTTAATGGCAGAACATAATAGGCCTACTGATTTATACTATTTTTTATCTAATATCAAAACTTTCATATGTTCATTTTTTAACATACTTCAATCTTATACAATTACTTTTACTTTTAATTCGTTATTATAACAAGGAGTTATAACTGCCTTATTAACAAGGTGTCTTATGACTATACATTATCACAATTATATCTATAAAATGTGTATGTTTATTCCTACTTTCAAGTTGTCTTATCTCAGTTTTTAATATTATTTGTGTGAAAACGTTGGATCCACACATCAACACTTATTATATATGTAATGAAATAAATTTATTCTTCCACAAGAACAATTGTACAATAAACAGAAAGCAGCATTCTCTTATTATAATACAAATTAAATTCCTGGATTTCTTGTTCCATGACGAACTGCGTTGTTAATATTAACTTTTCAAGTGAATTCAGCGACTTGCAGTCAAATTTTTATTAAAATAAGTAGTATTTCACTAACTCTGTAGGCCGAACGTTTTCGAGTTGTTAAAACCCATCTTCAACAATAAACAATAAACCCATCTTCAACTAAAACATCTTCAACCCATCTTCAAAAATAAACATTAAACAAGACCTTGAAGATGGGTTTTAACAACTCGAAAACGTTCGGCCTAAAGAGTAAGTAAAAATACTACTTATTCTTAAAAAACTTTGACTGCAAGTCGTTGCATTCACTTGAAAAGTTACAAATTAAATATATTATACGATATTTCATCCATGAATATTTATTGACTAGCAGGTTGCCCGATTCAATTGAATTGGAATATCCAAAAGCTGTCGCACTATTAAAAGTTAACTACTAGTCTATTTAAAAAGTGAAATAAGTGTAGTTTTCTGACGAAATACTTAATGAACAATCTAATATTAAAACTGACACTATTTTTCACTTTTATATATTGTTTTACTCACTTATATTGGAGATATATCTATCTTAAATAAGTTGAAATTAACAATAAATAGTAAAAAATGCCAATACCTTCAATTCAAAAACAAACATAATTTAAATGAAGATAGGGCTATAAACGTGTTTGTAAACGATAATCAACTAGACCAGGAAGAAGAAATTTCATTTCTAGTAGTTTTGAAGGATAGACGATTGACATATGGGCTCCATATACATTGAGAAAACTGTAGTAAAATTTCATCTGGGGTATTTGTCCTGCGACAGCTCGCTAGATTGAACGACAAAAAGTTACTTTTTACAGCTTACCATGGGTTCTTACTGTCACATATTAGGTATATATGCTATCTTATAGTATGGGGTAACTCATCAAAACAAAACCTTGATAGGGTGTTTAAGATCCAAAAGAAAGCGGTTAGGTGTATGGAAAGAGTAAATAGATTAGATTCATGTAGGCCGTTGGACTTGGTCTCCTAACTGTACCCTGCATATATGTGTATAAATACTTTATATGTGAAAACGAAAGATATTAACAAAAATCTTGACGTACATGAATATAATACAAGAAGCCGAGGAGATTATCACTTGGTGAGTCACAATAGTACTGTAGTTTTCATATAACTTGGCAGCAGTATGTTGGGTTCAGATGTAGCATGTTCCATCTGCTACACGCTGCCAAGTTATATGAATACTACAGTAGCTTATTCAAACAAAAACCTAGTTATATTGGTAGGAAATTCTACAACAAGCTACCGCAGTTATTAAAAAGTCTTGAAAATATAGAAATATTTAAAAAAACAATTGAAAAAATATTTAGTTGGTAAAGCTTTTTATAGTGTACAAGAGTTCCTTTCACATCAAAATTAAGCCTCACCTCAACTAATTGATATAGCAATTATGGTATCCAGTGTAGGCCTATAATTGTTGATCTGACTTGTCTTATACTCCTGAACTGGAGTCTCCAAGACGTACGGTAATCTACAAAAAAAAAGATGCTAGAGGGATGCATTTCACTTCTGAAATGAAATGCTGACGAAGCTTCTTTTCAGAAGTGAAATGCATCCGTCTAGCATCTCAAATATAAGTGAGTAAAACAATATATAAATGTGAAATAAAGTGTCAGTTTTAATATTAGATTATTAAAAAGTTAAGTTGATTTTCCCCTCTTCTTTTCCTTTCTTCTTATCCCTCTTCCCTTTCTTCTTTTACTTCTCCTCCTCCATATTCATCTTTTCTTCTTCTCCTTCTTCCCCTCCTCCTTTTTTACCATCCTTTCTTCTTCTACCCCTCCATTCCTCCTCCTTTGGTCGTTTTCACATGGCAAAAGATTTTTTCCAATGCTTTTTTTCTATTCTATTTATTTTATTTGCCATTTTCCAGATCTACAGGCGAAATGCACAGCTCGCAGCTTATCATGATGTTCATAATTATTTCAACTGCACTTAATAACTACTTGAAAGCTGACGGAATGGATTACTTGGAATTTCGCTGTCAGGCCATCTGTCAGACGACGGATACCGACCACCAATGCAACCATTGCCGTTCGAGACTTCCGATACGCTTCGGAAAACGCAACAAAATACAATTTCAACTAAAAACCTCTTCGCCAACAGCCTATCAGCAAGCATGCTGCAGTGACGTACCACATCTGCTGACACTGCTGCTCCAGCATGCCAGTAACTTGGTGCAGAAATCATTTCCCGATGAAAGGCAAGATGGATTGCAATTTCAGCTTGAATACAAGTAATGCGGTACAATGTAAGTTAACTTCGCTTGTATGTAGTTGTCACAGCCTTTTTGAATAATAACTTGAAACAAGCGGATTTGTGAAAATAATATATTTATTAATTTAATTATTTTGTCTTGTAAATCCTCATTTATATGTTGAGCATAGCTCAACAGTCATATTGTGTTTTAATAAAATACATCGGTATTTGAAATACTTTGACACACCAATAAAATACTGTTATTAAATTCTCCAGCCCTAAGGTTACAACAGGCAAAAATGTTACATTAATACAAACAGCCTGTATTAAGATTATAGAATTTATGCTTTATTATTTCATAAACCATATAGCACATATATTGTCCTGGCCCGAGACAAGCGCAACAAATCCTTATGGAACCTAGAGTGTGCTGCCAGATTCACAATATACTATTAATTTATTCTTGAATTTTATTTATTTATTTTTGATTTATTCGACATAGCACATTACAGTAAGAATATCGTTAATAAATTAAACAAACTAAAAGTAACACAAGGCTACAGAATAGGTATTCAATAATTTTTTTTTTTTTTGGAGAATGATGCCCACATAGGTCTGAGACCTGTGCGTGGGTAATGGGTTGGATGATGGTGATTACAGTTTTAGGTGGGTTCCGAACCACCGGGAAGTGATTTTCAGCAGAGAACAGTGTCTTTTTTGCTGGCTATTCTAATCGGTCACCGTTACGAACGGGACCTATACGGAACGCAGCTTATCTCTCTGATTGAACAGATACCTGCTACGGCTCGCGGCTATCACTTCCCAAATAATATTGAAGTTGTACAACTCAATTTCTTTTTCCATACCGACGATCTGCGTTGTTAATATCAACTTTTTATGATAAAATTAACGACTTGCAGTCAATTTTAATAGAGAATAAATCAATATTCACTCACGTAGGCTGAAACATTTCGTGACGATTAATTTTCAAACGCTTGAATTAATTTGAAAATGAATCGCTAAGATTCGAAAACGTTTCAGTCTACGTGAGTAAATATTTATTTATTCTCTTTTATAATAAATTGACTGCATTTAATTTACCACAAAAGTTTATACTATTTATATTCGATTCAGGAATGTACAATATACAATAAAAACTATGTTTGTGATCTTGTGTTTGAAGAGATATAGTTTCCATGTAAACTACATATATATCTATGTTTTAATGTTGATGACAATAATTTATTATCGTCGATATAATTAGTAGACTATTTATTACTACTGATGGAAAGTATGAGATGTTAGAGAGCATCCGCAAAACCTAAGTAAAGATTACATTATGCTGACCTGAACACTCCATGCATCTGCCTGCTCTAAAATCAAGATGCTATAGAGCAGGCAGATGCATAGAGTGTTCAGGTAAGCATTATCGCTATCTTTAACGAAGATAAGTCTCCAACTCTCTAAAAATTAATAATGACCAGTGGAGGTAGGCTAATCTGTTAATGTAGCTTTCGATATAAGGTAGGTAGGCCCTAGGCCTACTATGTAAAAACCACTAAACAGATATTCATTTTTTTGGAAGACGAAGCCCATATAGTTTGAAATCTGTGTGTGGGTAATAATTTGGATTATCTTTTTTTTGTAGTGGTGAAGGTGATATTGTGGAAGATATCCATAATAAATAAATAAGACGAAGTTGCCACAACCACATTATTTATTAAAATGAGTGAGAAACTCTGTTTAAGATTGATAATGGTATAACAACCGAAACTAGTATCTCACTGTTTTTAATAAATGTAGTTGTGACAACTTCGTCTTATTTGGATTATGTTGATTGATGAGTTGAACCTACAGTTTTAGGTAGGTTCCAATATTTTAGTAATTCGCATCGATTTTTCAAAATCTAGATGTTTTTTATTTACATTTAAAGTTAATTAATGATGTTTGAATTACAACATCCAGAAAATATGAATATTTTGATGATTAATATACTGTGTAACACTACAATAGGTCTCCTATTATTTTAGAATCTTAACATTTTTTTATTGAATCTCAACGTTATCTTTTTACAATATATTAAGGACTTTTTATTTATTTATTTATTTAGTACAAAGCATAGATGGAAGCTTACAGGCCTACGCCCAACAAAGCTTCCTTAACACAGTTTACATAAAATCATTTAACTGTATAATCATTAAAATTAAAGATACCGTACATTTATACATTTTTAAGACAGAAAATGGAAAAATACTGTAAGTAAAGTAAAAATACTTGTAGTCGTTATAAGACAAATTTTTCTATTAACATAAGAAAATTTAAAATATACAGCCAAACTCCTATAATCATCTAGCCTACGTAAAGAATGTTTATGGTGTCACGTCTTGATATTGCAATCTTGAATAGACGACTTCTCATTGGTTGAGTTCACCTTACCGTTCACCGGTACATTGAATTTTACCAAAAACTAAGCCCTTAGTTTTCGGTAAAATTCCATTTATCGGTAAACGGTAAGGCTCCCATAAACTCAACCAATGAAAAATCGACTGGCCACTATGGTACAGTACCTTGAACTCAACCATTAACATTAACGGCTGCCCACCTTCTAGAAAACCCACGGTCTCCCCACCACGAAAAGCCATACGAATTTACTTACCTTCTAGAAAGTTTTCTGCCTGTATACTCGATTTTATTGAACGGAAGTTCAAATGTATAGTGTTATGCCGCGTCTCCACCAACCGAACATGTCTGCCGAACATTGTTGGCAAATACAAAAAACGGGCAAACATTAAACATATGAATCACTGAACAAGTTCGTGAGTTCAATTGAAATGTTCGGTCTGTGAGCGAACAGTGACGACCAACAACAGGTTCCCGCCACTAACCCCACCACACCGATCATAATGTTCGAGAAGGCGTCCACACCAAACCAACTCCAAAAAATGTTTCGGCAACATCAGCTGACTCCAGCGAACACTGTTCGCCGAGCATGTTCGGTTGGTGGAGACGCGGCTTTATGGTGTCACTTGATATTGCAATCTTGAAAAGACGACTTCTCATTAGTTGAGTTCACCTTACCATTCACCGGTACATTGATTCTTACCAAAAACTAAGCCCTTAGTTTTCGGTAAAATTCCATTTACCGGTAAACGGTAAAGCTCCCATAAACGCAACCAATGAAAAATCGACTGGCCACGATGGTATCTTGAACTCAACCATCAACATTAACGACTGCCCACCTTACAGAAAGAATTTTCTGCCTGTAGGCTATACTCGATTTTATTGAACGGAAGTTCAAATGTATAAGCCTACTCACTGGTGTGGACTCCAGTCGACTGTTGACATGTGCTTGGGCACAAACAAGTTCGAAAGCAGTAAGTAGTCCTCGCTTCTAATTTGCTCACATATCAAGTTCTTAACGTAGATAATGACTGAAAATCTTTGATATAAGTGAAGAACATTGAAATTATTTTAGGATTGCGTTATTTATGAATTAATCAAGGGGGTAAAGAGCCCCATAACAATCTGCAGGAAGCCTAGGATACGTTTTACAGTAACTACTGTGTAGTATTCATATAACTTGGCAGCGTGTAGCAGATGGGACATGCTACATCTGAACCCAGCATACTGCTGCCAAGTTATATGAAAACTACAGTACCTACTTATCAGGATCTATTAATAAGGACTGCACTTCATGCCTCGAAATTAGGCAGCTCAAAGAAATTGTGGTCTAGCAAAAAAATAGACAACTCACTCCGGTGACAAACTATATGACTGCTAAAGTCTGCGAGAAAATACTTCCAACACAGACCACGACAGCAGATTGATTGATTGATTGATTTCTTTATTCATGCAAATAATAGTTGGACAGTTACTAGTATAAAATACAATATATAGGCATCACCAAGTATTATTACATAAAACATTATCAGTTACTTATTACATAAACTTTTTAACTATATACAAACATGAAATTATTACTGAAAATGATATTAGTATGATATATAGAAAAAAAAGGAAAAAAGCTTGGTGATACATTTGTATGAAAAGGCGAAGTTAGGGACGGTGTCCCTCTCTTACACTTAACCTAATGCAGAGAGAGAGAGAGAGAGAGAGAGAGAGAGAGAGAGGTCCGATGCTCTATCCCTTACAATTCACCCCCAGCATTCACTCCGTTTCTCAAAACTACAACGGAAAAGTGACAATGCGCATTCTAATGTACGCAGGTCTTCTTCACATCCTCCTGACTACAATACAGAGCATATGTGATGGTGGTAGACTGCTTCCCCGATTCTATGTTGGAAGTATTTTCTCGTGGACTATAGTGTCAGACTTGAAGACTAGGCAGCACCATATGAGTAGTGTTGCCAATTCTCTACTATCGGCTGCTAGCGGTCCCATATCTGGCAATATCGCAATTTTTCAGAGCCGTCTCTAATTTGGTGGCATGAACTATAGTATTAGTTTGTAGCTTATGAAACAGGTCCTGAAGCATGTTGCATAACAATTTGCAATCTACAAGTAAAACATGGCATAATAACTACAAATAATAATTAAAGTAGTTTTTTGTAAATTCTTATAAAACAAGCCCCTGAAGTGAAATATGGGTATTTCGCATAAGAGGGCTCATATAAGTTCCAAGAGTATATTAGAGTTTGCGCATAACTTCGTTAAGGATAATAATAATTCTAAATCTAACCTCAATACTTTATGCATCTGCCTGGAGTCTTTTCAACGACAGGAAAATTTATGTCAATCCCATTGGTGTAAAAGATGGCGGCTCTTGAAACCATAATTATTTTTATATTCTTCTACTTTTCCTGCATTTAGGTTAACTCTAAGTATTTAGGTTAGCTCTAAAATTAAGGTGCTATAGAGCAGGCAGATGCATATAGTATTGAGGTTAGCTTTATCGCTACCTTTAAGGTAGTTTTGCACCAACTCTCCAATATTTGAGCTAAGCAAACGTGTTTTGTAAATTATGATTTCCAATCACTTTTTATGAGTGGTAACATGTTTTTCATGACGGAATCTTCTACATTATCAACTGTATGATGATGTTACTCACTTATATCAGGAATAAATTTACATTCCTAGATCATCAGGTATGATTTTAAACCCTGGTAGAAACATTCTTGAATTCTGATATAAAAGTGTAAAATTAATTACTTTCGGTGATTAAAAGCTATGCAAAATGGACTTTTTTGTCAGTTGCTCTAATATATAATATTATATAACAAATAATAATATATATTAATATAAATAATATATAGTCGTATAAATAATATATTAAATGAGAAATAACTTTATTCAAATCTTTGTCATTTACAATACAAAATCTTACACATAAATCAATATGCATTTACAAGACATGGAACATTATACATAATCAACTAAGAAATGTACAATAATAAATTAATTGAGACAACTAAAGTACAGAGGAAACATGTTTTGAAGATAAAAATCAATATAACTAAAACCCATTTTTACTGAAAGATTCTTCAAATAGATCTAACAAGTAGGCCTGTATTTAAAATGTTTGTGAATGGGTGGGGGGGGGGGGGGAAGAAACTTTAAACCCGAAATAATAAAATTATTTATTCTTCTCTGTATATAAATAATATATTTATTTATTCTCTTAGTGAAGTTAATTTTCTTGATGAATATCAAATGTAATGTGATGTTCATTATCTTTTACAAGAGAGTCAAGGGACCACTAAATTTCATAACGTTTGTTCATGCTTGTAAAGTATATGCCATTGCTGCATTCACAAAATAATTTTTTTTAAATCGAGTAATTTTGTAAAATAAATAGAGTAAAATCGTGTATTAAGGCGATCTGATTATTAAAAAAGATCCTAAACTTAAACTATACGAATTAAAATCATTCAATATTTAATTTTAATAATTTATTTAATCCTCTATTCCTATAACCATTTTTGGAAGATTCATTACGAATTATTTATTGAATCATTTCATTTTAATAATTTATTACTATATTCATTTTTTGGAAAATTTAATGCGAATTATTGAATATTAAAATAGAATGTTCATTCGAATTTATTATAGAAGGGTTTCTGTTCAAGGTAAGAGGTTAGTAGGCACTAAAATTTAAAAAAGAAGTCAATAAAAAATCTAGTATTTTCTGAAAATGTAGGACGTAATTGTCTTTGAATGGTTTTCAGTTTAAGCAGAAGGAAGTTACAGTAAAATGACAAGTTACAGTATCCTACAAGCTTGAGCGATCGTATAAATCTTAGAGCAGTGTAAATCCCAGCAGGACGAACCGTGAGAGATCTCACAACTGCTTTAGCTGGAATTTACACTAGTCTACGCTGCTCTCAACTCTCAATGCATGCAACCACTGAAAAGCACCATTGATAATATCATTGAAGAAGTCTGTGATGTTAAACCTCCAGTTTAAATGAGTAAAATAATAATTTACATAGAAATACAGTGCCAGTTTTGATATTAGATTGACAATTGAAGTTTTAGTGAAATTTTCGCTATTTTTCCTTTCGTTATTTCCTAATTAGATCAGTTCTGCACATGTGCAGGTAAACTCTGTAGAGCAAGCTAGTTACAAGTAGTTCATGAAGATTAATAGCGGAACTTTACGCTAAACTCTCAATTACCAACAATTAGTCTGCCTGAAAATACGGTACCGGTAAAGTTTTGTAAGAAAATAGTTTTAAATAATCTTTAAATTCTTGAAAATTTTCTTTCATCACAAAATCGACTTGAATATACTGCATTCAATTTAAATACCCTACTCATTACCAGATAAATTGGAAGAAACATTGTGTACAAGAATTTGTATATAATTCAGTTATATATACACTATTCATAACTATTTAGATATAAGAAGCTTCCAACACATCATTCAAACAAGAAAACAGCTTATCACAGCATTTGGGGACTATTATTATCAGAAAAAATCAAGATACTTAAGAAAACTGATAATATATCTTGTTTAATTATTTTCAACTCAATCCATGAGGAACAGCCAGAAAAAATTATACTAAGGACCAACACTGTTGGAAAAATTCATAAGCGAATACCATGTGTTTGATGTAATATCTTCAATCGGAGTGACTGAAACCAGTAAAGGAAGAATCTGACACCCAGCTCCTAGCTGAAAAAGACGTAAAATAAATTTATTTTTATTTATTAGCAACAATACAACATTAATATATCTCAACAAAATATGCATATTTTCTTCATTTTCAACAAAGCAACATTAATATCATTCATACGTCAAAACAAAATTTACATCTATTCTTACAATAATGAATTTTTACATTTCTAAAAAATTATAGCATCCTTCTTTAAGCAACGCTTGTAATGAGGGTTGAGAATCTACTTATAACTTTTATGATTAAGTTATTGTTCACGAGATTGCTACAGGTTGAGATAATTAATAATCAATAATCAAAATTAATAATCTGAAAATAGTTTGTTTACATTTTATTCCAAGTGCAGCTTGATGGGCCCATACGTTTTATTTTCATCTAAAATTAATTTTTTTGACAATAAAATAATTATGGCTCAAATGTCCGGATTAAACGTCAAAAGAGATGGGTCTTAAGGTGAAAACTATATTGAGAGCAACTCTATACAGAATTGTTCGCCAAATCAGCAAGTTATACATCAACAGAGATGATTAATACTGTAAATCATAATAAATTACGTTTAAATCAACGATAAAATACGGGGTTTTCAACCGGTAGATACATTTGACTCACAAAAATAGTATCATGTCGATACAACAGTGCAAAGAATGATCTCGTTTCATTTACGTAAATGTAGTTTTACTAGGAGTTTATCAGTTTTTACTAGGAGTTAATCAATCAGTATTTTTCATAGCTCTATGTTCCCTTACAAAAATATTTTTAGGTCATTTACTGTATTGAGCCTACGATGTTGACCTCAAAAAATGTAAAAAATCGGCCTCTTAGGAAAGGCTTTTGTTCTTAATGAACGTAAATAAAGCTATATTATATAATATACTCTATTGAAATTACTTGTATAGCACTGACATTTCTTATATAATTTAATAATACAGTAATGCACTCTTATTGCTTTGTAATGTATTAATTTGTCTCATTTGCTTAATAATATCATATGCTTGGTACCAATAAGTAGCTTTGATGTGTTATTATGCTCTACAATAGCCTACATAAAAAATTGGTTTTGGGAACTGGAATGCTTTAATATTAGGAAAGAATAAGCATTTCAAATCTTAGGGATATTAAAACAGGGGTTTCATAAAAAGTTCAAGTCTATTTTAATGGAAATAAAGTACTTCTTGAGTTAGCAAAGGGGAAAGGAGGAGGAGGAGGAGGGGTGGGAGTAAAAGAAGGTGGAGGGGAAAGGAGTAAAAGAAGGAGGAGGAGGGGTAAGAGTAGAAGAAGGTGGAGGGATAGAAGTAAAAGAAGGAGGAGGGGTAGGAGGAGGTAGATGAGAAAAAGAATACAAAAAAGGGGAAGGAGGAGGAGGAGTAAAGTAGAATGCGGAGGAATGGGTGGAGGATGAGGTGAAGAAGGATAAAGAGAATGGAGTGAAGGAGAAGAAAAGGATTTGGAGGGATAGGAGGAACAGGAAGAGGTAACGGAGCCGGAGGAGGAGGGAGGAGAAAGAGGAAGAGGTGACGGAGAAGAAGGAGGAGGAAGAGGGGTAGGAGAAGGATAATGAGGCAGATTAGGCGGAGGAGGAGTAGGTGGTGAAGTAGGAAAAGGTGGAGGAGAAAAAGAATACAAAAAAGGGAAAGAAGGAGTAGAGGATGCAGAGGAATGGGTGGAGGATAAGGTAGGTGAAGGAGAGGAAGGAAGGAGTGTAGGAGAAGAGAAAGTTTACTGTCTACTGGAAACCCTGGCTCAAAAACTAATGAAGTCACTACTTAGGGAAGCGATAGCCGGGAGCCGTAGCAGGTATCTGTTCAATCAGATAGAGAAAAGCTGCGTTCTCCTGGGCACTCTTTGTAAGGGTGACCGATTAGATTGGCTAGCAAAGAAGACACTGTTCTCGACTGTAAAATCGCTTCCCGGTGGTTCGGAACCCACCTAAAACTGTAGGCTTAACTCATCAATCACCATCATCCAACTCATTACCCACGCACAGGTATCAGACCTATGTGGGCTTCATCCTTCAAAAAAAATCAGGAATTTCTTTTTTAGCGGGTAATTTCGAGATTTGAGACAAAATGTGATATAAGATGAGAGATATAGGGAAGTGATATATATAATATTTATCTTTATCTATAGCTACTGTTCTATAGGTAGTGCTCCTTCATCTATAGGTGAGCTACAGCTTTATCTATATCTATAGGTTACTGTTCTATACACCTTCATCTGTAGGTAGTGATAGCCATGAGCCGAGACAGATTTCTGTTCAGATAAAGATAAGTTACGAATTCCTGGGCGCTCTTTGTAAGGGTGACCGACTAGATTGGCCAGCAAAAAAGACACTGTTCTCTGCTGTAAAATCACTTCCCGGTGGTTCGGAACCTACCTAAAACTGTAGGTCCAGCTCATCAATCACCATCATCCAACTCATTACCCACGCACAGGTCTCAGACCTATGTGGGCTTTATCCTCCAAAAAATGCCTTCAAAATTCAACAGTTAAGTCCAATTTAATCAGTCAATACTCACAATTAAATGTAAGCCAGCTAGCTAGTAGCCAAATGCCAGGTCGATGCTTAGTCTCTAGTGCGGTAACTGGAGCGACTCCCACGGCCCGACTCCCCCGAAGAACTGCTCGAGTGTCGACGTTTCCGTGAAGAAGACGAAGAATAATACGAAGATTTTTTCGAAGAATGTTTCGGAGGGGACCGACTGCGCTTGCTACGATAATGTCTGTGATATCTATCTCTCTCACTCTCCCTACTAACCGATCTCCGACGATCTCTCCTATCTCTATCTCTGTCTCTGTACGACTCCCTACTTCTCGACTTCCTCTTCCGTTTCTTATCTCTACTTCTGCTTCGCTTCCGTTCGCGTTTCCTCTTTCTGTCTTTCTTCTTTTTACTGTCGTACTTCTTTCTACGACGACTAGATCGACTGGAACTGCTCGAACTACTCGACGAAGAGGAGGAACTAGAAGAACTATTGTCATCGTCGTCGTCGTCTTCATCAGAAACTAGCACCGTTGAAGACTTGGAACTATCATTCGCTTTCTTAGTGTGCCTATCGTTATTTGTGCTCTCGTACTTTGCTGAGTTCCCCTTTCCATCTTTTTTTGTCTCCGAACCACCGTGTCCTAAAAACAGAAAAAAGTAACTTGATAGAACAAAAACTTCAAGACAAAACCTAAAATTAGAATTTTTGACATTCTACAAAGGAATAGAGAAACTATAAACAACTTAAACCCGTATTTATTAAGGCTGTGCGTAGGGTTTTTGATCATATTTTTTTCGAAGTTTCTTGAACTAAATATTATTAGGACTTAAAATGTTCTCTATTGCAGAGAGAATTTGTTTCTTCAACTATTCTGTGAAATATTAGGGATCAAAGTTGAAATTTCTAGTTTTTGAGGGCAGTTTTTTGAAGTTTCTTGAACTGAATATTATAACGGCTTGAAATGTTCTCTACTGTTATGAGAAATTGTTTTTTTCAACTATTCTTTGAAATATGGGGGTTCAAAGTTGAATTTTTTTAGTTTTGTGGAGCAATTGATCTCACCTATGACAGGTTTTAAACTTTTGATAAATTTTACATAGCTAAAAGACACATTGAGGAATAAAATGACATATTTTTTATTTCAATCTAATAGTTTTTTCAAAATAATTCTTTTTTAATTAAATTTTTTTACAGATTTTACAAAATGTATTTTGAAAAAACTAATTGCTTGATTGTAGTAAAACGTATGTAATTTTATTCCTTGAGGTGTCTTAATTACAGAACATTATTTATTAAACGTTTAAAATCACTTGTAGGTAAGATCAATTGCCCCAAAAACAGAAAAATTTCAAATTTGAACCCCCATATTCCACACAATATTGATGAATAAAGCTTTTTCACAGCAATAGATATATTTCAAAGCCCTAATAATATTCAATACAAGAAACTTTGAAAAAAAAAATTATGACCAAATACCCTGCGTACAGCCTTAACCTACTGTGAGGATTCCTTGACAAAAGAGACTAGAAAAGCATTCTATCAAAAGGCTTCCTTGAGTTGAAGAAACTTCAAGGTGGTTCATAATGCAATTCATAACCAATTTGTTGCTGACATTCACATTACAGTATTAATTCATGAATCTACTTTGAGGCTTTCTTTACTCAAGGGAGACTTGCTTCCTTGACTCAAGGAATACTTGTAAAGTGGATGCATTTCAAGTCACTCATGTGGTGAAGATGTAAGGTAGTTTATAAATACGGGCTAAAGCATTGTAGACTCAGGAACTTACCTTGAGGTTTCTATTCCTCAAGGGAGACTTCTAAAACCTTATAAGTGAATACTTTTCAAGTCTCTCTCACGTCTGGGAAGCCTAAAAGTTGGTTCATAAATATAGCCCACAGTCGGCTTACGGAACGGCGGCTCACTACAGCCCGCCATAGTGAGCCGACTCTCCATAAGCAGACACCCAGTATTTGTGATAGAACAAAATAAGGAATAATTAACGTGATATTTAGTTATATCACTGAATAAAGACATCTTGAAGAAAACATTTGTATAAGAAACGACTTTTTCATACAAAAATACAACTTTGCAGAACTAAGCAACTCTACAAAAATATAAAAAGATTTCTTCCAAAAGTTAGAACTGAATCGGTCACCGATTTTCTTACAAAGAGCGCCGACGAGTTTTGTAGCTTATCTCTGATTGAACAGATACCTACTACGGCACTCACTTACCTTCGCCCAAATAAATAATATATTTGTGTCAATCATTTGCTCACACAAAGAATATATTGCACCTAATTAACGAATTGAGAATTGACTGAGTTATTAAATTATAGAACGAACATTATTCTACAGCTTGGATCCACAAATACTTTATGACTTCCCGACGAAAGAATCACAGGCTAACAATTTTTTTATTTTATTGCGGATGATACCCACTTGAGTCCGAAGACTTGTTCGTGGGTAATGACATGAATGGGTGAATGATGAGAAACATCCATGGCTGAATCAGATTCCAACCCAAGGCTACAAGAAACGATGCCAGCCAGAGCCTTATCTTATCACAGACAAGCGCTCCAACCAACTGCGCTACCAGAGCTGCCAATTACAGATATCTTTTGCCAAAAATATTTAACGAAAATCTATTATACTGTCCATTTCACGAGCTTTCTATGTTTACTAGTAATATTATTGAATGAACTCACAGCTAGCGCTCAAATATTTACTGGTTAAAATGTGTTAAAAATGCTGGCTGTGCCAAAAATGTGTTATACACTTTATATTGTGAATTTTCTTATTTTTGTATTTTGGCGAAATAAAAATATTATTATTATTATTATTATTATTTAGAGTCGCTAAAGCCTAGATTACATTGGGCTAGTTTACTAGCCAACAAGCTTCGATTACATCGGGCTAGTTTACTAGCCAACAAGTCATAACACTACAAGCCAACCCAGCTCCCAGATTCAATTTATTAATCGTAAGAATTAACGAAACTCTCTTCTTTTACCTGCTAGTTAAATATATCTCCATGAAAATAGAAAAACTATTAGATTTTTTGATACATAACAGCGGCCAACTGTTTTTAAATTGTTTCAAATTTCGCGCTCACCTGATTGCAGATTAGCGTCTACCTGTGGGTGGTCCTTTCGCCTCTCGCCCGACAATACTTCGACTTTCGGCTTCGAGGTCACTTTCGTCGTCTCTCCCCCACGACTGGACATCACCTCCTCCGTTTTGCTGCCACGTTTCTCTTCTTTTCTACCCTTTTTCTCCTCTTCGTCATCATCATCATCTTCATCCTCTTCGTCCTCCTCTAACTGTTCTCTCTCACGCTCCTCTTGTTCTTCAATTTGAGACAGAATCTGCTTTTCAATGTTGGCAAAAGCCTTCACACGTTTATTGATCCGTTCCTGTAAAAGTATTTACATCAATGTTAAATACACATCCATAAAAAACCTTAAATTCGGATTTTTCATTTAAAAATTTGTAAAGAAAGCAGTAGTGGGCTATGCCTGTTGTATCTTTACTTGATTGTGTTATATGTTATAAATAAATAAAGATGATAAGAATATTAAAAGACTAGATAAAGCACAATAAATAATAAAACAAAAGAAAAATTATTTAAATTTATCATTTTAACTGTTCTGATTTCTGAATAGTTGATAAATTTAATTGACAAAATTATAAAACTTGACGTTTAGGTCTGAAGTATCATAATAGTCAACTCTCTTTGTAGTGGCGAAGGTGATATCCATGATGAATAATAAGACGAAGTTGTCACAAACACGGTTATTGAAAATAGGGAGATACTAGTTTCGGATTGTTTGTTTGAGAATAATGGTGTATTTAAATTAAATTAAAAAAAAAAAACACAAAAAAAGCAAAAACAACAAAAAACAACGGTTTAACAACAGAAACTAGTATCTCCCTATTTTCAAAAAATGTGGTTGTGACAACTTCGTCTTATTATTCATTATCACAGTCAAAATCGGCTTATACTATATACATTTTATACATACAAATATAAATTCTTAAATTTGGTTTTCTACTACGAGGAAGTATTCTAGTTAGATATAAAATGATCAAATTACCATCATTTATCTACGTTTTTCTTCAGTTACACATGAAAGAAGATTATATGTCGGATTAACTAATCCAATCGAATGGTTAATTTGTTATAATTTAAAATTAAGAAATTAATATTATAAACTATTTTTAACTGTTTTTAGTGTTTAGTTTCAAGTAAACTTTTAAATTAATAATGGTCAAGTGAGAAGATTCATTTTGTTATTTTTCGAGTGAAGGTTTTTAGCAAATCTTAAATTTTTAGTCTGTGTTAACCTCAATGTTTTGGACAATGTAACATATTCAAAATTTGTAAAGGGAGCAGTTTTGGAAATGAATTTTGAATTTGAATTTTATTGCCACATAAAAAAAAACAAAAACAGAAACATTACAAATGTCATTGTACAAAATAAAACTAAATAATAATACACTTCTACATTATATTAATCTACATAACTACAAGATCTTTTGTATTAGTGATTACAATGTAATTATATGTAAAATATTTGAATATAAATTATATGTAATTAATTAATTATCTGTATATCGTCTGTAGCCCTATTACAGTAATGTGCTCAATTACTATTATTTAGTTTTTATAATTATTATGGCATCACCAGCAAAAGGAAAAACCTTGTGCGCTGGTGAGAGTCGCATTTATAGTTTAATAAGTTTATTTATTTTTAAAAATTTATTTAGTAAACAATAAAGTCACTTGCATATAATTTTATTTATTGAATAAAATTTAAAGATGAGTCTGTTGCGCTTTCACATTCGTTGTAAATTTGCCACAATAAATAAATAATAAAAACGTTATAATAATGCATACCAAATTATTTGATTTTCAATTTATTATTTTCTCCAGTCACTTTCTTAAATGGTGGAACACCCTAGAGTATTTTCTTTTTAGTTGCTAGTTGAACATATTCTCATGAAAATAAGAAAACTATTGGATGAAAACGCATTATTAAACTTCCTCATGTTCACAAAAATAGGCGACTATACAGCATATGAGTAAGTAAATAATATTTTGCCAATATCAGATAATGAATAAAATTATGATGTTGGAAAATAAAAACATAAAACAATTTCTGGAATTTTTCAAGTCTGAGTTCTTCAAAAACAAAAGTAACATTTTTAAACAATAATTGATTGAACTTGAAAGAACAAATACAATTAACTATAAATCCAATATTCTAGCCTAAATCCTGTATTCAATATAAAAACTGACAAATATATTTGGATACGAATATCGTGAGTTTCTTGAAAATAAGTTATATGCTATTTAAAATTCCATTATATATGGTGTAAAAAGAATTAGAATTAGAATTAGAATATTATGTATAGAATTTAAATATTATAAATATGCAATATAACATTATATTTAAAATATTATGTACATCACTACATGAAAAAGATGGACTGAAAACATAAATATAAACACGATCGGCCAAGGCAATAAAGTACTTCATGAAAATCTATTTTGAATAAAAATATATTATTAATGAAGCGAGAAAAAGCATGAGTTTCAATTTACTGACATAAATTTATTTATACATGCTGTTTTCAACTCTTTATTCTTTTGTTGTTGAACATTTTTATGTTTTTTGTAAACACTTTTTATTTATGTTCACTACAAAGTTATTTCCAAAACGTTGACAAAAATAATAATATAAAATTAAAATAACACAGGAAAAAACAGTAAATTCCTCAATTTCTTTGTAATTCATGAAACATTCATAACAATAAATTATACACTAATATTTTTTTATATTTCATACAATCCAGAGTTATAACTTCAGTCGAACTGTAGAAAGTCTACACTACAATGAACTTCCAAAAATATTCTATAAGCGAATAATTAATGGTGTGACCTGAGTTCATTTTACAACTTCTCATTACCAAATTTCTATCTTAAACGCTCATTGATTCCATTATACAGAAGTTTAGGTTGGACTAACATTTATGCAATTGTAACCAGTGGCGTAACGTTTTCCAATTGGCTCCCCCCGCAACCGATTTCCCGGGCCCCTCTCCTCAAAATCATATAAATATCCTCCCTCACCCTTACCCCACTGAAAAACTTGCATATTTTGTGGGCAGTTATCATAATTATGTAAGAACGAAATGTCTTTTCCTCTATTAAATTTTAAAATTCAATAATGTTTCTAGGGGGGGGGGGGGGGGGACTAGTCTAATGATTTTGGCTCTAGCCTATGGGTTCCTGAAAGATGGAAATAGTTGAGAGTTGATTCTATTATAAATATATACCTTCATAGAAACCTTGAAATTGAGGTCTTCCATAGGATTCACATTCACATTCACATTCTCTTTGCTAGCACCTCCACTCCTTTTCCCAGAAGTGGTATTCTCTTAGAATTCGCCTCGTTCGCGCACACGGACACAGGTTAAATTTTAATAAGAAGGCACTTTTACGTTGAAATTATTACTAAGTCAGGAAAAGAAAAGAAAATTCAAGAAATTTCCTGGCGGAAGAGAGAAAACGGAAACTACTTATACTTGATACTACTATACTACTGTATTACAGAATAAGAAAAAGAATCTACTGCATTGGGAGAAATGGCAAAATTGAACCAAAACTATTATTTTATATACTTATTCAATAGCCACGTAATTGATCCGACATATCAAGGGTTTAAATATTCCTTCTAAATATTGTTTAAAAATGTACAAGTCAATAAAAAATAGAAATAACTAAAAAATGAAAGTATGACAACACAATATCACACATGTTGAAAAATAGAACAGAAATGAAAAAAATGGCACTCCAAAAAAGAAAAATCACGATCAAGATGACACTCACGAACTCACTTGATATGGTTTACTCTATAGGGCTCTAGGCCAATTTACCAGACACGTGTACATGCATCTAGCTGGACGATTTAAAAGAAACTGAATTTAATACACTGTACTGTATGAAGAAAAATGTTGACTGATTTCTACACAACCACCCACTTCCCATTTCTTCGTATGCTAATAAACATTGAGGAATTCAATGGGAAAATAATTAATTTTCTCCAACATTTGCACAGTGGTGACATAACCTTATTCATGATTTATAATATTATAGATAAGTTTGTTTGAAGAGTGTTTTGCCTTCGGTATGTCTTCATTTAATTTCCTGAAGTCACAACATCCTGCTTCTGAATTCCTCCACTAAGCTATTTACGAATTGAAAAAGTAAACAATAAACAATGACCTGACATTATTTAGCGTTTAGCCTACTCATGCTTCCTCTATCTCTTCAGTGTTTCAGTTTTAATTTTATTTATTTAAAAAATATATATAAATCAGTCTGTGCACGGGCCATTTCTTAAAAAATTATATTTTCAGTCCGGACCCCCCCGTGCCGCGGGATCTGCGGGGGTATACGTTACGCCACTGATTGTAACTGAAGCATTCTTAACATGATTGTTCATGTGTTGAACGTGGTCAACGAAAGAACATGATGTTAAGTATAAAGCGTTGTCTGTTCTTAGATAGGTAACCGAACAGCTCAAACTAGAGGTTATAGTGGCTCTAGTAGCACAGTTGATCGGAAAGCTTGTCTGTGACAAGATAAGGTTCTGGCTGGCTTCGTTTCCTGCAGCCTTGAGTTCGAATCTCATTTAGCCATAAATGTTTTTATCATTCACCCCATTCACCTCATTACCCACGCACAAGTCTCCAGACTCATGTGGGCATCATCCGCAATAAAATAAAATTAATGTTTTTACTTAATTATTACTAGGTAATTAATTTTTCAAAAAGGACACTGTTCTCTGCTGTGAAATCACTTCCCGGTGGTTCGGAACCCACCTAAAACTGTAGACATAGGTCTCAGACCTATGTGGGCTTCATCCTCAAAAAAAAAGTGTCCATCTATTCTAGTTCATATAAAACTGTGATTCACCGTGCTTTTTAGGGGAAGAAATAGCTTTCTTAGTAATGTTCTAACCGAAACTAGTTTCTCGAAGTTTTAATAAATGTGGTTGTGACAATTTCGTCTTTTTATTCATTATGGAAGAAATAGCCTCGAGCTGTAGTAGGTATCTGTTCAGTCAGATAAGATAAGCTACGCTTTCCTGGGCCCTCTTTGTGAGGGTGACCAGTTTGATTGGCCAGCAAAAAGATTATTTTCTCTGCTGTAAAATCACTTCCCGGTGGTTCGGAACTCACCTAAAATAGTAGGTCCACCATATTCCCATATATATATAGCGTATGGCATTTTTTTTCCTAAGTCATTGTAATTTCACACTATTTACAAGTGCACGTCCAAGTTTAAAATATACTCTAAGGCCTGGGGGCACGCTACATTGAAGTCATTCGCCTCATCTAGGTAGGCATGTCTTTCACATTCATAAATAATGTGCTTCATTGTTTGCTCTGGTACCCCACAATCACATACTGGAGAGTCTGAGAAGCCCCATTTGTAAAAAGATGCTTTGCATCTACCATGCATTGTACGGATGCGATTCAGTGTCACCCAGGAATTTCTAGGAAGGTCAAAGCCTGGTGGTATGGTGCACTGTCTGAGAGCATCTGGTATCTCTGGGAGATATGAGAAGACCATATTCCCATGTTTAGGGTTAAGTGTAAGGGAGGAGTCCTAAACTTCGCCCTTAATAAAGGCAATCAATCAATTCCCCGTAGCATGGTCAAACGGCGAGGTGGAACTACCCGTAAGGGTCTACCTACCAATAAAAGCCATACGCATATTATTATTTATTACCACGTTTTTTTAACTTGGATTAAACGGCGAATTGAAATTAACGGTGGGAGTCTCCCCACCAATACAATAGAAGCCGTTGTAAACTTTTTCCCGTATGACATTCAATGCTTTTATTGTAAACTCATTGACCCATTACCAAATCTTATAAGATTCTCTAATCTATTATAGATTATATGATATCTTACAAAAACTTATCTTTCACAAAATTTAAAGGTCTAAAGTTTGCTCTAATGTCTCACTGACGTATATTATACTTGTTACTGCCTTATCAAATCGCATGTCTTACAAAAATTGTTTTTTCATTGTAGTTTTTTTTTTTAGGATGAAGCCCACATAGGTCTGAGAGCTGTGCACGGATAATGGAGATTGATGAGTTAAAGGTCTCATTTGAACCGTGCGGAATAAAATTATTAAAAAATGGAAAGAGATAAAATGTAAAAACTCACTCTCAGCTCTAGGTCGGAATCTTGTTTTTCCTTGTCACTGGCCTCTCCTTCATCATCACTCTGAGACGCCTCTGAGTCACTGCCATAAATCCCCAGACCTGCATAATGTTATTACTACAGTACGTATACCACATATTCACTCATTTTAAAAGCTATAGATTGTAGGAACAATGATGTAAAAGTAATGAATCATCGATTACTACAATTTCCAACAACGTTTGAAATCTGTAGTATTTGACTTTTTAACCCCCATTCAGGTGGGAGGGTCACGGCACGTGGTGCATATATTAGAATGTCTTGCTCACACGATTCGGTTGTTGACACATTTCAGTGGCGTATAAAAATGTGTATACGGTCAAAAACCGTATCATGTGAACAAGACACATCTAATATATGCACTACTAAACCGATGCGGCAAAAATACTATGACGCGACCGGTATGCCTGTTTCGCTCTATTTTTCATTCAAGAATTAAAATTAGGAAAATTACAAAAAATAAATTAAATTTACATTGATTCATATTTTAATAAATTTTGGAGAAGAACATTGTATTTCTTATAACATTGATTTTACATCGGTAGAGGGAGCTTTTTTGTAGCTATTCTATTCCTGTCACTAGTTGAAGAATAAAATAAACAAAAATTTAAATTGTACAGAATTAAAAATTTGTCTGAAATCATAGAAATTGATAATTTATTATGTTTGACACCTCAATTCCTTAGGGAAATATTTTTCCAATGATATTAATTTATATATCTTTCCATACCCCCATCTGAAATACTATAGGTCATGCATGAGGCCATGGATTTGCACCTATAGTATTTGAAAAATGCTTAGAAGCTGGCATTAAAATGAAAATGGTTATTAGAAAAAATACCGAAAACTACGAATTCTAGTGTTTTTTCACTTAATTATAATTGAGTTAAAGCAAAACTACGCTAAAAATGACACTCATACAAACCAGACCACTCTATGCCACTGCTAGCTCTGAATGAAAGATGCTGAAGAGCAATGTGAGACAGAGTGGTCAGTTTGCAATTAGCGTTATTGTTAGCTGCTTGAACAAAACTATAACTATCTTGGTTAATCTAATAAATAGGGTGGACAAGATTACACAAGACTAAACGACTATGAGCAGAAACAACATGAACATAAACTAAAATTCTTACTACTGAATTTGTTCAGATAATAAGATTAGGATTCACGATAATTGGGGATTCAGGTTGATGTCCCTCTGAGTATTGATGTTTCATATTGTATTGATAATCTTCAAATTTCTAAAATATGGTTTTTATAATTCAATATGGTTTTTATAATTTAATATGGTTTTATAATAAGTGCAAAACCATAAAAACTCAAACAATATAGGAATTTTTAGGAAATGGGAATTTTTACTGTTACAATAACCGATCAAATAGAACTTCGAATAGAAACAATCGAGCTCGATTCAGGCCCTCAATCAATATTTTTGTAATTAATAATTTTGTAATCAATAATTACTACAATTTTGTAACACATTGTTTCAATGAGAAATAAAAATATTTTACTTCCATAGGGCAATACAGAATAAGTATTAATACAATAGATAGCTAGTTTTATGGATCCGGCAATATCATATTACCTTTTTGCTGGTGGTGTCATAATAATAGAGAATTTTTATATTGTGTAATTATGGGTTTTTTTCGTTTTGAAGGCAATAGAGAATATTGCGATTGACTATAGACCAATATAATTTACATAGGCAATATGTATAAGATAAGGCTAATAAATGTGATAATATACTAATGGAAGCATAACTAGAATTACAAGTACCTATTACTGGGGGTAAAACGTATTAAGGACATAAAAATTATCTTGAATATTCAAGTAGAATGTCTAAGAAGCCTTTCGTCTGTGACATTTCGTGAAATTCTTAATTGAATATGATTGGAAAACACAAACTACATTTGAAGGTGAATAATGATAAGAAAAATCTTGGATATGCTTACCCAATTTTCCAGTTAACGATGTCAAAGCCGGGGTCTTCTGGAGCTGAGTAGCTGGAGCTTTGTGATAAATAGAGACATTTAGTAATCAGCAACAGAATGTAAGTAGGCATAAATTATAGCTGGCCACGCTTCTATACATTCTGAGATACTGCTAATAAGTACATATAGAAATTCAAATAATTCACACAAAATAAGCAATAATATATTGCATTTGAAACAATACGAATATTTGTTTAGAGTGAAAAATAAAATAATACGACACGAACTTACATTGATCATTATAGCCTAAGAACGGTTGAGAATTTAATCACACTTTACCTGATAGTGCTTAAATTTACCTGATAGCAATCTTAGATTTGAATATGGTAATAACTATTAGGCATTGGACAGTGGAGACGGAATTTTCATTGAAATAAATTGTAGACAGATTATCAAACAGTTGCACAAACTTGGATCTGTTTGATCGATGATCAAGATTTTAACCAATGATCGGCGATTAAACTCCAAACAATGTTTAAGCAACCGGCTGAAACAGTAAGCTAGATGCTAGATAATTGAATTGGATAAGACATGGACTCAATGATTGAGAAAGTGGTCAAAATACGATAATATCAAGAAAAGAAACCTGAACAATGCTAAAAACCAATAAAATAAAGGTAAGGATTATAAACAAGAAGAGAAACATGGATGCATGGATTAGGAGAAATTGAGATAAAATATAAAAAAAGGATGGATTATAAAAATGCATGGATTAGGAGAAATTGGGATAAAATATATAAAAGGATGGATTATAAAAATTATGATAGGTTGTAGAGAAGAATGAACTTGCTCGCAAACAATTTAAAGCGATTCCACATTAGAAATTTTGCGATGGTAACACGGATATTCTATAATAATTATGGGGGAATAACAATTTTATAAACTGGCTCTAAATCTGAAATTCATCAAGTATTTCTTATCGCATTTCTTTTAGAATCAATTCCAAGCTATTATTGTTTCACTGTTCAGATTCAAAGGCAATAATAGCCTAATATTCCTTAGAGTTACTTACAATTACCGGGTTGGCTACAAAATCACGCTATAGTTCAAAGTGACACGTTATTGAAAACGATGGTATGCAAAGTATTGTTATATTCAACAACTTGGAAAGGGGTACTGAACGTAGTGCAATTCAGTCGGGTTGAAAAATATTACAGTCACTCAATAATAGTAAATCAACAAATACTTAAAAATGTATTGGAGATTTCGGATGTTTGGAATAACAAAAAGTTTGGAAAAATTCAAGACAACTACAGCCAAGAAAATTACTTCACGGAATTATTATTAGGGGCTCAATTTTATTTTGTAATTACCTAATAAAATACCCAATAAAATGTGTTAAAGAATTGACAAAATCGCTAGATAAATGAAAAATAATCAAGCAAAATCAATATTGTTATAATGAAATAAAACATTTTATCTCAAGTGAGAAATTTTAAATTATTATTGATTTTAAATAATTAAAGTTATTTATTAATGAGAATCATGGTTCAATTGGTGGAATAAGGGAATTAATAAGATAAATTGTACAATAAAACAATTTGCAATCTTGCGATTATTTTCCATTTACCATAATTTCAGTTAGGGTGCAATAAAAGATTATTCATAGTATGTTGTCATTGCAATAAATGGTATTCTAAGATGCCATTTATAAACAGAAACAAGGACATTTTATTTTTAAAACAAGTAGAAAAATAAGTCCTTATCAGATCAGTCTTTTCAACATCCTGTTTGAATACCATATTATGGTTTACCTGCTGAAGCACCACGCTTCAATATGAAGCAATATTATTTGCATAACTTAGAACTGTTCGATAATAGTTTGAATTTGTTCAGATACAAACTGATTTCAAAACCCATGGAACAATAGTTTGTCAATGGAAGGTCTAATCAGTAAAGTACCTTTGGCCCGCATATTTGCATACTCTTCATTTACCACAGTCCTTATCTCTTCTGACGTCACTGACATCAGAATCTCTGTCAGGATTTTACGCACTTTCAGCATCTGCAAATAACAAAATGTCTGTCAATATGATAAGTCCAATCATATTTAATATGCTCTTACAGGCCAGTTGTTTACGAAGAAGAAATTATTACGAATTTTATAACAAAGATATATTATAATTTGAGTAGTTTACACTAGAACATTAATTATTAATTCTATTATGCGGTAGTTTTAAATTTTCAGTTTCAAACTCAGTTACTTATAATATCTTCGTTAACATCATATTGTTTTGTCAACTTGGAATACCGCTACTAATGATACTAAAACATTTATTAATTTCGAATTCCTTAAAATGCTATTAATTTATACTTAAGACTTCCGCAATGGCGGATATTGACAACAGCATTGAATAGCTGATGGAACTGACAGTTTTTTTCTTTTTTTCGGGGGATGAAGCCCACATAGGTCTGAGACTTGTGCGTGGGTAATGAATTGGATAATGGTGATTGATGAGTTGGAACTGCAGTTTTAGGTGGGTTCCGAACCAACGGGAAGTGATTTTACATCAGACAACAGAGTATTTTTTGCTAACCAATTCAATCGGTCACCCTTACAAAGATGGCGCAGGAGCTTCGTAGCTTATCTCTGATTGAACAGATTTCTGCTACGGCACTCGGCTATCACTTCAAACTATGTTGTGAGATAAGAGCCGATATGGCCAAGTTTAAAATGAATGCTGCTGGGCAGAAGGGTCACTGTAGTCTAGTGGTTAAGGCTCCCGACCGGTAATTGGGAGGTCCGCGGTTCGATTCCTGGTGGTGACTGATATTTTTGTGCAGTAGCATTCATTGATTTCTATCAGTTATTCAATGCTGTAGTCAATATCCGCCATTGCAGAAGTCTTCAGTATAAATTAATCGCACTTTGAGGAATTCGAAATTAATGAATTCTATTTCTGTATATTTGTTAGTTTGTTAAATTGTCAGTTACTTCAAACTAACTTGTGAATAATACTAATTACAAGATTCATTATGAATTGGTAGAAATAATTTTTATCTACCGCTACGTTATAGACATAAGAGGTTAGAAAGAGATGTCAATATAGCTTACTTTATTCCTTAGATTATCAAAGTAGTTGCATAATGAAGTTATTTCAACACTATTGTCACATTTTAGTACAGGTTTAGAACAATTAGAAATCAATTTTCTTCATAAGTTTCGAAATGAATGTTATGCAAAAGTCACCTCAGCTGATTTAAACACTTCAAAATCAATATCGTTTTGTATAATAATTTAATTCTTATACGATGTACAACATGGCTACCTACTACCTGCACTTTTGAAAGATAATTTCAGAAATGTCATTCCAAAAACATGTATTTTAAAAATAAAATACAGTTATTTTTTTATTAAAACATGAAAAATTGTAAAATATTTGATAAACTTTGGACGTTAGTTCAATAATCATAGAATTCAACGTTGGCAACACTGGCGAGCGTCAAGTTATCAGCTATGACGTCAGCAAGCGTGAAGTGCATTACTGCTCGCTCCTCAGTAAACAGCTGTTTTATGATTAGTGTTCAGCACGTAAACTAATTAACTAATTCATTAAGTTTTCTTTGTAGTGGCGAAAGTGATATTGTGGAAGATATTCATAATGAATACACTTGGAGTTGTCGCAACCACATTTACTGAAAACAGTGAAATTTAGGGTAGTGATAGCCGCGAGCCGTAGCAGGTATCTGTTCAATCAGATAGAGATGAGCTGCGTTCTCCTGGGTTCTATTTGTAACGGTGACCAATTAGATTGGCCAGCAAAAAAGACACTGTTATCTGCTGTAAAATCACTTCCCAATGGTTCGGAACCCACCTAAAACTGTAGGTCCAACTCATCAATCGCCATCATCCAGTTCATAACCCACGCACAGGTATCAGCCCTTTGCGGGCTTCATCATCCAAAAAAATATACTGGTTTCGGTTGCTACACCATTTCCAATCTCAATTTAATTCTTCAATTGAGATTGATAATGATGTAGCAACTGAAACTAGTATCTCATTGTTTTCAATAAATGTGGTTGTGACAACTTCAAGTCTCAGTATTTATTAATTCTTTACGAGCAGTTGTAGGAAAAAGTTTTTTCCTACAACTGCTCATTAAGTAGTTCTTTACGTACTGAAAATTTATTGTAAAATACCTCTTTACTGCTCCGCAAACGGTAAAGTACTTTACGCTCGCCAGCTGTTTTCTTTACGCTTCTGTTTTGATTTTGATGCCTTCTCATTGGTGGATCACGGAATCCGTGAAATTCACATAACCTCAACAATGGCGAACGCTAACCAAATCCGCGCATGGTCTGTGATGTTACAAACTACAAGCTTTAATTGTGTTGGAATCCAGAATTGCAGTTTTAGGAAAAATATTGTATGCAATTCGCGCGTGAAGCTTCTTTATCGCTCTCGAAAAATTACTGCGCTCCGCTATGCGTCGCGCAGTAAATGTTTTGGCTCGAGCGATAAAGTTACGCTTCACGCTCTTAATACATAAATAACTATTATTTCATTCTCAAGTTCTCAAGACTCACAGTCTCCTGCATGATCTGTTCCTTGGTCAGGGGTACAGGAGGCTCAGCAGGTGGTATGGGGGCAGTAGGCTGTTGAGGTGGCCTCAACGATGAGCTGACGGCAGAGCGCTGATCGAACCGCGAGCGACGAGGTGTTTCCACTTCCCTTTCCGCCTCACTTCCTTCCTCCTTTTCCGACTCCTCTGTGTCTGATTCCTGCAATAACGGAAATAAAATGTAATGAGAAAACCCAATAACTAAGGTAGGCTACTCTTATTTCGGTTAGATATAGGTGGATAGGAAAAGGAGGTGGATAGGAGCTATATTTCATGACAAAATTACCAATTCTTACTTAAAATTACATTAACAGAGTTTGGTATTCAAGTACTATTAGGAGGCCACTATTTTACAGCGCGCTGCTGCGGAACAGGCTGTGCGCAGGGTTTTTGGTCATAATTTCTTTCCAAGTTTCTCGTATTGGTTATTATTAAGGTATTAAAATGTTATTTAAAGCCATGAGAAATTATTTTTTTCATCAATTATTTTATGGAATATGGGGGTTCAAAGTTGATATTTTTCGGTTTTTGAGGGGCAATTAATCAAGTTATTATACAATTTTGATGAATTTTTATAACTAAAAATTACATTAAGGAATAAAATTATATATTTTTCATTTCAATCAAACAATTGATTTTGTCAAAATAAAATTTAAAAAATCTAGAATTTTTTTCAGTTTTTTTTTAAATATATTTTTAAGAAACCAATAGTCAAATTGAAATGAAAATTCCAGTCATTCTATTCCCCAAGGTGTCTCAGTTATAAAAAAATAATCAAATGTTTAAAATAACTCGATCAATTGCCTCCAAAAACCAAAAATTTTGTTCCTCTTCGCCCCCGTATAATATGTACGTAAGTAACAATAAAGGTAGTAGAAACCTGAAAATTTGTAAAAACTCATAATAAGACTTGATAAGTTAATAAGTTACTTTTTACATTTTTAACTGTAGCCACATAGTATTTTTTTTTTTTGAGGTTATAGCCCACATAGGTCTGAGACCTGTGCTTGGGTAATGAGTTGGATAATGGTGATTGATGAGTTGGAACTACAGTTATAGGTGGGTTCCGAACCACCGGGAAGTGATTTTACAGCAGAGAACAGTGCCTTTTTGCTGGCCAATCTAATCTAATTTCAATCTAATCCAATCGAATATGCTTTTGTATTTCCAGTAGTATTTTCTTCTGAGTTATTCTGTATTTACTAGATCACGGAACCAGTATTACGGTTTCAGTATTCACAAAAAAAATTCTATTAATCAAGAATATCACTCACAAATTTGCTGCGTGGTATCTTTCCTTCTCTTAGAGCTTGTTCCTCCATTTCTTTTCTCCTTTCAATCTCCAATTGTCTTTCTTTTAACAAGCGTTCTTGCTCCTGTTTCTTTTGCTTTTCTTTCTCCATTTTTTCTAGACCTTCTCTTATCCACGCAGGTAGTGTTTTCCTTTTAGCCGCATCTGTAAAAAGAAAGAAATTGATTAGAAAAATCTCTAAGTGAAATTCTCCATGGAGAATAGTATGCGCCATATGAAATGCAGTTAATAGCAAGATCAAAAATATTAATCAAGCAAAAGAGGTATTTGTTAAGGCGCAGGGTTTTTGTACATATTATTTTCCAAGTGTATTGTATTGGATGTTATTAGGGCTTAGAAATGTTATCTATTGCTATGAAAAAAAATATTTTCACCAATTATTTTGTGATATATGTGGGTTCAAAGTTGAAAATTTTCTTTTTTGGGGGGCAATTGATCTCACCTATGAGTGATTTCTAACTTTTGATAAATTTTCCATAACTAAGACACCTTAAGGAATAAAATAGCATACTTTTTCTCTGATCAAGCTATTAGTTTTTCAAAATACATATTTTTAAGTCTGTGAAATTTTTTTTACAATTTATTTTAAAAAAAACTATTCATTTTGAAATAAAAAGTATGTCATTTTATTCATAAAGGTGTCTTTTAGTTGTGGAAAATTTATTAAGTTTAAAATCACTTGTAGGTGAGATCAATTTCCCCCAAAACCAGAAAAATCAACTTTAAACCCCCACATTTCACAAAATAATCGAAAAAACTTTTTCCTCATAGCAATAGATAAAATTTCAAAGCCCTAATAATATGTAATACAAGAAACTTCGGAAAACAATTATGGCCAAAAATCCTGCGCACAGCCTTAATGAGAAGTCCATTTTTTTGTAACATTTTATTTCTTGTACATGATATTTAAGTTGATATAAGTATTTTTTTTCTTTGTAACTTCTTGGTTTCTCTTCTAATAATTGATTGTTTTATAATTATTATTATAATTATCATGTATAATTTTTTTCCTGTTTATTATTTTTTTTGCTTGTTTGTATTTGCGGAAATAAAGATTATTATTATTATTATTAAGTCTTGCCAAGACTGCAATGGTAAGGGACAATATAAAAATTCATTACTTAGAAGATTTCGTTATTTGGAAGTTTGTATAAAGGAGTTTGTCTAGAGGCTGTTTACGAATGGAAAAAAGGAAAACAAAGAAACTGGAGGGAGAAAGAGTTGAAGAGATGCGGAGCTGAAGTGCTTTCATGTAGTGGAGAAAGTGATATTGTGGAAGATATTCATAATTAATAATAAGAAGAAATTGTCACAACCACATTATTTATTAAAAATAAAGAGATACTAGTTTCGGATGTTACTCCATTATCAATCTCAGATTGGTTCAGTTTGTCTGAGATTGATAATGCAGTAACATCCGAAACTAGTATCTCTATATTTTTAATAAATGTGGCTGTGACAATTTCGTCTTATTATTCATTATAGAACTGAAGTGAGTTAATGGTACAAAAAGGAAAATGTCTGGCGACTTAATAACGAACTATATGCTTAAATATATGATATATCCTACATCCTATGTTTCCTAGAACGCGGTTTTGGACTAAATGCACAGCGGACTGGGCCGCATACACTACAATATACAAATTTGATTTACTTTCAAATGATAACCTATCAACATTACGAAAGTGGAAACACGCTGGAGATGAAGCTTTTCATATTGAGAGTGAGTCCACTGCATGTAGTGTTGTAGGTTACCATCCCTGGACAACCAACCTAACCTAACTTTGGTAACCTACAACACTACATGCAGTGGACACACTCTCAAGATGAAAAGCTTAATCTACAGCGTGTTTCCACTTTTGTAATGTTAATAGGTTATCAACCTGATGTGTTGTGGGACAGACCAAGAATCAAGATGGCGTGTTGTTGGAAATTGAAGGTTGACTTCCAATTTATTACAGAAAGCAGAATAAGTATAATAAAATATATATGAATAGATTATTTATAATTAATCGAATAAAATGTATCATCATATTAGATAATTATAAAGTATATTTTGAAAGCAAATCAAGTTTATATATGCAGCCCTGTCTGCTATCCATTTAGTCCAAGTCCGCATTTTAGTAAACAGGTTAGGTTAGTTTAGGACTGACTGAGGTTAGACTTTAGGACTGACTTATATTAAGTTAGACTTTAGGACTGACTTATATAAGGTTAGACTTTAGGACTGACTTATATAAGGTTAGACTTTAGGACTGACTTATATAAGGTTAGACTTTAGGACTGACTTATATTAGGTTAGACTTTAGGACTGACTTATATTAGGTTAGGTTAGGTTAGGACTGACTTAGATTAGACTTTGGGACTGACTTATATTAGGTTAGACTTTAGGACTGACTTATATAAGATTAGACTTTAGGACTGACTTATATAAGGTTAGACTTTAGGACTGACTTATATTAGGTTAGACTTTAGGACTGACTTATATTAGGTTAGGTTAGGACTGACTTAGATTAGACTTTGGGACTGACTTATATTAGGTTAGACTTTAGGACTGACTTATATTAGGTTAGACTTTGGGACTGACTTATATTAGGTTAGACTTTGGGACTGACTTATATTAGGTTAGACTTTAGGACTGACTTATATTAGGTTAGGTTAGGACTGACTTAGGTTAGACTTTGGGACTGACTTATATTAGGTTAGACTTTAGGACTGACCAATGACAGGAGCTTGCTCTTCCTCTTCGTCAGATTTGGCATCGGGTGCGCGATTCGCTCTGTGCGACTTGTCGCCCCGCCACATTCCTTTCTGGCGAATGTAAGGCGTTGATGTGTCACCAACCCAATATCCATGCTGAAAATAAACAATGCGAAATAATTAATGAAAAGCATACTGCACTTGCGAATTACAGAACTTTACTTTTTAATAATAATAATAATGCCCACATTTATCTAAGATTCTTTTTTATTGCTAATGATGCCCACATGAGTCTGATACTTTTGCGTGGTGAATGAGGTGAATGATTACACATCTAGATGCCAGACAGAGGAGTGGGATTCGAACCCAGGACCGCTAAAACAACAGCAAGTTGAAATTGTAACGCCTCAACCAACTGCGCTAAGCGGCCCGCCAAATTGTACAGCAATTTAATTTTTCATGATGATGATGCCCACATGTCCAAGATTTGTGCGTTAGTAATGAGGTTAATAGTTACACAAAATAAGGTACGCTAAAAGGGAATCAAACTAGTGTCCGCAGGAGTAGAAGGCAGTCTTTAAATATAGATAAAGGATTTAATTTAGAGATAAAGAATGTAAGGAAGTAAACGACCCATTCTTGAAATTGCGTATTTGTTGAAAGTAATAATTATTGCTAAATATTCACATGGTGTAAATGAATAATGAATTGTTCATCCTTTTAAAGAATATTACAAAAAATAAAAATGGAAAACTTTTCTCCATCTTCTACTTTTTTCTATCTTCTCTTTCTTTTTTCTTCTCTTCCATCTTCTACTTTTTCTCCTCCTCCTCCTCCAGAAGCAACTTATTGCTCTTCTCCAGGAATAAATTAATATTAAAAAATATATAAGTTAATGTATTCATTATCATGCTACTTCAATGCACCTAGTTCTATGGTAGAGTTCATGGGAGCCTGACGTTTACCGGTAAATAGAACTTTACCCGAAACTAAGACGTCTGATTGGTCTATTCCTTCAATATAAGAACTTCTATGAATTTGAATAGACCAATCATACCCTTGGTTTCCGGTAAAATTCCATTAACCGGTAAACGGTAAGGCTCCCATGAACTCGTCATTTCTTTCGCTAGTAGTTTTCACAACAGTGTCGCATCAAGAGGTTTATATATTATTAGAAGAGATGTATTAGATGTGACGGCTCCGACTACACAGTAAGCGTGTAAAGCTTTGCGTTCTGGCCAGCGTAACCTAAATACAAAAGGCTATCATATGTTTCATACTACATTAACTGTAAAGAGGCAGATCTCAGTCACTGTAGTCAACACTAAATTTGAACAACGAATTGCGAATTGGTACCATCTTACCAAATTATCTAATCAGAAGCGTCAAACGGTCTATATAAAATCACAGTAGTTATAAGGATATATATTAGAAGAGATCTGTTGTCAAGTTGAAGGAAGCTCACACTACATTTCTAGCGTCTGTATGGTACAAGTACAAGTTATATAATCTGACGTCCATGTAGTCGGAGCCTTACCTGATTGAACTGTTCAGCAGCAGCTGGTGTGCCGTGGTTGTAGTCGAAGGTGGCGGGTGGCACGTGGGCGGCCATGGCAGTACTGGCTGCGTCCGCCGTTGGAGGGTAGGCGGAGATGTGCGGTGCGGCCGGTGCTGTCATGGTGGCGTTGTAGGGGGCGAATGGCTGAGCCGCCTTGCCGCCATCTGGGCCACCGCCAACCGGCTGAGGCCCCGCCCCCGACCAATTCCATCCCCACTGCTGCCAACTGTTCCACGAGTTCCACGATGAAGGATCTGCAATTCAAATAACAAAATCAAATCAATTTTTAATCAAATTATAGATAAAAATCTTCGTAGAACTTAATTGAGACTGAATATTGTTATTATCAAAATCCTCTTATATAAGTCCCACTATAAAACTATGTGTTGAGGCTATGAGTCTAATGTCAACGGCCTATAACATATGACACGGAATGGTAAATAATATAGTAGGGGAAGGCCGCTGCCCAGCTGGCTTTGACCACCCCCCCTCACTACATTTGCCTTCAGATCTGTGGCATGCATTACATAGTAAAAAAACAAGGCCAACACACACGTACGCACCCACACAAACACGAGCGCCCACTCATCGCATGAAGAGTGATATATGAGTGAAGTGGGGATTTGGTAATGTCAACGGGCAGAGTCCAACGATTTGGAGTTGAATAGTGGGGGCAATAGGCGGCCCGCTTAGCGCAGTTGGTTGGGGCGTCGCAACTTCAGCTTGCTGTCGTTTACGCGGTCGTGGGTTCGAATCCTTCTCCACCGTCAAGTGTAATCATTCACCTCATTACCCACTCACAAGTCTCAGACTCATGTGGGCAATAAATTGTTTCATCAACAATAAAAAAAACGAGAAGCACTTCCCCACTATTGCACAAAAAAGATATAATTTAAAAAATATAATGATAATTACCATGTGAAACATTAGGTGGAGGCGGGGCAGTAATTATTGAGCCATCTTCATCCTTGGTGTCCATGTCCATTGGCGCTTCACCCCCTTCGATGTCGGCGTTATCGTTCTTCATGGGAGGAGGTGGCGGAGCAGGGGGAACTTGTTCGGGTGGATAAGTCTCCTTCATTTTTATCCATTGCTGAGCTAGTTGGGCCCAATCAACTGTGAAAAAAGAATCATAAGTTATAGTAGTTATGTACTGTTGGTAGCCTACTCTGGGTGTCTAAGGGCCTTATTTAAGAACGTTCCTTCAGTGTTTCTTGACCCAAGGGACTCTTGAAATCCTATATGAATATTTTCCCTCGAGTCAAGAGACACTCAAGAGAGTCTTGACCCTTCTTGACTCAAGAGAGTATTGACTCTTCTTGACTCAAGAGACATTCAAGACGGTCTTGACTCTTCTTGACTCAAGAGGGTCTTGACTCTTCTTGACTCAAGAGAGTCTTGAAAACATTGCAAAGTATATAAATACTCAACATTTCAAGCCCCCCCCCGAGTCAAGAAACTGAAGCATCGGTCATAAATACGGTCCTAATTCTATAGGGTAGCTCAGGGCTATTCAATAATCCTGGCATAAGATTGAAAATTCTTTTTTTAGGTTATACCTCACATAGGTCTGAAACCTGTGCCTGAATAATGAATTGGGTGATGGTTGATGAGTTAGACCTACAGTTTTAGGTGGGTTCCGAACCACCAGAAGGCATATTTACAGCAGGGGAGTCTTTTTATTGACCAAATCAAATCGGTCGCCCTCAAATGAAGAGTCTATTTGTTTCACATGAAGATACTTTATAGAAGTAACCTTAAATAGATTAATTGAAAATGAATTTAATTATTACAGCTTGAGAGTGCAATAAGTAATGAATAAGTGAAACTTAAAAGTGTGAAGAAGTGATTGGAAAATGATCCATCAATAATTGAAACACAATAACTCATACTTAGTCATTATTTCAAGATTAATTATGAATCAAAGTGCTTCTTCGTATAAATTGAACTTGAGAATTGTGTTTTCCAGAAAATTGAATTTATATTTTAATCAAACGTAAACGTAACCTATGCTTACAAATATTTAGACTTTTAAAAATTTAGTAATAGGCTGTTTTGGGCTAAAAGCCTGTTCTTTCTTTGTGTTTTGACTGTCTCAATAAATAAATAAATTCAGTACGTTAGCCTAATTACTTTCTATTCCAATTAAATCAATAATATTAAGTCATGTGCAAATAAAATATACATATTAATAACTCAAAAAAAAAAATTACATAGGAACAAAATTTTCTTACATAATGTGAAACTTGAATCATGGTTGATTATTAATGCACTGTAAATATGTAATTCGTGAAAAAAGTATTCAAATTTTCCACTTTCCAGTTCGTCGTGAATTATGAGATAAGAAATAAAGTAACTTATTATTATTCAAGTATTATGGAATATGATATTCTAATTACCTTCATCATTCGCCATATTTTGGTAAGCAGATGGATTCAATGCCCATTGGGTGGAGTAGCCACCCTGAACATCATTCGACCACATGTTTCACGTTGATATTACGAAACCAATCAAAAGAATCTAATACAGCGAACCATCCTGAAAAAGAAACACAATAATATTATCAATTACAATATTGTGTTCAAAGCCTGATGAGAAGATGAATATAGTATTGCTTAGATTTCACATTAAATCTAATCCCACCTAACGATGGAAAATGAGCTGAAATTATCGAGTACGGAATACCACTACGGTAGCGTAAAATATATAGAATATACAGTACTTTATATGCAAATTATTTTCGGTACTTACGTATTATACAGAGGCTACTATTTAACAAGTTCAACCTTACCTGGATCATGAATTTCTAGATTTCGAATTCAATAATGTAAAGCACTTACCTACATAGATTGCACTTGCAATCTTCAGAACATTCCAATCAACAGGACGACACGATCTAGCAAAGTTAGGTCAAGTTTCTTAAATAGTGGCCTCCGTATAATACGCAGCATTCCTTATTTCTTCTGACAAACTCCAAAAGCACAATAAGTTTTATGAATTCTATGAAATAAGTTATGATTCCGGAAGACGGTGATTCTGAGTAAAAAGGTTAGTTAATTAGGTATTTATATAGAAACGTTACTTGTTGAATTTTGTGGTGAATTTTTTTTGTGACATCTAAACACCCCAGGAAACAATAATCCGTTGGAATTTTTTGGGGATCGCGATTATTTCACAGTAAAATTTAAGTTTTCCAGTGGTACTATTTTTCTTAGGCGCAAGAAAATATTTCCATTTGTGAAAATCCGCAGTGTCAAAAATCGTGACTTTCTTCAAGTTTGAGAATCAGCTGACTCACTAATAAAGAACTCTTGTTTGAGGCACGGCTATGAGGCATGCCTTCTCTCAGTTCTAATGAATTGGAGAATTTGAGTGTTTGCTCAAGGTATTGTTGTGTGGTAATTTATGGCGTGTGTGAAGTGTGAAGTGACTTTTCTGGAGTCGATAAAAATGAATGATGAAGACATTAAAAATTTTTTAATACATCACAAAGTGATAAAAGAAAAAATTGACTGTCCGAACTGTGGAGATGATCTCTACGTGAATCGGGGCACTCTCATGTTTAGATGCCAGAAGAAGGTGGTGCTTGGCAAGAAGGCGGCAAGAATTTGCGGGTTTGCCGGGTCAGCCAGAGTGGGGTCTTTTTTTGAGAACACCAAATCACATTGAGAGGGATGGACCACAAGGTTGGTGAGTGTTTCTCTTTTATATATGCATGTAACAGTGACTTCATGATAGCAAAGGTTAGGCGCGCGGTTAGGTCTTTTGTGAAGTAGTTCAGTCACATCTAGCCTAGGTTAGGTTAGGAATTGTTATATTCAAAAAATTCAACAGCTAACGTTTCTATATAATTACCAAAATAATAAAGGTATGAGGTGGTTCAGTCACATCTAGCTAGGTTAGGTTAGGTTTGGTTATGCGCGCTTTGCACGCACTGCGTTTGGGGAAGGTAGTGTTTTGGAAATGTTTTATTCACTTGGTTTACATTGTTTTAAGATTTGGAACTCCTCACACGTTTGCAAATTATGAATTTTTCAAATAAAAATATAAATTTTTATGAAAAATGTTTTTTCGAAAATTTCAATTTTTTTGTGAAATAATCGCGACCCCCAAAAAATTTCAACGGATTATTGTTTCCTGGGGTGTGTAGATGTCACAAAAAAAAATCACCACAAAATTCAACAAGTAACGTTTCTATATAATTACCATTAATTAGTACAGTGATCAATACGGTAATTATTATTGATAATCACTATTTGAAAGTTTGAAATCATCAGTTCGATAGAACATAGATGCTAGAATAACAAACCGCCCTATTACCCCACGTACAGTAACTGGATTGTTTTGTTTTCATACATTAAGTAATTTCCACGCTGAATAATATTAAGGATTATTTATTATGTTGGAGAGAAAAAGAATGCCGGTCGTTAAGCTCTTGGTTAACAAGAGGCTATTATGAAAAGTACCATGAAATTCACCTAGAGAAAACCGCTAGTCTTTATTAATAAATGAAATTGAGAACAATATTATACAAGACATATGAAATTGAAGGTGTTATCTTACCTTCTAATTGTTGAAATCAGGGATATCTTCACAAGAACAAGAACTCTGCAGATAACGATTAATGATAATCAATTGAATTCAAAGTAAGTATGAAATAGCCGTGAATAGAGACGCCATTGGAGCTCATTTTCCTTTTCTTACCTACTTAACCTCAAAATTTACTTCCAACGACACGCCAAGCTAATCTGATACTGGACTGGGTTTAAAAATGAATTTTCCAAAAACAAAAAAATTAAACAGATTAAATTTATTGCGGGAAATTGCTTTTAAAATACAACAGTTCAGTATCGATCACATTCATAATAGGAAAACTACTTAATGAACCTACTTAATTTGGCCTTGAATGGAGAATCCAATTATATCATAAAGAAGACTCAACATTTATTTCGTAGAACATAATTATATTGGACAACGAAGACTTGATTCCACATGCATAATGTAAACTCTATAATTTATTCAATCACTGTACATAATTGTTGGGCCCTACTATGGATAACTTCGGCAACATGTTACGTTGGCACTACTGGGTGTAATGCATAGCTCACTGTTTGAATTTTATCTCATAATTATATTTATTTTTAATGTCATTTTTATTTTGGTATTTTCTTATTCAATAGTAGCATGCACGGTACATTTGATATGAAGATTTTATCGTTCATCTTGAATGATGACACAAATTATGCCAGGCTAAACGATAATCGGACCCGAGACCGTAGCAGCATAGTCATAGATAAGTATCCTAACCAATTGCACTATTATTATGACTTCATCATTACATTTATTATAATATGCATGAATAGTACCGACCATTGTAGATTTCGAAAGTGGGATACTCTTCAGACCTCAACAATATGTTTTGAGGACTGAGGTAGGTTACGATAAGCCAAGAACCCTCCACCACTGAAGGTCAGTTCTTAAACAGTCCGCTTCCCCCTTTACACAGGGTCTGGTTGCACAGGTTCTACTGAACTACTTCCTGCGTCCAAGCCATCATTCGACAAGACATGTTTGATGTACCCTTTTTTGTATAAGAGATCGAAATTCAATCCACCTCATGCCACATTAAGCAGGCAAAATTGTTCTACATCTACTTTCAATTACAAATTAAATCCATAAGTTAAATGTGTACATCAATTTGATAAAAATATGAAGGTTGAATAACTGGTAAATTTACATTTTTTGTTATTAGTATTTGATATTATACAGATATTCTATGAGTAGCCTATGGTACGCAGTTCTAGGGTTCGATTTTCGATCCAGACTGGCATTTTTAATATTGTCAACAACGCAAAAAATCCGACTCAAGTGTTATCATGGAAAAAACTTTTTTTGAAGTTTAATTTTAACAGAATTAATTTCATATAAATTTTTATTCCCTTTCATAAATATTGGTTCCATAAAAAGCCAAAGATGTCCATTTTGTATAATATATTACATAAGATTAGAAAAAGGCTGGAAAAGAAAGTCAAGCAGTAAAAATAAGTTGAAAAACAATTTTCAATAGATAATAATCCATTTATCAGGGGTTCCCACCCCCCCTAAGCCTCATGACGCACCCCCCCCCCTAAAGTTAGCAACAATCCCCCCTCCCCCCATAAATTAGGCCCCCCCCAAAAATGCGAAAAGAGCCCCCCGTATTCTTTCTAAAACTAAAAGAAGATTTATAAAACTATTGAAAAAATTCAAACCCAGTCGATAATATACAAAATGTATAGCATGATAAAATAATAGATGCCTACATGAGAAAATAAAAAAATTAAAATTAACAACACCTATTACTTGGCCCCAAAAGGGAATTGAGAACAGAAAGGAAGAATAGTAAAAATTCATGAAAAGCGGTAGTGAGAGACCACCAAGATTAGTAGCAGATAGATCTGTCTACTAACTTTGGGTGTCCCTAACTTCGCCAATCGCCAGAGCCTTGTCGGCCGCAGTCACTGTGGTATCCCACCGTCAGGGGACATCTCACCACTGCCTCCAGTCAAGAGATGAACCAAACCGAGGGCACCCAGGACGTACGTTTCCCAGCCCACACGAGGTGTGGCATCAACACCATTCGAGGACGTAAGGTTGACTTGCCCCCCTTCCGGGAGGGGCCTTGTGGGCCACGCGAGGTGGATACTGCTCCTAACTACAACCCATTAACGGAGGGAAGTAGTGTTGGAGTTGAGAGGCAATCCCTGGGGTACCTCCAGAGATCACCTCTGTCCTGCCAACCAAACAGTATCCCCTGACCACATTTTCTATTAATAAATAATAGTTGTTTTAAAAAGAATATATTTTAATATAAATCTCATTTGCTGGGTTTTCTGCAGTACTCCTCTGATACAACAAATAGACATCAAAAGCTATTCTACAAACTGACACCGTAGCAACACAATAGAACCAGTACCGCAAACAATACCCCCCTCCAGCAAACAATACCCCCCTCCCTAAACACCAAAAAGAGAACATCATCAAAATACACCAGAAGAGCAGAACTTCAGATGTAATTCAAGATGGACAAAAAGAGCCTCTCAAAATTCTCCATCAGTTTGTACAGCAGAGAACCCAGTATAAGATTTTATAAATGAAATTCATACAAAAGAGAAAATAATTTTGAATAAATCATAACATTTAAAAAACAATGTTTCCTATCTATATAACAATAAAATATTATTAAAAGTGGAAATTAAATTAAATGTTGATCATTCAATATAATATACTAAGAAAGATGGAGAAGCCCGTGGCCTAGACCTCCCACCTTTCTCGCTTCTTCCTTCTTCTGCCCTTTTCATCCTGTATTTTTATTTATTATTATTTGAATTTTTTAAAGATTAAGCCTTGAAAACTCCACACATGGAGTACAAGACAAGTCAATACCAACAGTATTCTCACATTACATTAGTCACCATCGATAAAATTACAGCAGTTGAAACTTGAAATTATACTTAAATTATAAATCATTATCAACTAGATATATCTTCAATTGTTTGAAGAGGGAGCTGACATTTTTTAACAATGATTGATACAAAGTGTCTGGTAAAATCAATGACAAGAAATACACAATAAAACAAATAAACGAAGTAACAGAGAACTGCATGCCCTACCTAGTAGTGGATTGTACAAACTGTGTTTCAAAATCATGCCTTGAAGTATTAAGACTAGTCAATACAAACAGTATTCACAAATTACAATAGCCACAATCGATAAAATTACAAAAGTTGAGACTTGAAATAATCTGAAAAGGTCACTTGTACTCTATAGAAACTTTATCAACTATATATATTTTCATTGTTTGAATTTAAATAGAAAATGATTTTTTTGCTATTATTAATACATAACGTTTTTTAAATCAATGCCATGAAAAACACAATATAACAAAGAATTGTAACAACATAAATGCATGCCCAATTACAAGTACAATATAAAAAGTTGCTAAAAAATTTTTTTTTAATTCCCGACATACTTAGAAAAACGTTCCGGTATAACCCTGAAATCTGCGTTCCAGAATTTGTGCATAATTCCTTCCCCACCAGTAGAAAAGCAAAAAACAATTATTATTTCAACATTAAACAAAAATTATTGCATTTCAATTCTCATTAAAAGGTTTATAATACCAACGAACTACTGAAACTGTGTATTGGTAGCCTAATCATGTTTACAGAAATTTTCATCAAATTTCCTGCATCAATATGAAAACAATATAATCTTTTGAAGAATATTATTCTATCATTTTCAACAATAATATTTTTTCAAGTAACTGTCCAGCTAGCAGTTTGTCTGGATCATCAAATACCAAGCTTCAAACAAAAATTCTGTTCAGGTAAGCTACCGGTACTACTATATATCTTATCAGTTTTAGTTTTGGAGTTTCCATCCTCTTTGATAGCAATTAGATGAACACTTCTGCTGGCAAACTAGCCTAGAAAACAATCAGAGATAAAAGAAATTTTCAAAGCATAAAGTCCACTAAATAGTTTTAAAACAACATAATTTAATTTTTAATTCAAATAATCAAGAATAGTTTAGAATTGGATAGCATTTAAAAAAGCCAAGTCGGATTGGCTGGATTTATTATCTGATTTATTGATGGAGATTCAGAATCATCACTCATGGAAACATTCAATTATTACTGCGTTGAGATATCTGGACAAATCTCAAAATGCAATGCTTGAAACTCAGCACTGGATTAGATATTTGAATTGCTCTGAAACCGAATCTGTTTAGCTATGAAGGCTATTGTGATTTCTTCAGTTATTTAGAATAGATTCTACAAGAAAAGAAAAACAGTTAATTACCTAGTAGATGAAGCTTAAAAAAAGACTGTAGCACGAATGGAGTTGAATCTGTTTGAGAAGAATACCCGAGAAGAAGTGGTGATGACAACAACACAGTGTGGCTGAAACAGACTTGAGCAAGAGTGATTAAATGGGGAAAATTCCTTATTTAACAATAGATAGTATCACATATTTGCACTCCTACCATCTGCAGGCAAGCGCCAATAATCTATCAATAAATAGTATCAAATTTTTTGCACCCCTACATCAGTAGGCAAGCGCCAATAATCTATCAATGAATGATTTCAAATATTTTTGCACCCCTACATCTGTAGGCAAGCGCCAGTAATCTATCAATAAATAGTATCACATATTTTCATTTCCTAGCAAGTATAGGACAGCACCCTTAAACTACCCTTGAATTATTGCTTCCATGCTTGAATGTACCCAAGTGAACTCTATTCTCAGTGTGGTAGAGCTTATGACATTTTCACTGCCAAAGCATTGCCAGAGAGAATGGCATAAACTCTAAGCACAAAGCCAGTAGCTGAAGCTAAAGTGAGAGCCACTTCCCCAAATTTTGAGTAATCAATGTCTAATCTAATTTCTTATCACATTCACCGTACATGAATAGGCAAGAGCCAATAATCTATCAATAAATATGGTATCACATATTTTTGCACTCCTACCATCTGTAGGCAAGCGCTAATAATCTATAAATAAACAGTATAATATATTATTTTGCACTCCTACATCTGTAGGCAAGTGCCAATAATCTATCAATAAAAAGTATCAAATATTTTTGTACTCCTACATCTATAGGCAAGCGCCAATAATCTATCAATAAATAGTATCAAATATTTTTGCACCCCTATGTCTGTAGGCAAGCGCCAATAATCAATCAATAAATAGCATCAAATATTTTTGCACTCCTACATCTATAGGCAAGTGCCAATAATCTATCAATAAATAGTATCAAATATTTTTGCACTCCTACATCTGTAGGCAAGCACCAATAATCTATCAATAAATAGTATAATATATTTGCACTCCTACATCTGTAGGCAAGCGCCAATAATCTATCAATAAATAGTATCAAATACTTTTGCACTCCTACATCTGTAGGCAAGCGCCAATAGTCTATCAATAAATAGTATAAAATATCTTTGCACCCCTACGTCTGTAGGCAAGTGCCAATAATATTTCAATAAATAGTATCAAATACTTTTGCACTCCTACATCTGTAGGCAAGTGCCAATAATCTATCAATAAATAGTATCAAATACTTTTGCACTCCTACGTCTGTAGGCAAGCGCCAATAGTCTATCAATAAATAGTATAAAATATTTTTGCACCCCTACATCTGTAGGAAAGCGCCAATAATCTATCAATAAATAGTATCAGATATTTTTGCACTCCTACATCTGTAGGCAAGCGCCAATAATCTATCAATAAATAGTATCAAATATTTTTGCACTCCTACATCTATAGGCAAGTGCCAATAATCTATCAATAAATAGTATCAAATATTTTTGCACTCCTACATCTGTAGGCAAGCACCAATAATCTATCAATAAATAGTATAATATATTTGCACTCCTACATCTGTAGGCAAGCGCCAATAATCTATCAATAAATAGTATCAAATACTTTTGCACTCCTACATCTGTAGGCAAGCACCAATAATCTATCAATAAATAGTATCACATATTTCCACTTCCTAGCATGTGTATAAGAGCCCCAGAAAATTTTTTGATTCTTTCAAATCATGATTTGTACTTTTGAAACTGGTATATAAATACCATATAAACTAGTTATATATTTGTTGATTTAGTGCAATTTTATTTTATATTATTCAGATGTATTTTTTATATTTTTATGTTTCTATTTTTGTTGAGGAGGATATATAAATGATTTGATTTAGTGAACTCTATTCTCAGTGTGTTGGAGCTTATGGCATTTTCACTGGCAACAGTAAATACGGCATAAGCTCTAAGCACAAAGCCAGTAGCCGAAGCTAAAGTGAGAGCCACTCCCACAATTTTTGCATAATCAATGTCTAATCTAATCTCTTATCACAATTACCAAACATAAAGGTGCTAACACCTGCACTCAACATATGTCGGAGACATCATTACTCCAGGGTTTTCACCTGGCAACCGGCATCTCTTGATCACAGGGTAACACAGTCCATGCACAATGAATGTGACATGAGAATCCTGATAGGGACCTAACAGCAAATCCCTATTTACATTTGTTAGCCTTATATCAACCCACCAGCTGCAATGAAATGTACCACACCATAATAAAATGGTTGTGGCGACTGAGCAGTGCACCCTGTTCTCCTTGTGGAACTAACAAGTAGTCACAAGGCCTTAGCGAGGAGAGAGACTCTCGAAGCATCCGTGAGAGCCACTGAACCCAGCCAAAAAACCATCAAGCGCGATAAGATTATGTCATGGCACAAATCAAGAGCCCGGATAGAAAGTGTGATACATGATTAACAACTGCAAATGCCCTACAACCCAACAAATCTCCATTCACGATTGTTAGCCTCATAACACATCCCACCAGCTTCAATAAACAGTACCACTCCATCATAAGACGGACGTATAGCAGCGTTATCTGACAACTGCGGTCATGAACTCTACAAGAGAGACATGGACTCTCAGATGCAGACCCTGCCATCGAAGCCACAAATATGACTTTGTGGCACAATCCAAGAGCATGGTTGAAGAGTGTGGTACTTGACTAACAACTGTAAACCTCCTAGCATATGCAGGAGAATGGTGGGAAACTTCTAACCTAGCTGACTATAAAAGCAAGATACATAATACCAAATCTCCAGTTTCACGTCCTGGCCAGTTTGTACTCCACCATCTTGACCTACTGAAGAGGTTACCGTGAAGTTGAGTCTTTTCATCTTGAAGTAGGTTGAACTGATCAGTCATCCTGTTGAAAAAAAAAATAGTTCAGTTAAGCTATTACAAATTTGGAGGTGTGTTGATTGCTTCAATTATATCAAAATATGTGGTGGTGTTATATTGATAAAAGTTTGTAAAGTTGATTGGAAATTGATATGTGCTGGCAATATTCAATTGACTACAGAATGTGTTTGAAGTGATGATGTTGATTAAGATCAAGTATCTTGAGCATTAAACAATGTGTCCTAATATACTGATACTGCATCATATGTTTTGCTGGATATAGTTGAAAACTCAGAAATACTTGTTCTTAAAAATGGAAAGCCATACAAAATAAACCAGTATCAATACGGCTCCAACAATAATTATATTGAAATTTTGATAGGGTAAAACAGCCACTTCATTCATCAAGTATATCAATGAACAATCTCTGCCCTTGAGAATAATGTTGGAGGATACTTGGAATGAATTAAAATTTCTTATTCAATCCCAATAAGACTATCATTAGTATATATTAGAATTAATTGGTGATCCAATGGAATTGAATTTGGAATGAGTCATTTCGATTCACTGGCATGGAAATAACATCATGATCAATTTAATATATGGTTCATGCCTGGTTTCTTAGTCGTTTAGAAAATCATTCAAAAGCTATTGATTCATTAGAGGCCCTAAGGCTTGTTTCACACATACCCAGCAGTTAGGTAACCATTATTGTTTATCCGGTATGATTACATAGTCCCATATAATGCAATGTTCGTACAGCTGGGCAAACAACACCAGTTACCCGACTGCCGGGTGTGTGTGAAACAAGCCTTAGGGCCGCTAATGAATCAATAGCTACTGAATAATTTACTAAACGACTGAGAAACCAAACTTGAAAAAATATTTTACAAACTAGCTTCAAGTTAATAATCTTGCTAACTATATTCAGCAATGCCTGAAACGACGTCAAATAGTGGAACCCAATTTTATAATATCCTAAAAATAAATGTGAAATAATCAAAGAAATTGGTCAATTTGGGATGCAGCAACATAATTTTGAGAAAATGTTGGATTAGTACAGTAGGCCTATCTATAGTCACTGAACATGTCAAATTGCAAGTGGGATGTGTATAGTAGTGAGTAAGTGGAGTTTGAGCAAAAGGACAGAGATTAAAGATAATAATTAAATGAGACTGAAAAACATTTTCTCATTGAAAAGAATATGGATTAATTATCTATAAGGATTGGAATAGTTTGAATCAATTATTGGTAGATCATGGTTCAAATCAGTACGGTAGCTGCTGGCTTGTAAGAAACATTTCTTGAAATCATAAAATTAAATTAGCCCAGTATGCATACAAGTTCTAATAAGAGGTTTATCAATATAGTTACTAGTTACTTGGATGATCATCATGATATAAAAGCTCATTGAAATTCCACTAAGAGGCTACTAGTGTGATAACTAATTTTAATTTGATTATATAATATCACTATCAATTTATAATAATTATAATGTAGGCGACGACCAGTTCTGAACTTATTTTTCAAACAATGAATTATTTCTTTTTTCAGTCAAAAACAATTTAAATTCTCTGCTTTTGATTTTTGAATGACGTTTCAATTGATGGATAGTTTTAAGATTGACTTTTGAAGCACACTGTCTGGAAAATAATGTCCAAGGGAAAATAGAAGCAATAATAAAAATAAATTCATGAGAAATTTGAAATCAAGCAGCATTGGTAGATTAAAACTAACAAAATGAGAAAATGCATGTTCACTGAGAATGTCCCAATAAAATTTATAAATTCTAATGATCTATAAAATAAATTGGTACCGTAGTCAAGGTCAATGTATAATAATGAATAGCGAGAAGTCTACCTAAAAATGAATAACAACTCTTTCTTGGTTTTTATATTAAAAACTGTAGTTATTAAATAGTTTCTTAGCTTGGCTTTGAAATAAGTTAATAAAGGGGAAAACTAGTAGAGTTTACCCTACCCGAGTATTGAAACATAGTTATTGAATTAGAGTTGGTAACTGAAAATGACTAGACAGATTTCAAAGAGTTAGTGATGATGAACTTTTTAGGTTAAATTTTAGCCATTTCATTTTAGTTATTTCTCACTTCAAAATAATGGAGCAAAGCTATGCAATTAAGAAACTATGGTATTTAAGGGTGCCTTAAAATAGACTAAATTGCAAAAATTGATATGAAACTGCTTACCTTGTGAAAGATATCCAGAATTGATTTTCCATTTATTCATCACTAAATCATTTGAGCACTTCAGTATTTAATCAGTAGGCACTGTTTAAATAGCAAATTTAAGGTAACATTCCAGTGATGTGTGTTGAAAAATCTACTGGAGCACAAAACAGCTCTTCTCTCTATCAGTGCTAGACATCAACTGATGAAGGTTTGAGGTTTGATGATGACATTGAAGAAAATGGAGGCAGTCAGCTGATTATGAAAGCCGGTAACTGGTAGCAATGCCAACTTGATTATCATGTGGTTCTAGTTGGTATTACTGGGACTGTTTTTGTTTACAGGAGACCGAATCAAAGTGGACCCGGTTCATCAGCTGATGTTACCATTAACGCTCTCAAATCGACAATAACTATAATAATTATTGTACTTTTTAAAACTATATATTTTTGGATTTTCAAAATTTTTCTTAGAAAAATAACAGTTTTAGATCAAATAGTATTGTTACTAGTAATACAGTCGTCGCCCTTCCACTTCTTGATTGCCCATTTTGTACCAAAAGCGTTTTCAAGCCCCCCCCCCCCCAAAACAATTTGTAAAATCAGGTTGAAAAGTAGATTATTGGTTGAGTTTATGGGAGCCTTCTCATTTACTGGTAAATGTTACTGGTGGAGTCTGATTGGTCTATTCAAATTCTTCAACATCTTTGAATTTTAATAGACCAGACGACAGGGAAGTGATAGCCGTGAGCCGAAGCAGGTATCTGTTCAATCAGATAGGGATAAGCTGCGTTCTACTGGGCACTCTTTGTAAGGGTGACCGATTAGATCGGCCAGCAAAAAAGACACTGTTCTCTGCTGTAAAATCACTTCCCGGTGGTTCTGAACCCACCGAAAACTGGTTAAGTGGTAGATTGGACATAACTGTCCAAACTTCGCCACGTCAACAAATAAAAAAGTCATTCTATTCTAAAACTGTAGGTCCAGCTCATCAATAATCATCATCATCATCATCATCATCATTCAACTCATTACCCACACACAGGTCTCAGACCTATGTGGGCTTCATCCTCCAAAAAATGACACTGGTAACATTTACTGGTTTTGAAATCTTGAAATTTGGTATACATGACGAACTGTCTTACTAATAATAATTACAGTATTTGACTTTATGAATAATTGCACGACTATGAAGTCAAATATTTGAGTAGAAAATTAAAATATTTTTCTCACTGAGCACTGCAGTGGCGGCCGGCAATCAAAAATTTTGGTGAAGGACTCTTATATTAAATTATTCCACAGAAATTAAATTATTTTTTAATATTTGGATTTTCTCTTAGTGTTGGAGACACATTTCGAACATTATGCTAGAAATGGGTGATCACATAGGGAGGTCGGCAGGATGGCTGTAGTATATTCGTCATTGAATTGGAAGTAATTTTATTTATGATGTTGAAGATCCATCTTGTTTCCACTAATATGTAATATAAACTTAAAAAAACCACTTTTAAATGGAAATTAACTCACGTTATGGCGTGACGGCCGTTTCGCTCTGTTGTCTAGAGCATCGTCAGACAACCCACAGTACACTGACTTAAGGTATGAGTTTGAGGGTTATGTATGTTGGAATGGTGCTGGGGTGGGGGGATGAGTAGGCGGGAGGTTTGAAATTGGGATTATTTTGTCAAATAGAGTGTGTGAGAAGAAGTTAAGTTGATCATTTTAAATGTTGTCAGGTTCCTGCTTTGCATGTTTGTAAATCTCATATTGTTCTAAAACATTGAGTTTATGGCTTTTGTGAGTGAAGTGTAGTGTGTCTAAATTAGTGTCAATGTCTGTATAACTGTGGCCTGTTGAAATTATGTGTTCAGCAAAAGTGGAATGTGTGTTTGGGTGTGAGATGGCTCTGTGTGTTCTTTGAATCTAGTGGTGAATGTCCTGCCAGTTTGTCCTATATAGAACTTGTTGCAGTCATCACATTTCAATTTGTAAATTCCAGATCTGTTGTACTTGTTTTGAGATGTTGTCTGAAAATGCAGGTGTTTTTTGAGTGAATTATTTGTTCTGTAAGCTATTTTATGAGTTTCCTGAATGAAGCTGCTATTTTATGAGTTTTTTTTGTTGAGGTAGGTAAGTGTGATGAATGTATGGGGGTTGTCATTCTGTTTGTTGCTGGTGTGAGTGATTGGTTTTGTTGATATTCTGTGCAGTAGTTTGTCTATTAGTGTGTGTTTGTAACCATTCTGTTGTGCTATGTATTTTATAGTATTCAATTCTGTAACGTAGGTGGTAGAAGTAATCACAAACTCATTGTAATTGATGAAATACATTTTATTAAAAGAACGAATAGTGTAAGTAAACTCATTACATCATGAAAATTCAATCGACAATAGAGACATAGTACAGTAGGCGTTGTCTCTCTGGTGTGGCACAGTCTTGCCAACTGCATAAAATAAAACTAAAATTCATGTTGTACAAGGATATATGACACCTCCCCCCGTAATGAAACCTAGGGTGAATACCTTTCAGGAGGTTTTCTGAACCTAACAGGTCTAGCCTGTGGCGTATGGTAAATAGTATCTGTCACAATCGGTAATTTTGTAGAAACTGGCGTTGAATGTAAAACATTCTTGAAAGAATTAGAAAAGAAAGTAGAATCATCAACATCATTGCTTGTAATAGCTTTCGATTGTTCAGAAAGTACTGTTGATTTAGGCACAATTACATCAGTATCATAATGAACATTAGGTATATCAGTTGAAAAATCCTTTAAATTAATTTTACAATCCTTCATTTGATTAGCATGTCTCCTAATAGAAAGATTATCATCAGTAATGATATTGTACATAGAAGAACCAATTTTATCAGCTACAATACCTGTATTCCATTTACCCTTATTATTGTAAATTCGGTACATAACTCTATCATTGATATTGAAACATTTATCTTTAATTGTCTGTTTTTGCATTTCCTTTCTTTGAGTATCTAACACTTTGTCAGTAATATTGGGTAGCATCAAATCTAGTCTAGTTCGAATATTTCTTTTCATGAGTAAATTACATGGACTTTCACCAGTAGTAGCATGTGGTGCTTTTCTGTAGTTCATTAAAAAATTATTTAATTTGAACCGTAAAGTAGAATTTACAATCATACCTTCGCAATATTTAATTAATCCTGACTTCACAGTTTGTACAAAACGTTCTGCCTGACCATTGGATGCAGGAAAGAAAGGAGCACTGGTAATATGCTTTATACCATTATTAGTACAAAAGGTTTGAAATTCACTAGAGGTAAACTGAGTACCATTATCTGATACTAGTGTAACTGGTAAACCAAATCTAGCAAAACATTCACGCAAATTTTCAACTGTTTCTTTGCTTGAAAGAGTTTTCATTATGTAAGTTTCAACCCACTTACTGTAACTATCAACAATTATTAACAGCCATAATCCTGGAGAAGGATTAGCAAAATCTATATGTAATCTTTGCCATGGTCCTGAAGGAAATTGCCATGGATGTAAATTCACATTAGACTGTTGTCTAGAATGACGCACACAATGTATACAATTCTTTGTAACAAGCTCAATATCAGAATCAATATTTGGCCAATAGACATAACTTCGTGCAAGGCCTTTCATTTTTACAATTCCTAAGTGTCCTTGGTGTAGTTCCTCAAGTACTTTAGATTGTAAAGATTTTGGAATCATAACTCGTAAGCCTTTCATAATACAACCTTGTTCAACTGAATATTCAGCAATATTGTTTGTATTTTCACCATTTTCAGTACCTAAAATTTGTCGAAGTAATTTACACATATCTGGATCTTTTCTAGTTTCATGAGCTATTTGTTCCCTTGTAACCGGTAAAATATTAATTTGATTCATTTGTACAATTTGAACCTCATCAATAGTATTGTCATTAACCATTTCCATAGGAAATCTTGAGCAAAAATCAGCATTCATATGTTCAGTGGTCTTACGGTATTGTATGGTGTAATCAAAACCTTGTAAAAATAATGAATAATGTAATAAACGTGTAGCACTGATGGATGCTGGAGTAGCAGCATGAGCATTTAAGATGCTTTGTAATGGTTTGTGGTCAGTCAGTAAAGTAAAATGACGACCAAACAAGTAATTGAAAAATTTCTTAACTCCCCAATAAATTGACAATGCTTCCTTGTCTATCTGGGAATAATTTCGCTCAGCTGCAGTGAGACATCTACTAGCAAAAATTATGGGCCTTTCCACACCTTTTTCATCTAAACATGAAAGAACCGCACCAATAGCATATTTACTAGCATCAGTAGCAACAATTATAGGTTTAGTGACATCAAAATCCGCAAGAGTAAGTTTTGTTTCAATATCTTTCTTAATTGTTTGAAATGCAGTTTCACACTCTTGTGACCACGAAAAAACAACATTTTTCCTGAGTAAGTTGTATAAAGGTGAGAGAGAATTAGCCATGCCCTGTATAAACCTTGAGTAATATGTAACAAACCCTAGAAAAAATTTCAACTCTGATACATTTGTAGGACGTTTTGCATTCTTAACAACTGCAATCTTATCATCAGTTTTATGTATGCAATCTTTGTCAATTTTAAACCCTAAATAAGTAATTTCAGATTTCAGTACTTCACATTTTTCCCATTTAAGTCTAATACCATTTTCACGGCACATACTAAAAAACATATTTTAAAACAAAAAAAGAAACCGACTTCAGTGAAATGATTAAATACTCACGTACTAAAAAGTTTAAAATAAAGTATTTACTTTAAACTGAGAAAATTTTAAATTTTATACAAGTAATCTTTTGAAGTCGGTGCCAAATATTTTATGTAGTTGATAAGAAATTCTATCTAATATCAAAACTAACAATGTATTTTTTTGGAGGATGAAGCCCACATAGGTCTGAGACCTTTGCATGGGTAATGAATTGGATGATGGAGATTGTTGAGTTGGACCTACAGTTTTAGGTGGGTTCCGAACCACCGGGAAGTGATTGATAAGAGATTCTATCTAATATCAAAACTAACACTGTATTCCAATTAAATATGTGATTTACACTCACTTTTACATTTACTGAAATACATAGTAATTGATAAGAAATTCGATCTAATATCAAAACTAACACTGTATTTCAATTAAATGTGATTTACACTCACTTTTACTGAAATACAGTGTCAGTTTTGACAGGGGTGCCCACCCCCCCTAAGCCTCATGACGCACCCCCCCCCCCCCCTAAAGTTAGCACCAATCCCCCCTCCCCCCATAAATTAGGACCCCCCCAAAAATGCGAAAAGAGCCCCCCGTATTCTTTCTAAAACTAAAAGAAGATTTATAAAACTATTGAAAAAATTCAAACCCAGTCGATAATATACAAAATGTATGTACCGTATATTTCTTGAGATTCTTTACATAGCTAACATTTTTTTGTAAAGGTAAAAAATAAATATCAATGAAATGAATTTATGAACTTCTGCTCAATGAACTTAATTGCAAAATAGCTAAATAAGAATTTGAACCTAAATGGTTTTTAAACAATAAAATATTATTACAAATACACAATGTTCAATAAAAATGAAATACCTATAAGTTTATGTTCGGTGTCCCAATTACATTAAGGTTAAATAATTCTAAAAAGTTGTTCATTTAAAGGAAGTGAAAACAATGAGTTAATAACTTCATTTGTAAAAGACAAAAATTCAAAATACTAAGACATTTATTGGACAGTAGTTAAACAACAGGTTATTTACTTAGTGTAGTATCTTGGGAGAATTTATGTATGGATGAAGTACATAAAAGGCACACATTTCATGTATAGTTATTTACAACACACAATCGAAAGAAGTGTCTTTCAAAAACAAAATAAAGACATAGTTATGAAAAATTACTGAATTTTTAGTATTTAGTAAGTTTTTCAAAAGCAGTTCTTACTTATTAGTAAGTAGTTATCGTAAAATACATGAAAAACATCAACAGTTTGAAGACAAACATTTTAAATTTGTAGACTGTGACCATCTACAAGTTAGCTAGGCACCTTCTAAGTTTTTTTTTTTTTTTTTGAGGATGAAGCCCACATGGGTCTGAGACCTGTGCGTGGGTAATGAGTTGGATGATGGTGATTGATGAGTTGGACCTACAGTTTTAGGTGGGTTCCGAACCACCGGGAAGTGATTTTCAGCAGAGAACATTGTCTTTTTTGCTGGCCAATCTAATCGGTCACCGTTACAAACAGGACCTACGAGAACGCAGCTTATCTATCTGATTGAACAGATACCTGCTACGGCTCGCGGCTATCACTTCCCTCTAAAATCTATTGTTAAATCTATCTCTCTAAACCCCACATAGAAGTTTTTGGGATGAGGAAACAGAAAACCTTTCAATTATTTCTTCGTTAGAAATAGACTCAAGTACATCTGCACAAGTTCCTGCACAAATCCTAAACATTATTATTTTAGCTAATTCATATTCAATTGTATAATAGTAATAATAATAATAATAATTATAAATATATTTTCATTAATTGTCATTCTATCTGGTGACTTCTTAGTATTTTTTTTTAATGTTGTCACGTAAAAACGGTTTCAATCAACTTTACGACCCCCCCCCCCCCAAGAATTTCAATGACGCAGTCTGCGTCATAGCCTCCCCCTGTGGGCACCCCTGCATTTATTCAATATCTGCAATCACATGAAGCTACACATTTTCCGGTAACTTTTATTCTCTCTCAAAGAATACAAAAATAAGTAATTTCTTCCACAGCAACTAATTTTGATAATATAACATCGCAAATCACAAAAATTGCTGTTTAGTTACACTATTTTACAATATATTAATTTTTAACATTACAGTATACAGTGTTCCACATATAAGCTTTATCACCCAGGAAATAAATATTCTATTTAAATTTTCAGAAATGTGATGTAGAAAATAGAATATTGCGTTCCCGGATAATACCATTAACTTTCACAAGACACTCTTCATATCTCTTTACTTACAATATATTACATTTTCCCAATCATTAAGTCAATTATATAAGATCTTTATTTTCCTCAATCATCAAGATAGAAAATGAAATCAATTTTCCAAGCTACAGAAATATACATATGAAAATTCGCTACAGTACAATTTTTATAAAAACTGATGAATACATATCCAAATCAAGGCAATTTCGTTCGCAATGTGTACTAACATTTTTCATGGTAAGGCAATTTTAGTTATAATAATTGGAGCAATATAGTTTGTAACATTAGTATAATAATATATAGGTACTAACTAGTATTGTATACAATAAAAAATGTTTACAATAATAGTTATTATAATAGCGTAATACGAAGGGAAGGCATATATATCATTAATACTAAGTAGGTGAAGTACTGAATATTTAATTCTATTAGAATGTAACAAGTTGAGAATAATAAAATTGACTAAATAATATTGAATAATTGAGTTGTTGAATGGAATTAAAAGTCACACATTTACATTAAAGGCTTAGTGACGTGACGTGACGTTTTGTGAAACAAAGAATTGAATTAGACCTCACTCTAGATTCTTCTGCGCAGTCCAAGTCATTTCTGTGTTCCACATAAAAGTCATCCTGCGTCACGTCACAAAGCCTGCGTTTCTATTTGCGCCAATACTAATGATTTGCAAGCGACTTTTTGTGATGTTTTTACAATATTTTTCATAAATTTTCTTCACAAATAAAAAGTTTCAATTGTTTTTCTCAAAGCAGTTTTAAATTCTTGGATTTTTTGTTCCATAACGAATATGAACTTTTTATGGTGAATTAAACGACTTGCAGTCAATTTTTTACTCAAAAATTGACTGCAAATCGCTGAATTTACCATAAAAAGTTGAAGAAGTTTTTTTCATCAATCATCTTGTGAAAGAAGTATATTCCATCATGTGCTAAAAAACAATTGAAATGAAATAATTGATTTTGAAAAAAGTTATTTTATAAAATTATTGATTTGAATAAAAATTAATTTTGATAGTTGAGTTCAGCAATTATTGCAAGTGACTGTAGTAAAGGCAATGGGTAAAGAAAAACTTGAAGAATTTAGAAATCGTTAAGATTAAAAAAATATATATTAACCACAGAAATGAGTGTTATAGTGACTCTCACAAGTCACAATAGTTTAGTACATGGGAGCCTTACCGTTTACCGGTGCACCAGAAACTAAGGTGTTTGTTTCGTCTATTAAAATTTATAGACGTCCATGAATTTGAATAGAGCAATCAGACGCCTTAGTTACCGGTGCACCAGTAACCGGTAAGGCTACCATGAACTCAATCAATTTATATTAATATCGTGTCTGATGAAATGGCGAGTCTACCCCGCGCTTTAGTAAGGGGCACTATACTAACAATTATTATTAAATGTTGTATTTGGCTTCTGGGGAGGCAGTGATATTAAAAGGTGGGAGAGAATATAGCTATTGAAAATTTAACTTTAACTCATAACCATATTAAAACAGCAACTATTAAAATAAGATGAACATTACAATCAAAATCATAATTATAATACAAGGCACAATATTAATGTAAATTTTTTTTGACGATGAAGCCCACATAGGTCTGAGACCTGTAAGTGGGTGATGAGTTGGATGATGGTGATTGATGAGCTGGACCTACAGTTTTAGGGGGGTTCCGAACCACCGGGAAGTGATTTTACAGCAGAGAACGGTGTCTTTTTTGCTGGACAATCCTACAAACCATCACAAAGAACGCCCAGAAGTTTGGGATAAATTTAGAACAAGAGATTTACCCCAATGTATAGTAGTTTTAAACTGTAGTTTCGGTCACCCTTTCAAAGAGTACCCAGGAGAACGCAGCTTATCTCTATCTGAATGAACAGACACCTGCTACGGCTCACGGCTATCACTTCCACATACAAATAAAGAACGTTTCAAGATTCTGAATATTTTAAATCGTACGATGATGATATTTAGCTTATAATTTTGACAAAGCAGTACATAATGAATAAGCTATTATGATGGGTGATAAGCTCATAGTAAACGATATAATATCAGAAGTGAGATTAATAAGCTATTATGAGAGGTGAGTGTAATATAAAATAAGTAGACTCTATGCTGACAATGAAGAACCTTTATAAAAATTGACTATTGGTCTAATTATATTAAACATAAAGAGGGATTCGGCTATCCAGCATTATAATTTCTCAATTTTTCCCTATTGAATATTATAACCTATCAATGTAAAGAAAATGTATGAATATTAAATCAATTTATAGTAAAAAACGAGTTGAAATTTAATTTGAATGACAGGAATGTCCAAGTTCCGTTATTTTGTGATGAGCATGCAAGGAATGTGATGAATATTAATAGTTGATTTTTCTGTCAATTTAGAAATTATTTTGTAACGTAAAATTAAAACTTACAACCATCTACAACACTTTGGAATTTTTGTACTGATACACCATTGATACTGGGACGAAAACTTGTAAACATGAAAGCAGTTATCGAGAAAACAAACAGTGATGCAAAAGGCTATAAATTTAATGAGAGTAACTTAATACAATAAAAAGTAATATGTTTGCTCAACAAAGTGATGTTAATGTGCTTACTTCAACAAGTAGCAGTAATAGATGGCCAACCAAGTCAATAACTATTAATTGTAAATAATAATGAATAAATTGTAAATGTTTATTTACAATGACAAATATATTAGCCAATTAATGTCTAAATAATCAAAGATGGGGTGCACTTCCTTATCTACCCCACCGAAGCAATCGACTAATAATTTCGATATCAAAATAATCGATATCTGTAACAAACCCAAAGCTAAACCTAACGTTCCCTTCATATCGACTATCGATTCCCTCAAAGCTGAAATAAAATAACGTTAACAACCAATGACTACCCAGATGAATATACTAGGTAGTAGTAGTAGTAGTATCAAAATGATGCCAGAATGATGACAATATGCTAGGCTAGAGTCTCTGACTTCTGATGGAAACAAAAACATTCCGGTTAGATTATATCAGATGTGTCATTACTTCCTAATTTTAGCTTGTTTTCTGTTACATTTTAGTAATAATTTTCAACAGAAACCGCGAACAACGATATTATCAATAAAGCATTAAATAACAATTATATATACAAAAGAATTTAGTGTCTCATTTCATCTAAATATCAGTGGCGAAGCTGGAGGGGAATCTGAGACTCCCCAAAATAAATATAAATAATAATTTTTTTATAAGCATGCATGTTCTGCTACAAATTTGAAAAAGAACCTAGAATCTAAGTACCCAACTGCCTGACTTCCTCTCGTTAGGCTCTGAGTACTGAATGAGGCTCTGAAACGCGAGACTCTAACTTCCTATGTGTTGGGCGGAGCTATTAGGATAGTTGCTATGGCAACGTGACGTCACGCCATGTAACCTGTTTCATTCAGTAGTTTGGCCAAGAGTCTAGACTCCAGGCTCTGGTTTCTAGTGTGTTGTGTTGCTTCTGCATACTATGTTGCTTGTACTGTGTTGCTTTCTTCATGTATTGTTGGATACAGTTGCATATTATACAGCATAAAAACAGCTTAGTATATTTAAGCAATGAATGAATGTAATGATTTTGTCACATATTCGCTTCGAACTCTGTTTAATTCTTTGTTTTTTGAAGAAAAATGTGCTTTGAAAGGCGGTAATGGAAATTAAAAAAAAAATATTGAAAAATTTAAGGTAAGCTTGAAAATTTCTAGACTCCCCTAGTAGTTAGAGATAGCTTCGCCACTGCTAAATATCACAATATATAACCGGATACCGTCTCACAAGACAATATTATTTAAAACACTATACAAATTGGTGCAAAATAAGTGCTGTACTCCACGAAAATATATAGCGATATTAAGATTGACAAAAGTCATACAGCGAGCGTCGTTTCTGTGTTAACTTGGTATTCATTCATAAAAATAACATTCTAACTCAACATTTAAAACTTATAATAAAATTTATTGATTTTAAAGTGTATATTTTTAATTGTTTGACTTATACCATAGACGAACCATCAAGATCTTACAGATCCCTGATCTATACGAACACAAAGAGATGATAAAATCCAGATTTAACACATGATAGTATATACAAAATTTGTATAAATTTAATAGAGGATGAATGTATATGATTTGATGAATGATTAATACATGATGAATGTAGTGTATGATTGATAAATGATTAACATACTTTTTTATGGAATACGTGAATTTTCATAAGGCTTTTAGCTTTCTATTGGATGCCGATTATCATTTGCTTATAGTTGTCTTAAAACTAATATCTTTCAATAGACAAGATACTTTCCAATATAACAGCGATTTTGATATTTCTTAAAATACGACGAATTAATAATAAAATTTTAGGAAATTTAAATGATTTTCATCAAAGTGGAGATAAAATACTATCTACATCGATTTTAAACAATGGTTTCAAAAACTCAAAATAGGTTTCAAATTCACCATGAATATAATACATAATTTAAGCATGTATCTTATTGGAATGGTTATACTATGAATATAATACATAATTTAAGCATGTATCTTATTGGAATGGTTATACTAACAGTCAAATTGAGATTCAATAATTAAGTTTTATAATAATTTAAAGAACAAAGACCTCAAAGATTTCAGTTAATACTGAAAATTAAAAAAAAAGGAATGAAACGTTCAATCAAAAATATGACTGTATATAAGCAGGGCTAAAATGAAGGTAGTATAATATGTATACAGGAAATTATTGAGAAATTCAAAAATAGATTATAGTTTTTTAAATACAGAACAGAAAAACAAAATTTCAAGCAAGGATGAAGAGAAATTAGGACGGATTAAAGGACGGATAAAATATTGATGTAAGGAAGTCTCAGTAGAAGAAAAAACAAGAATTATACAGGAAATCTATTGGACTTGTTTCTATTTAAGGAATTCAATTTTTCAATATACACACTTAAAGAGTAGTACAATAGTTCTAGATGATGAAATCAATAGTTCAAGTTAGTTTTTCTAAAAGGCGAAATATAATTGTATTATAGGTCGTGCAATCTTTTTTAGTCTCTGGCATCCGAATGAGCAGTACGTAAACGTAATTGAATAACAACAAGTTACCTGCTTCTCTACACTAAATTTGTGTTCGAGGCTAGACCCTGTAAGAGGCTAGCTGTTGTAAAAAATGCTTCATCATAATGGTGGGGGTAGTTTCAGCAAAATTAACTTCGCTCATGCCAGGGACTAAGAAAGTTCGGCCGGTTTGAGTACCATATCTCCCCCACGAAACAATCGACTGAAAATGTCTGTAATCGATATCTGTCCCAACACAAAGTTTAACTTGACGGTCCTTTCAAATCGACTATCGATTCCCTTAGTCGACATTTTCGTGGGGAAGATATGAGACTGCAGCCGTTCGGCGACCAACATTTTAGGGTTTTAAATTGATTGCATGCAATACACGCAATAACTATAGGAACTAAATGGAAGACACTCTTGTTTTCGATAGTATAATAGGCCATCAAATATGGTTTATCTGTGAGCCAGCAACAGAATACTGTTTCTCGAATTGGATGGCGCTAGTTGGAACAGCATTTCGAACTATTGCGCTGGGAATTAAGGCGGGAAAGATTGACGGTGTCTGCTACATAGTTACTGGATTTGTCTAGAGCTTCCTCCAGCCGTGTCCAACTCTCCACTCCGATGGCAAACGCTGTTCCCACGTTGATGGCATCTTTGGCACTTGTTTCAATGTAGGGAATGTTTCCGTTTGTTTCACACCAGCATTTTATGTCCGTTTCACTCACTTCTCGTTGATCAGCGCTGATGTCCGCCTACAAAAAGTCAAAATTATAAATTCAATCAAGAAAATAAAGTGTGCAATAATCCACTAATCCAGACTGATGTCCAAACCAATCCAGTTATTAAAGTGCTTAAAAGATTGTTATTAAGGTGAAAAAAATTTTACCTCTATAAATCTTGAAATGGTTAATGATTGAGATATTGTTTTCCATAGAAAATGTTTTGACTATGTGAGTAAAGATACAGTAATTTCCTTTTATTATTTTTGAAAATTTTATTGTATGATTTTTCTTTTTTAGTTTTTAAAATTAACTTTTAATTGTATTCATTTTTCTTTTACACAATACTTGAAATTTTTGTTTAGTAATTAGTTAATTTTTTTACATATTTCATAATTTTTTCACCATTCTGAATTTGATTTTTTGTAATATTATGTCTGTAAAGGAGACAGATTTGGGGAAACCTGTTGTCTCCATTGTAAATAAATAAATAAAAAAAAATCTCGTATTTTGATTATTCAAGTCGATAGGACACTACATCAGTTTTATTCATTATGGATAACCACCGACACCAAAAAGAATCCACACATAATGTATTGCTTCTATTGGAGGATGGACCAATGGACCTGCTTTTATGTTTACTCTCACACATCCCCTCTTGGGCTATTCTGCTCTAACTCCACCTTTTTGTGTAAATTCATCACCTGGACATTACAATTCACTTATTATGCAAACATTCTTATTATTATTCTTATCTGAATCTCCCTCTCCAGTAATTTCATCTTTATCACCCTCACTCTCTCTCTCTTGTTAGGGTAAAGTGGAAAAGAGGACCAGGAGTTCTAACTCCGCCCTAATAAAGGCATTTAATCAGTCAATCTCTCTCTGTGTGTGTGTGTGTGTGTGTGTGTGTGTGTGTGTGTGTGTGTGTGTGTGTGTGTGTGTGTGTGTGTGTGTGTGTGTGTGTGTGTGTGTGTGTGTGTGTGTGTGTGTGTGTGTGTGTTTGTGTGTGTTGATGAGAGTGTTTACTGTCAAGTGTTGAGATTGAACCATGGTTTGGTAGGCAGGTATGCTACTTATTTCAAAATTGATAACAAATTTTCATGAGAATAATAAAAAATAAATAACAAACTTACCTTACTGGCCACAACAATGAATGGAAATGTTGACGCATCTTTGATATTTGCATAACACAGAAATTCGTTTTTCCACATTGTCAGGTTCTTGAAGCTTGTTCTGTCATCAACGGCAAATGTAAGCATGCAAATATCAGTGCCTCTATAAAACGGCGTTCTAAGGCTTTTGAATCTTTCTTGTCCGGCTGTATCCCAAATCTGAAAATTAAAAATGAATATGAGATTTTATGAAATGAATAGGGGTTATGATGGGAGAAAAGACTAAGCTGCAATTATTCGAGTATAGCTAATGAACGTGGGTTTAATTATATCGGTAATTGTGCCGCAGATGTTAGCAAATAAAAAATCACTTGAAACTTCACCAGATTGTAGTATTATGTCTCCTGATCACAATTATCAAGCTTTTAAGTGTCGGTCTCAATTAAATAATTAATTATTCAATATTGAAAACCTACCTTTCGAACAGAGCCCCAAAATGACTAACTTCAGCAATTAACTTTAATTGAGTGTTTAGAATGCATGAATCTTTGTAACACAATAATTTGCATTTTAATTTATTAATTAATTACTCATGCAATTTATCTACTTAATAATAAAGGCATTTTAAATTTGTTCCAAAATCTCATCACTTGATGCATCGCACATAATTATACATAACCTGTAGCCAGCTAGCCACAGCCTGGGTTTTAGCACAGATTACAGAACAACAGATTTAGTTGTCTGTGGTTTTAGGCTTTTGGATGTGCGAACATTTCGCGCATGCGCAGAAGCGTAGTCTGCGTGAATGGAACGAAGTGGAATGGAAACTGGAATGGACCTGCTTAACTAAACCTTTCCTAAAGGGTTGATTACATTGGGATAGTTACTCAAAGTTCAAAGTAGACAGGCTCTCAACTTTGAATTTGGTCACATTTATACACGCTGGCAGAGTAGCCAACACCAAAATACAATATTATTGTGGCCAAACCCTACACTTAATCACGCAGGCTGCCAGCATAACACTTCAGATGAGATATATTGTATATTGTTTTGATGAAATTTCATTGAATAATTGTTGGTAAACTTCATATTTTAATTTTGTGTTGAAATATTATTTATTGTCTTAGAAATTCCATAGTATGGGGATGATTCTTGAAGATAAATTTTTAATATAATTCGGCTTGGTATGCCGAGTTGCTGTAGCACGGTCGGTCAGTAACGTCCTACTCGCTACTCGCTTAGCGAGTAACTATCCCAATGTAATCAACCCATAACCTGGCTAGATGTGACTGAACCACCTTTGAAATACCTTTAAACCTTTTAAATATTTACAGAGGTGGTTCAGTCACATCTAGCCAGGTTAGGAAAGGTTTGGTTATGCAGTTCCATTCCAGTTTGCATTGATGTTCTGATGTAGATGGCACTGATCCATTGGCACTAATCCTTGATGGTACTCCATTGCTCTAACTATCTGTTCGTCTATGATGTTATGCTTAAGGTACTATAAAGGCTTTTCAGAGCCGTATTTACGTTCAAAAGGTGAGTTTTTAATATTGAATAATTAATTATTTAATTGAGACTTGATAATTGTGATCAGGAGACATAATACTACAATTTGGTGAAGGTTTCAAGTGATTTTTTATCTGCTAACATCTGCGGCACAATTACATCTGCGGTAATTGTGCCGCAGATGTTAGCAAATAAAAAATCACTTGAAACTTCACCAGATTGTAGTATTATGTCTCCTGATCACTATTATCAAGCTTTTAAGTGTCGGTCTCAATTAAATAATTCATTATTGAATATTGAAAACCTACCTTTCGAACAGAGCCCCAAAATGACTAACTTCAGCAATAAAATTGTTACTACATGGACGTATTTAGGAGGAAAATAAAATGACATGAATGAATTTGGAACGTAAACAAACCGATACATAAACAACGAAACTTACCAGATGGAACATCAAACGTACTTTTCACCAACAAACTACAGAGTAAAACAACTGCGATATAATTTTCACCGTGAGTTGGTTTCTGTAGAATTACCTACTAAGCACATTGTGATAAGGTTATAACTTACTCACTCAGTTGTCTCATGCTTAGGTTAGTTTCAGGTTGCAGTATTCAGATTGGATTAAAAGTAAATCTGATGTGCTTAACTAAAAGTTAAACAACAGACAATACTTTATTCAAAACATTTTAATTATAACAGTAAATTACTAATATTGTACTTTACCTGCATTGTGTATGTTTCATCATTGATTTTCACATCTTTGTTCAGAAATTCAACACCTATAGTATGAAAGGAGTTATCATTGAACTGATTATTAACATATCTGTTCATCAAACAAGATTTTCCAACACCACCATCACCAAGAATCACTATTTTCAACAGTACATTTTTATTTCCAGGTCGAGGTCCACCTAATGCTTGTGTAGCCATTGCCTTTCCACTTTCAACTTATGCAAAACATAAAACCTTTATTGTATAAGTAGTGCAAGTAATTAGTTTAACGTCGACATTCCTTTTCAAATATTTCAAAATCGTTATGCTAACAGTTTACTCATTGAACTTTACTGGATGATGTCAAATGTTTTCCTTTGACACTTCAGAAATTTTCACATTAGTAAAACAGTATATATTAAATAGAAACAGATTCATTATTATTCAAATTGATAAAACGTCACAACATTGAAGACAATACTTGACAACTACTCCTATCATTGATGAAGTTTGTTGTGATTGTCATTTTCAGACTGAAATAGAAAGAAATTGAAATATCAGCTGATTATGCGCTTATCGGGATATAATGTTCAGCTGTTATCAACTTCAAGGTCAGCCAACAACTCATCTAAAAAGGGACAACTTGATCGAAACCTCTAGTGCTAGTCCAGCTTGTTTTCTGACGTGCTTCGGTCAGCTGAACTTCAATCATCAATCTAATAGAATAAGAGGAAAATATAAAAGAAAATAGAATAAAGAAAATAAAATACAAAGGCAGATGACGAGGCTTGGTAATGAAATTTGTTGTTTGTGTTTGTCGAACAAGAAGGCAGCGAAGCTGGTCAGCCATGCTCAGAAGAAAAAAGGCGGTAAACGTGAAATACAAACAATGTCATTCTCGACATATTAGGTTACGTAAAAGTAATGGATATATTTCAAATTCTGGATATATCATCAAATAACTACTTACAAATGATTGAATATGAGAAAAAGCTCATGAGCATATCACACAGAAAAGTTAGATGTTTTCATTGGTTTACCGTATGTAATGTTTTCAGGGATTAAACACCCTCTCAAATCATCTTGTTTCAATTTTAAGCCATCCGCACCCAAATCAGACAGACACTCCAATAACCGGGGGGTAAATTGGGCCCCTTAAAAAAAATAGAAAGCATTTTTTGAAAAAACCTTTTTCGTAAAATTGCTCACTGAAAACACCAAATTTATATGGGATGAGCAAGAAAAACATACCGTAATTATTATTGTAAGTTAAAATGTTGATACTATGAATAAAGTGATTGTTGACCATAATATGAAACCTGGTTTAAAATCACCTCATTCATATTATTTCCAGTCCAGGTTTCAACCTAAAATCTTCATGGATTATGAATGTTTCTTAGATGGATTACCTATGTTTTTTAGTTCTGAATATCAGCCAAATAATTTCATCTGATGAATGGAATTCAGGAGGATATACTGACACCCTCTTGGGTCTGCACTGTCTTCCAACTCTTGTTAATTTCATCACTGCCTTCTGTTGGAACAATATTAGAACAAGTTGGTTTTGAAGGAACTGACAATTCATCAAACTGACAAATGTGTAGTCACACACAATTTATTAATTTCGAATTCCTCTTAATTATACTGAAGACTACCGCAATGGCGGGTATTGACAACAGCATATTGAATAGCTGAACATCGATTTCCATCAGATTTCTATTCAATATGCTGTTGTCAATATCCGCCATTGTGTGAAGTCTTCAGCAGTAATTTTTTACCACTTTGATAAATTCGAAATTAATAAATTATGAATATTTAATATTAAACTCACGTTTTTCTAATAGAATACAACGGAGAGATGATGGGGTTATAAACGATATATTATACTGGTATCACAATAATATCATACAAGTTATCAATAATAACAATTTAGATCTAAATAAAAGTTTTTGATTTTTGATTTGATTTGAGAACATGATAAATGTTGAACTGCGAGTAGAATATTAGATAAGTTTCACATCATGTGCAAAGTTATGAATCAAAAACATAAATATAGTGCTTCAAGGCACTGAGGCTGGGCATCCTGCCCAGAAAAATGTTCTGCATGTTAATATGGTAGTTTTGCATGTCATCTATGTGAAAATATCTACTGATAATTATTACTACAAAAACAGTAGGAAAATTTAAAGGAAACACTAGCCTGGGTTGCACTACCCAAGTTCAACCCAGGCAAGAGTTTGAAGCTGGATAGGTTGAGAGAGCAATGTAAAGGAGGGAGCAAAGGAGTGACACGGTTTGTATAGACAGCATGCTTCACTATGGTAATCAGAGCCTATAACCGTGTCGCTTGTGCGAACTCATTTACCAATGGTGTGTAGTTTATGGGAGCCCTACCGGTAAATTTTACTGGTGGCATCTATGAATTTGAATAGACAAAGAAGACACCACTCGGCGAAATTATGATGTTGAAGATCCATCTTGTTTCCACTAATATGTATTATAAACTTAAAAAACACTTTTGAATGGAAATTGACACTCAGTGTACTGTGGGTCGTCTGACGATGCTCTAGACAACAGAGCGAAACGGCCGTCACGCCATAACGTGAGTCAATTTCCATTCAAAAGTGTTTTTTAAGTTTATAAGACACCACTGGTAACGTTTACCGGTTACCAATGAGGCTCACAGGAACTCAACCAATGTAGCATGCTGCATAATGTGTCAACCATGCCAACTACCTTTAGATTCTAGAGGAAGGCTGTGTTGGGAGACCACAGCCTCGCCAGAGCCTTGTCAGCCGCAGTCATTGTAGTTGCTCACAGTCAGATGTCATCTCTGATAATAAACAGGCTATCAAGAGATGGCATCAGACCGAGGAAAGCACTCAAGACATACGTTTACCAGCCCGCACGCGGCGCGGAATTAGCAGCCTTGCGAGGACGTAAGGTTGGCTTGCCTCCCACTAGGGGGACCTTGCGGGCCATCCGAGGTGCTTGCTGTCTACACACCCTCTGCGAGCGAGGGAGGTAGGGTTGGACTCCCGAGGTGATCCCTGAACCTAACCTAACTCTAGCCTAACCTTAAATCAGGGATAACCTCGAGCCGACCATCCAAACAGCATCACCTGACCACATTTGTTTAATGAAAAATTTTGAAAATTTAGAATTGGAATTTAGAAAGATTTGTGGAAAGGTGAGTAAACTTTCCTTTAATCTTGAAACGTTGAAATTATATACCTACATGAGTCCGAGACTTGTGCGTGGGTAATGAGGTGAATGTTAACACATAGATGCCAGATGGAGGAGCGGGATTCGAACCCACGACCGCTGAAACGACAGTTAGCTGAAGTTGCGACGCCCCAACCAACTGCGCTAAGCGACCCGCCAGAACAAGTTTTAGTAGAAAGTTGCGAAAACTTTCCTTGAAAATTAAATAAAATTTAGAGTTGAAATCTTGAGAAATTTAAAAAAATTATGACGTTTCACTTGAGAATTTGAAAAATCATATTCTTAATCATTTTGAATTTATAAAAATTTGGAAAATTGTAGAAATTTAGAGAAAAGTTTGCGCGTTCAATTAAAAATTAACGGAGGTGGTGAAGCCCGTGGCCTAGACTTCCCACCTATCATACCTGGAGATACCAGTGCAGTAGTTCTCTGCCTCACACCCTCTCCATCCCCTCCAGAAAGATGGCGATGATGAGAATGACGCTCCCGTTGTGATGATGTTGATGCCACTGATGATGAAAATGCTGCTACAAATGCTGGAAATCCCCATGACAGAATTCTCCTGAAGGCAGTTGCCTGGTAACAGAAAGTAAACATTTTTGAAATTCGATTTTTGAGATTTGAAAATAAAGAAATAAGTTGTGGAGAAATGGGATGGCTTTTGTGTTACTGTTTCCTGTGTGTGGAGCTCTCATTTTACCTGCTACTGGATATCATCCCTTTAAACATGTAAATATATATATATATCATTCTTGCTGTTATTTTGTGATAATGTAAGATGTTAGTACCTGACTGTAGCAGCTAGATATAGACATACAATTCAAGTCTGATATAAATTTTAAAAAATTCGTAATAAAATTTATTAATATGTGGGATAACGAAGCAAAGACGAATTATTGTTCTTGTTCTAATTTAAAGATAACTACATTTAATAACTGACAAACTAGTACAAAAATTATTGATCCAATCAATTTATATTCAATTCTATGTTTTATTTATTCCTGTTTCAGTTTTCCTTTCTTTTCATTTACCTATTTTTTTGGGATGTGTGTGTTAATAAATAAATTGAATTGAAATTGAAAAAAAAGTAAATTAACTTATACTAGAAATCATTATGCCAAGCGAAAATGTACTTATAGGCTAATATGAATTTTTATTTCTTGTGATATTGTAAAATGGCTACTTTTTAATCTTTTTAGAATAATTCACGACATTGCATTCTCATTATTTTCAAAAATTACTGCAATGTCGTTAATTAATCTAAATTTTTTAGAAAAGTTCATCGCTATGTCGTGAATCACTGCAATGTCGTGAATTAATCTAAATGTTTAGAAAAGTTCATCGCTATGTCGTGAATCACTGCAATGTCGTTAATTAATCTAAATTTTTTAGAAAAGTTCATCGCTATGTCGTCATTAACTGCAATGTCGTGAATTAATCTAAATTTTTTAGAAAAGTTCATCGCTATGTCGTGAATCACTGCAATGTCGTTAATTAATCTAAATTTTTTAGAAAAGTTCATCGCTATGTCGTGAATCACTGCAATGTCGTTAATTAATCTAAATTTTTTAGAAAAGTTCATCGCTATGTCGTGAATCACTGCAATGTCGTGAATTAATCTAAATTTTTTAGAAAAGTTCATTGCCGATGGAGAACTAGATTGTTCGAAACACGTCCACTGCGACTCAAAGAGGTCAGTTCTGTATAGCAAGTTTCTGCATAATTATGAATAGGTATACTGCAGTTCAAGAAAACTGATATTTATAATAATAATCCTAAAAAGTTTAATACATGCAGTTTGTACTTGGGAGAAAAATTCAACTTTCGCTGTTTTTGCCACATCGGATCTTATATCAGACCCAGACAAAATTTAACAATTTCGATAAAAAAAATAAAAATAAAATATTGAGAATAGAGAAGAGAATCAAACTTACTTGTGTTGAATCCATAGGACTTTGGTGCCCGTTGCAAAAATTATATTCTTTTATCAATTTCTTTGATCAGACACATGTTCATTATTGTATTGATTGCATTTTCCAATCATTATCCATAAATGCATCTGAAACGAATTTTAAAGAACAAAGATGAGAAACATTGAAATATCAACTGTCACTCATAAATCATCATAATTATAATTATATACTGTACATGTATATATCAATAGAAAATAGAATTATACCGATAGGCTACTTACTTTGCATGACAATTGTGAATTACAGCTTTGTCTATTCCTTAAATGGTACCATCGGTATTAATATACAATAGTATCAATTTTTTCACCATTTATTTTTCTAGACATCCCATTCCAGGATAAATCAGTTTGCCAGAGATTGTCTTATTACTCAGACGATAGCATGAAACAAAGAATAAAGTATGAGACATATGCAATTGCTGAGAAAACGTACAAAAATATATAAATCAATAAGAATAGATGAAGAAAAATTTTAACAACTTGAAATTTGTTACCTTGATTACCTGTGAAGACACATTCATTGTGAAATTTCCTTGGATTGCAACTGCCCCGTATAAGCAACACCATCTCAGCATCAGCTTATCGTGTGGATGGAATCTAATGGCTGAAATAAACTTTGAAAATATTTATTAAAGGGAAAAGGGTGAAAAACAATACACATTTTTATTTTATTTTCAAATTAAAAGAAAATAATGAACTGCTTTGCCCCTGAAACATTCAATACAGACCAATTAAAAATGTCATTACAAGGTACATCTTACACTTGTTCATTGAATGTTTGTAGTGAATTTCAACCTGAAAAAAATACAATAGAAATTTACATTGTCATTTTCAATATCATTAGTAAGGTATTAGTAGAATTGTTAATTCGACTACAATTTATTAGTAATCTAGCTACAAATGCATGCCCTACCTAGTAGTGGATCGAATAATCTCGGCGTCTAGATATATTGATGTAGCCCTACTGGGGGACCCTACCTATGACCCACATACCTAGCTAATTTTTAAATCATATTATTCAGAATCGAATAATATGATACACATAGACTAGCTACACATGAAGTGTTAGTAGGTTAGAAAATGGTTTTAGTACGGTTAGTATAAATAGTTGGACTCACAGAGGGTATGCACCATTTGTGCCCTACCCTACTGATGCTTCAATCGATGTCACAAGTTGCTGAAGATCCTGACTCACTAACACTTTTAGAACTAGCACTAACACTTAAATAACTTCACATATGCACACTTACACACGCGAACGCGCCTAAGCACTCGCGATTTCGATGAGGACAATGATGATGCAGCTACCTCCTTGATGAAGGCCTCCTTTCGGTGACCCTGGTACTCCTCCTGGTAGTGGACCTCCTTATGGTACACATGTAAATGGAAATGCAACACCTGAACCTGAAAAACAAGCAACGCTCTGTTAAATTCAAATAAATATTCTAAATAAATTTGACAAAAAGAACTTGGATGAACACGGACATAAACTGATTAATTTGTGCACAAGCAACTGAAGAGATGCAACAGTGTTAATAGTTAACTTTCTCCTGGGAACTCTTTGTAAGGGTGACCGATTAGATTGGCCACCATAAAGACACTTTTCTCTGCTGTAAAATCACTTCCCGGTGGTTCGGAACCCACCTAAAACTGTAGGTCCTGCTCATCAATCACCATCATCCAACTCATTACCCACACACAGGTCTCGGAACCTATGTGGGCTTCATACTCCAAAAAAAAAACACCTGAACAGCCAACTAAATTAAATTCAAATAAATATTCTAAATTAATTTGATACGAAAAAATTGGAGAAACATGGACACAAATTGATCGATTTATTACTACCGTATATTCTTCAATATTTTCCAGAGAGGTGGAGCAGCTTCAAACATTGCTTTCAACTGCTCCTCTTGAGTAATCTATTTTTCAAAAATAATTAATATTTAATTATATAATCTCCTAACCTCAACAAATATGACTCCTGGCGGGAAGCTGACGAAGCTTCTCTTTAGAAGTGAAATGCAGTCCTCCAGTATCTCCAGTAAGAGAGAGTGAAAATTATTTATTTAATGAATATAATATTTATATGAATTTCTATTTTAACGGACACCACTCGCTTCTCATAAACATTAATTTCATCAACGGAAATAGTAAAAGGATAGAAAGTTACTTACAAAGGTGGACCGTATCGATCCACTGAGTTTGAGCTCTGACTTTTGATTCAGATTTGATCTACAAAGTCTCCACGATGCGCTCATTGAAGTCTAGAACTTGAAGAACACAGGATCTTGTAAGCTATAGAATTCCCATCGTCTGCAGTGAATTTCAACCTGAAAAAACAACACAATTGAAAAACACTTTAAAACAACTGGAACGTATCAATTACAAACCGCATGCTTTCAATAATTGATGAATTCCCTTGGTTTGTGAAAAGACCTACTATTTTAGGTGGATTCCGAACCACCGGGTAAGTGATAATAAAGCTTATAACATCAAGTCATAGAAACATGGTCACTATATACAAATATGTGGATGGCTATACTGTCAGATCAAAATCACTGGAATTGAATTGTATAGTGTGTGATGAATCAAATCAATGTTACGTCCTACACCACTTGACAATGAACAAAGGAATCACTATCAATATTACCTACACAACGACTGTATCAAAATGTGTTAAGCATTTGCATTGTATTACATTCAACAAAATAAGCATTAACTATCAGTAACCATAACAGTTACCGTCGATAGGTCTAACTTGGGACAGTTTTCAAGTTTGACTTGAAATTCTACTCACTTTGAGTTTAAAAAATCTTGTTTTTTTTAGTAAAGACTTTAGGTCTTGCATTGTACTTTGAATTCCTATACTCATTTTTACCACCAATCTAACCTGTTGCAGAGTAAAAAATAAAAACATGGTGTCCCAAGTTACCCGTAGACATTGGGTAACTTGGGACAGCAATTTCATTTGCTTGTAAGACAATATTCAAGACTATGAGGGCTAACTTGGGACTAAGATTCTTGTTTTGTTGTAGTCTAGACACAAAAAATGAGCTTTAAAAATTATATTAGAGTAATTCATGTTGTTGATATGGGGTAATACTTGAACAATTTTTAGAAAAACAGGAAAAATGAGGACAATCTCTTATTGAAAATCAAAATTATTAATCTCTCTAAAATATCTATATTTACAATTCTTATAAAAAATCAAAACTATTTAATAAATTCAAACAAATCAAAATCAATTCATTGATTTACCAATATCAAAAGAGATCAAAATGTTTTATTACATTTCATATGGAAAAGTATACCGCCCCCTAGATACATTAAGGGGTGTCAATGTTTCAATGACTTGATTCTGCTTAAGAATCATAACATCATCTATTTCAGGGAAAAAATAAATGTTCATTGCTTTGGAGGATTTTCTGAAAAATTTTACCTCAATGTCCTCTCCATTAATTGAAAGCACTTTTCCAATGAATTTCTTCAAACTTTCTTTCTTGGTTCCCTTATCGTACAACACCTCTACAACAACAAAAGAGTCAACAACTATATTTTTCACTATTTTTGAAGCACCACTGCTGCTGGGTTCAGGCTGACTCACTGCTTCCTCTTCACTTGAACTACTGATAGCCTCATCAAATTCCTCAGGGAGGGAATCAGAATCTTCTTTTTCATTGACCTTCTTTCTTGAAGATCTGACCTTTTTCTGAACTGGTACTGGCTCACTATGCTTGAGGCTGTCTTGTGTTACACTTTGCCCAGGAGTTATATTGAGCTTTTTCTTCCGCTGTTTTAGAGGGGCAGTGTCTTTTTTTCTAGCTTCTTCTAAATACTCCTCAAAACTTTCCACTATTAGTGCACTGTCGTCATTACCAGTATCACTGGTATTGCCTTTTTTTTTTGGCAGTCTCTTCATAACCTGCTCTCTATCCAGTGGAAAAATTCCTGCTGCCTTGAATCCTGATTTCAAGTTTTTTTCAGCAGCTTCCTCACCAATCAAACCTAGGCATTTGTTGAGAAGCCGAGGAAAGACATCTTTGGAAATGGAACCACGATTCTTATTCTTCCACTCCTCCAAAGTCTCCCTCCACTTGACTTTTAGAGGTTTAAACACAGCAACATCAAGTGGCTGGCAAAGGCCAGTGCTATTTGGGGGGAGCAGAACAAATCTGATATTATTTTCAACGCAGTATTGAATGACCCATGGTGAGACATGGCTAGCCAAATTGTCTCCAATTAGTACTTTGGGTTCTTCTTTATAATGTTTAAAGTAGGGGACTATAATGTTTCTGAAATAGTCCTCAAATATTTCCATTGTGAACCATCCATTTTTCGACCGATTATAGATTGTTCCTTTGGGCCCATTTTCACACCATGAACTGTATAGATTCTCAGCTCTGTAAACTATGTAGGGAGGCAACATGTTTCCAGCAGCTGTGCCAGAAAACATCACAGAATTACTGGATTTCGAGGAGTCCAAAATTCTTTCAGGATGACGAGTTCCACGTCGAACTATAACATTCTTTCTCCCAGGATCATCTGTTAGATTGGTCTCATCATAATTGATGATGAGATGAGGCTCTACATCCTTCAATGTGGTTTGTAGCTCATCGAAGTAAGCATTTAGAGTTTCGACACTGACTGCAGCTCTTGATCTTTTGATATTTTGGCAAAGTCTTTTTGTTAAGAGATCTGAATGTCTTTTCACAAAAGAACTTGCCCAATCCCGACCTGGCATATTATTTCTAAATCGAACTTCATTAACACCTTTTCTGTCAAGGAATGATTTTACTATCAGTCGAATATCATGAAGAATTAGAGGAAACCCCCAATCACCAGCTAGAGCTATACATTCTACTAAAACTTTTTCAGTTTCTTCATCAAAAACAAAAGGGCGCCCCACTTTTCCCATATTTTTTTCATTCACAGCCCGATTCAATGTTGATTTTGACACTCCAAACTTTTCTGCTGCTTTTCGAAAAGACATTCCTTTTTTCACTTCAGCTAATGCCTTGTTCAGGAGATCTTGACTGTAGTCTTGATACTTCTTCTTCTTCTTTGCAGGTTCCATAACTTCAATCTGCTTGGCTAATCTGAAACAAACCAATGAATACAATACTGTTTAGTATTAAAAGTATAAATAATATGAATTATCAATCAATAAATATTTCAATACTTCATTTCTGCACTATAATATAGTATTTAAATCAAATTTATCAATAAAAAGGTTTGCATCGGGTAAATTGGGACATGTTGGATAACTTGGGACAGTGTCCCAAGTTACCCAACTCTGTGCAGCTGTGGGAAATTTTTTTTTTTTTTGTTCGTTAGGTTGGTAGTTCAGGTTGATGCGGGGGAAAATGATCTGAGCAATAAGTGAGGTTATGTTGTAAATCTAACAAAAACTTCTCATTAATAATAGTTCAATGTTTCTAATAAAAGTTATTTCAAATAAAATTTCTAGGTTAAAAATTGTGAGTTCTATTTATTGCTATGGAAACTCTTACCTGTTGATTTTATGCTCAAAATCCTGTGAAATATCTTCGATGTCGTGTCTTGAATCACTCTAGTGTCTCACAACTCTGAATAAACAACTCCTCTGGCGGAAATATGGAGAAATGATTGGGGTGGGCAATTTGTCCCAAGTTAGACTACTGTCCCAAGTTAGACCAAACTGTAATGGAAACAGTATAGTATTGTTCTGTTAACAGTAGACCTCACACCAGTGGCGTACCGATAATGGAGCGAGTGGAGCAGTCGCTCCAGGGCGCAAGGCTCTGAGGGGCGCACCATTCTTGAAAGAAAATTGCCTTTTACTTACAACAAATGTATTACTATAATGTACTGTAAGTGTTTTTATTCCGTTTTCCATTAGACCTATATTACATATTGTTTTATGACAAATTAAGATGGTATAGTCATAGTGATAATAGTAGCAACATACAACAAAAATTACTGTTGGCAATATAACATTTTTAGTATTTAATAGAGTAGTAGTTCTTGAATTCAGTTATAAATCAAGTTAGAAAATCGTTTGCACTGCTGTGAGCAGCCCAATCGGGTGGTTAAGTGTGAGACTGAATTTTGATTTTGGGGGGGGGGGGGTGTCATAAGCCACTTCAGCTCCAGGGCGCTTGAAACCTCGGTACGCCACTGCCTCACACCCAAGACTAAGGGTGCTTGCACAGAGGAACATACTCGATGTACTCAATGATAATCAACATCGCAAAATCAGACCTAACCCTCGATTTAAATCGCGTAGTCAATTGCATGTCTGTTTTTCTCAAAGGTCACTCTGTATCACATAAACAAGGCTGTGTTTTCTATTTGCTAGGCAGCTGATTGCTCAAATTAGATTTCAGATGTCTAATGAATGAGTTAATACACCAATATTAATTAAATTTGTATATCATTTACTTGGTAATCACTTGTTATCACACTTAATTGAAATATTAGAAACTCTTTGTTTCTTTCAAACAAATATGTTATTCTTATAAATGATAACTTTATTGATATGAATAAGGCTCAAACAGATGAAAAAAGGGGCCCGAGGGAATCTGAACTATGAATCTGATTCCAATTGCATATGAACTAGAAGCTCATTTTAATAATAATAAACATTTTAGTTTCTATAGAAAAAGTCCTAATAGCCTAAATGTTTCCTTTTAAATGCAAGAAAATTTTGAAAATCCTTACACATAAATCGCTGGGGATTCCTTAAAGGAAGATCCATGCAAAATTTCATTGAATTCGGTCCACACTTTTATCCGTAAATGCGTTTCAGACAGACAAATGCAAAACGGTCGACTTGAAACAGAGACCTCTCTTCGTTCGGCCAATTATTATAATATGAGAATGGTAAAGCAATAATGTAAAAAGTATGGCAAAACTTACATAGTTAGTGGAATTGATACTGTAGGCCTTGACTTATGGTGCGAAGGTCTTCATGATGATAACATAAACTTCAAAAATCGGTACACGGTATACAGAACTTTCGGACCTCTTCATGAATGTCTTTGGTGCATCTAGAAATAACAATAGAGAAATAAATCATATAAAACTGAAAAATTTCAAAAAAATAATTAATAACATCATTATAAATAATAATTATTTTTGTTGCTGTAAAAATATCTATGTTTTAACTATGATTAGCATCATTAATATCATCAATGAGAATATTTTTATTATTGTTGCTATGAAAATGTCTGTATTATAATAATATGAGGAGCTTCATAGACTATGAGTATTTTTACACTTTTTGTACGAGTCTACTATATACTAAGATTGTATTATTAACAAGATTGTATTATTATTCCCTATTACTCAAGAAGAGGAAGAGGTGGAAGAGGAAGAAAAAGAGGAGGAAGAGAAGGAAGAGATTGAAGAGGAGGAGAAGGAGAAGGAGGAGGAGGAGGAGAAAGAGGAAGAAGAAGAGGAGGGGGAGGAGGAGGAGGAGGAAGAAGAAGAAGAAGAGGAGGAGGAGAAAGAAGAGGAGGAGGAGGAAGAAGAGAAAGCGGAGGAGGAGGAGGAGGAAGAAGAGAAAGCGGAGGAGGAGGAGGAGGAAGAAGAGAAAGCGGAGGAGGAGGAGGAGGAAGAAGAGAAAGCGGAGGAGGAGGAAGAAGAGAAAGCGGAGGAGGAGGAAGAAGAGAAAGCGGAGGAGGAGGAGGAGGAGGAGGAGGAGGAGGAGGAGGAGAAGGAGGAGGAGGAGAAGGAGGAGGAGGAGAAGGAGGAGGAGAAAGAAGAGGAGGAGGAGGAAGAAGAGAAAGCGGAGGAGGAGGAGGAGGAGGAGAAAGAAGAGGAGGAGGAGGAAGAAGAGAAAGCGGAGGAGGAGGAGGAGGAAGAAGAGAAAGCGGAGGAGGAGGAGGTGGAGGAGGAGGAGAAAGAAGAGGAGGAGGAGGAAGAAGAGAAAGCGGAGGAGGAGGAGGAGGAAGAAGAGAAAGCGGAGGAGGAGGAGGTGGAGGAGGAGGAGGAGGAGGAGGAGGAGGAGAAATAAGGGATGGGGAAGAAGAAGATGGGGAGAAAATAAAAAGGAGAAGAAAAAGATGGAGAAAAAAGGATAAGAAAAAGGAGACTATTAAATTTGTAAAAAGTAATATGGTGCTCTATATATCACGATTCAACTGAATCGGGTAATCTACTAGTTATTTACTATAAATTAGAATGCGGAGTTGCTGTTATTTATATTTTCTTCCAAATAATTTAGGCACTTTCCCACATATCTTTCCACACTTTCCCTATCACTTATCATTAGGCAATAGGCAATATTTTTTATAAGAAACGGTACTCACAATTATTGTGTTTGATCCGCTGCTTAAATTACTCTGACTCTTGGTGCCACATTAGTTTTGATCTATTACACCTTTGTGATAGTGTCTTCAAGAACTTGATGTTAAATCTGGAAATAAAAATATAAATACAATATAGCAAGCCATAATACAATTTATAGCATTAGTATCAATCAATCAATCAAAATCTTTATTGCTGAAAACATTGAACAATGTTATAACAACGTCAGTATAGCTGAAAATTTACAACAGTATATGTAGTTAGAATACAAATACAAGAAACCAGTACATTCGTTTTCAAATGGAAACATACAAATATCTCATACACTATCCTCACAAATAAAACAAAAACTTAATGATACACTTAACACTACCTGCTTATAGTGTAAAATCTGTGCTGAAATAATCCTCAACAGAGTAGAAGCACTTGTCAACGAGTAATTTCTTTATGAAAGACTTGAAATGATTTTCATCCATTAGTCTAACCTCAAGTGGTAGTTTATTGAATATCTTAATACTCATGTATCTCCAATTTTTCTGAGCAGTAGCCCAGTGGTGAGAATCTATTCTTACATCTTGCCTGCCTCTTGTATTATAATCATGGATGTTGGCATTTAGAGTACATTTGTGCGCGTGCTTCCTCATATATAATAAACATGTATATATTATATATATTAGAGAGAGGGAAGAGTCAACAGCTTTAGGTTAAAAAAAAAGGGGCTTACAAGTTGCCAGTGGTGGTCTATGACAAATTATCCTAATTGCTTTTTTTTGAAGCTTGAAGAGTGTTGGTGCCATTGAGCTATTACCCCACAATTGAATACCATATGCCAAATGACTATGAATGTAGGCATAATATATACTCATTATGACCTCATGCCTTACAATATTTCTTAGTCTACGCAACATAAAAATTCCCTTAGCAAGCTTACCACAAACCTCAGCAACATGAGCTTTCCAATTGAGATTGGTGTCAAGTGTCAGCCCTAGAAATTTAAAGGAACTAAGTTTTTCTGATTTTCTGTTAAAAGTGAATTGTAAGTCTTTTGTTTTGAGCTTGTTTAGACATAAAGTATTCGATGCACACCAATCTTCAATTGCTGTTGTGCAACTCTCAGTTGTATTGCCAATAAAATTATCATCAATACCACTAACTCTTAATCCTAGATCATCAGCAAAAAGGTATGGGTGACTATCTTTGCAACATTCATTAATAAAATTTGGCAAATCATTTATGTATATTATAAATAGAAGTGGCCCAAGTATAGATCCCTGTGGGACACCAAAATTGATTACTTCACCACTTGAGAATTTACCATTTTTAAGTACATACTGCAATCTGTTGCTGAGGTAAGAGCCAATGAGACTGACTGCTGCCTTGTCAAGACCATAGAATGATAGCTTATCACATAGTTTTTTATGCTCCACTGTATCAAATGCTCGTGACAAATCAAAGGACCTTAAATTAACTCTTTTCTTTTGTTCTAAACTGCTTATGATATCCTGAACTAGATTCAACACATTGTCGCATGTACTCAAGTTTTTTCTGAATCCGTACTGATCCTGTGATAGTAGTTTGCTACTTTCAAAGTATTCGGCTAATTGCTTCTGGAGGAGCTTTTCAAATATTTTAGAAAATATCTGTACAATACAAATAGGTCTGTAGTTTTCTATTTTCGACTTGTCACCTTTCTTATGAGTAGGTATCATCTTAACTTTTTTAAGACCATCAGGGAATATACCTAAGTCTATACATCTATTAAATATATGTGTCAATACTTCAGAGACCTTAGCAGCAGCTAATTTTAATATGAAAGAGTTTAAGCCATACACATCTAAGCAGTTACTGTTACTAATTCCATTAATAGTAGCAAATACTTCTTCAACTTTAACATGATTGAAGCTGAACTTTGTAACTGGTCGCGGTATTTTTTTGACATAATAATTGGAATCAAAATTGCTCTTGGAAATGTTTTTTATTTGTTGGTCTACTCTATCTATGAAATATCTATTTATGTCTTCAATTGGCATATCACATTCAATTTTCAATGATTTACTATTCCTACAGACATGTCTGATAACTATATTTCCCAAGCCGCTTTAGTTTTGTTTTTACTCTCTGAGATAAATTTACTGTTATATTCAAGTTTGGCTTTTTTATTGCTATTTTATATTGCTTTTTACTCTTATCATACTCCTCTTTTATAGTGCTACTTAGGCAGTCTTTATACAAATAAAACAATTGTTCACATTTTATTTTCAACAATTGCAGTTCAGGTGTATACCATTTATTATCAACTCTACTCTGGCATGTTTTCCTCCTCACCAGTGGAAAAGCCATATTAACTGCCCCCATAAACAAGCTCTGAAATCCCTGAATTTTACCACTAACATCCTCAAGCTCATAGACTGTAATCCAATTCAAAGATTCCAGACACGCCAGAAATAAGTTTGTCCCAGCTGCACTAATTTGTCTCACTAGTATTGTTTTTTCCTGTTTATTAGTACAAGACTTTCTTTCAATCTTAACTTTTAGACTTAAGGCAAAGTGATCCGAGAGAATAGTGTGTAATACTTTACTCTCCCATCGGCTGTGATGTATATCAGTGGCAATGTTATCAATACATGTTCCACATGAATTGATATTTGGTCTAGTTATTTCTTTAGTTGCAATAGACATATTAAAACTAGCCAACAAGGTACATAGGTCATCTCTGTTTTCCGATTTAACATTGAAATCAACATTAAAATCAGCTCCCAATATAACATTACAATTAAAATTGAACACGTAACTCAAAATTTCAGTGAGCACCTCTAGGAACTTTCTGAAATTGATCGGCAATACACTATATGGCCTATAAATAGATACAACAATAATATTCAATTCCGGTATTCTAATAGCGCATGCTTCACATGTCATTTCCACTGATAAATCTCTAATTTTCTCTATTTCCCTGAATTCAAGTTCATTTTTTAAGAAAATAGCAGCCCCTCCATGAATTCTATTGATCCTAACAAAATATGAACCTAGCTTAAATCTATTGACTTTTACATAACTCATATCATTTTTTAGGTCTATGTTGGACAAAAATAATCCTGTGTGCCTCTGAAAATATAAAATATTGAGAAAGTGAAAGATTGAAATTGAAAGTGAAATAAAATAAATTTTTGAAAGTATAAAACAGTACAAAAAATTTAAATAGTGAAAAAGTGTAAATTAGTTGGAAGAATTTATAAAAAACAGCATAATAATTAATTTGTTTACGGTTTATCATAATAATATCGAGAAAGCTCCACTAAAAATTATAATTTTTCCACGATTGCTAAAGTTGCAATAAATTTTTTGTAAAAAAGCATATATAAGTTGCCTGTAGCCTATCGTTAAGGAATTATCAATAAGACATCTATATGATTCAAAACTCACAAAAATAAAATACAATTATACAACTGCTTTTACGATTTTTTTATTCAATGCAAATTTGGAATTTACTATATTATGACTAGACGACCTGTGAATGAGTTCATGGGAGCCTTAAACGGTAACCGGTAAATGTTACCAGTGGCGTATGATTGGAGGAGGAGGAGAAGGAGGAGGAGGAAGAAGAATAAGAGGAAGAGGAGGAGGACGAGGAGGATAGGGAGAGGCGTAGGTGGCAAAAAAGAAGAGGAATAAGAAAAAAAGAGACAATAATTATAGATTTAAAAATAGGCTATTACACATTCTAGAAATCCAGATTCAATTGAATCAGGCAGCCTGCTAGTATCTATATAATTATGTTGATTGTATAATACTTATAATAGGTATAATATACCTAGTTGATCAATATCTATAATAGGTATGTACAGTATAATAGTGCAGTAATAAAAATTTATTCGAATTTGAATAGAAATGTGAAAACCATGATTAGAAAATCAATTCTCAGAGTAACTCTATTGAGCTAACAGCTAAGCTATGTCCAGACGATGCAATTTTTCATGCAACTTGCGTTGTGCGCTAAGCGCATGTGGTTATGCACAGGAAGCACAAGTTGCAAATGCGTCTAGCGCATGCGCTTTTCCCGGAGAAATGACAGCGCATGCCATGACGCATGAGTTCCCACATAGTCAGTGGGAAACTTTGCGCTATTCTCGTGCTCTACCTACTATATTATAGTTTACTAATTTATTCTATCTATTATTTATTATATACAATTTATTCATACTTTATTCACATTTTAGTCTCAATTTTTCTAAAATTATCTTAAAGTCTGTTAGTGACATTCGTGTAAAGTTTTTAATTAAATAATATTTCTCCATCCAATTGCAATTCTAGAAAAATTTTGTTTTCACGACGTTTTTATTTATTTATTTATTCATTTGTCATGGGTTGTAACAAATATAACATCGACAATTGTCATACAACATTAAAATAATCAATACATTAATTAACATACAACTACATTAAATGATCACATCAGTCAATACCTATATGCAACAACAAGTCACTAAAACAAACAATACAATATTAAAGAATACAGGTATCAATAATAGCAACTAACTTCAATGTTCAAAAAGGCTTTGCCAACTTTAAAAACAACTTCAACTTGCTGTCGTTTAAGTGGTCGTGGGTTCGAATCCCGCTCCACCGTCAGGCATTTATGTGTAATCATTCACCTCATTACCCACGCACAAGTCTCGGAATCATGTGGGCATCAGCAATAAAAAAAAATTATCTATCAGCCATTCATATTCTGCTCTTGAACAAATTGAGTGATTGAGAATTTCTAACATCACATGGCAATGAATTAATACCCTTTTACTGATGTAAAATTGGGATTCAGTTCATAAAACTCTTTCTGCCAAATAATTCTTCCTCTCTTTCTAGCTGTTCGAGAAATAAATAATATAATATGCAGCACAAACCCCAGCAACCACTACACGATCGACAGACATTTTTCAAACTGAACCCTATGCGCTAAACGCAGTGTGTGGACACTCACATAATTTGCGTTAAAAGGCAGTTGCGTCGTGCCTCCTCAATGTGCAATATGAAATTGACGCCGAATTGCAAATTGCATGAAAAATTGCATCGTCTGGACATAGCTTAGGACCGTACTTATGAACTTTTCTTGACTCAAGGGATACTTAAGTATTCCATGAGAAGCATCATTATGCTTGAGGCCCGTATATTCATGAACCAACCTTAAGGAAGGTAGGTTTATGATTGCTGAAAACGTGTAATTCATTGAATGATTCTATTGTCCCAAGGCCCGTATTTATGAATCTTCAACTCAAGGGAAAGTCGACAACCATTATTCAAGTCTAAGGTCCGTATTTATAAACTGAATTTGAGACTTCTTTATTTCAAGAGAGATTTGAAAAGTCCCTCCTCTGAAGACTTTTCAAGTTTTCCTTAAGGAAACCTTGAAGTAGGTTCATAATCTCCAACCTTGAGCATTCCCGAACTTGAAGAAAACTTCCTAGCATCCCTCTTCTGAAGGCATTCAAAGTCCTAATTGAGGTAAGGAGACCTAGAAGTAGGTTCATAATCGTTAACCTTGAGACTTCCTTATCTCATTAAGGAGACCTTGAAGTACGTTCGTAATCGAGAATGCATTTCAAGAGTCCCTCGAGTGAGAATTCTGAAAGAACGTTAAATATGGCCCTTAGGCTTCCTTATCTCAAAAATGCCATAGCATACATAGAAAGGCTTTCCTTTAGAGATTTTCAATTCTTCCTTGAGTTAAGGAGGCCTTGAGGTAAGTTCTTAATTAAAGTAAAACTTGAATGGACAATAAAACAATCTAGTATAAAAACTGACACTGTATTTCTATTTAAATTATGATTTTTACTCACTTATACTGGAGATACTAAAGGGATGTATTTCACTTCTAAAGAGAAACTTCATCAGCATGCTAACCTCAACACAACATGACCCCTGTTATTCTTATGAAGCAATCAAGTAAAATTCATGATCAGCAATCAAGTGAAACGCATCCCTCCAGTATAAGTGAGTAAAAATCATATTTACATACAGTGTGTCAGTTTTGATACGCGTAGTATTTTAAGGGAAACATTACAGGGACAAAATGTACTGATTAAATTAATTGCTCCTATAATTGATCCAACACCTGCAATGTGAAAAGCGAAAATTGTTAAATCACTCACCTTTGTTGCTGTTACATTGTGCCAACAGCTTGTTCAGGTGTGCAGTGCTTAGATGGTGGTGTAGGACATGGTACAGAAATATGATGACCTCAGTCGGATGCCTTGATGCTGCTCATGTTGAAGGGGGAAGGAGGTCACCTAAATATTTAAAACGCACTCCCGATCAAAGGCTGGCTGGTTTTAGCGACACGAAGTTGATGATAGACAACCCCAGGAGTCGATATATAGATCCCAAAGAAATTAATCGAGACGGGTAGTGTGAACCGTGTTTGACATCGTAGTTATGTCCGCGAGATTTGTCTCCGTAGTTGAGACCCTAGTCGGATAAGACGGAATGTGTGTGTGTGTTTGGTGCGATAGAAGATCACACCACAAAAGACTTGAAACATGGCTGTCTTCTAGGAGGAATTACATTATTATTTATTTTTAGACAGAATAAAAATGATGTGAAGATCTTTGTTGCAAAACTACTCTCTTCACAAATTTTGACTATGTTTATTATCCGAAACATTGGAGTAAATCCAAACAATTAACACTAAAAATTTATATTCACTAAAAAACCACTTCAAAAAAAAATAGAATGGTTCTTTTTGAATTAAAGGCTATTAATTTAAAAGTTCACTCTAAATGGAACACCAAAAGAATTAAAGAGTTTATAAAATCAAAATTTTGATAAAAACTTTGGAGTTTTTCTACTGATTTTGTTGCTACTGAAGTATATTAGAAAAAGGGATAAGAAATAAACAGGAATCAAGAATTTATCTAGATTGTGAATTATTTTATAAATATTTAAAAAACTAACTATAAATAATTTGTGGAATAAATTAATGATTTAATTTGAATAGAAAACTTGGCCCTATTAAGAATGATTACATTTTTGTTAGTTTTATTTAATTTTTCTTTTTGAATGTGTGTTGATATTATTATTGTTATTACATAACACGGTAATGTATTGGAATGACTCTAATTTATGTTACTTATGTATTTCATTTGATATGAGTCTTGAGTCATTTTATAAAATAAAAATTGAATTACCAGAGAATGAATAATATAGAGGAACTTACAACATTTCCAAAAATACTAGAAATAATCATTCATAAGATTTTTATCTGTGAAAGCAACAATTAATGGTTGAAAAAATGTTTAAATATCTTCAAACTAGAAGGTCTATTCATCGCTAATGATTTGAATAGCAATAATTTAATTGGTTAGCTTCTTGTAAGCGAACCTAATGAGGCTTAAGGCTTATAACGCTCCTTTTAGTAAGTCAACCAAAAGGCGTAACTTGACTACTATAGCTGTAACTTATTTTATGTTCTTATCTATAGACTACAAATTAATTGTACATACTGGTAGTGCTTCGTTGAAAAGTCCCCATGAAGTGCTGCTTAATCATCGAAAAAGTCACTGTTGATTGCTAAAAATAGTCTTATTCTAATGCTAATCTCTGAAATTAAAGCTATAAAATGAAACTAATACATTCATCATTGGCGGCCGTGACGGTGCAGTCGGTTGGAGCGCTTTGCTCTGATTCGTTGAGAAGTCCCCATGAAGGGCTGCTTAATCATCGAAAAAGTCACTGTTGATTGCTTAAAATAGTCTTATTCTAATGCTTATCTCTGAAATTAAAGCTATAAAATGAAACTAATACATTCATCATTGGCGGCCGAGGCGGTGCAGTCGGTTGGAGCGCTTTGCTCTGATTCGTTGAAAAGTCCACATGAAGGGCTGCTTAATCATCGAAAAAGTCACTGTTGATTGCTTAAAATAGTCTTATTCTAATGCTTATCTCTGAAATTAAAGCTATAGAATGAAACTAATACATCCATCATTGGCGGCCGTGGCGGTGCAGTCGGTTGGAGCGCTTTGCTCTGATTAGATAAGACTATGGCTGGCTGCTATTACTGCGGTCGAGTTCGAACCTTATACTGGATATTCTCTATCCCCATTTTCCTCATCACCCACGCACAAGTCTTAAGACTCATATGGGCATCATCAGACTTAGATAGTTTATTTATTTTTGTATATTACGTCTTGCCGGTTAAGGGGTACAAGACAAGTCAGATCAACAATAATTATACATACAAAATTAGCAATCTTAAACACTAGTAGCATACTATATTACCAATATTAACACAATCATCTTAAACACCCTATCAAGGTTTTGTTTTGATGAGTTACCTCATAAAATCAATAGTCAATGACTTGACAGAGTATCTTGATTAATTTGCTTTTGCAAATAAACAAAGTGAAACAGCCTACTGTAAAGTTCCAATGAAGCTCTTCATTCTATCAAAACAGCCACAAAGTGTGATAATGCTCAACTTTAAAATAATTAAAGCTAAAATTAATACTAAGACCAATAGACACTAACTTGACAGTCACTATCTTGATAAATTTGCTTTTTGCAAATAAATCAAGTGAAACTTAACGTACTGTAAAGTTCCAATGAAGTTCTTACTTCTATCAAATAGTCACAAATTGTGCTAATGCTCAACTCTGAAATAATTTAAGCTAAAATTATTAATAATAAATTCAATAGTCACCAAATAGACAGAGCATCTTGATTAATTTGCTTTTTGCAAATAAACCAAATTCCTAATGAAGCTCTTCCCTCTTTCAAAATTATAGTCACAAATTGTTAAAGGACTCATGCTAATGTTCATCTTTAAAATAACGGAGCTTTGATTACAACAATAGCCACGTAATAACTTAAGTCAACTTTATCGAATCTTGTACAGCTTTGGATTTTTCTTGTAAACATTCACCTCATTACCCAAGCACAAGTCTACATACTCATGTGGGCATCATAAAAAATAATATTAAAATTATAACTAGAATGAAGCTACTGTTTCCATCATCAGGAATGACTGAATAAAATGTCCTGATTTACTTGCTTTTCGCAAATAAACCAAATGTAACTCATTTACTTAAGGTATGTCGATGAAAGTTTGATGTAAAAGTTGCTAGCAAACCCATTGAAATTATTGAGCAAAGGAGGTAAGTTAAGTGAAATCTGAAATTAAATTTTAAAAAGTAAACTGATTTGATACAGTTTGTATCAATTTTGATACAGTTTTCATTAATTTTGATACAGTACGGCATCAGTGTATGCAACAGAGAGCTCTTAACAGGTGGCCAGTCTGAGAGCTCAATATTACATATTCCAATGCTAAAACTGTGTATTAATTTATTAATTTTGAATTAAATTTTATTAGAAGAAACTTGTATACAAGTCTTCCCTATAATATGGAGTGAAAGTACGAAAAGATAATCAAACTACTATTTAGTTTGATATAAAAACATGGAAGCAAGTAAAGTTGAAGAAAGTTAGAAAGTCAAATAGAAGCTGACAAGTTATCAATGTAAAGTCACTCCCCGGTGGTTCGGAACCCGCCTAAATCTTCAGCTCCAACTCATCAATTAACATCACCCAACTAATTAACCATGCACAGGTCTCAGACCTATGTGGGCTTTATCCTCCAAAAAGTGGTGTTTTTCTTGTGGTATTTATAGTCGTCATTCAAGGAGAAATTGTTATAATGTCATCAACAGTAAATGTTATTTGTAGTATTTTCAACTCTACTCACTTCCATTTACTACGTAGTAATATCATTTTGTGAAGTTTATATCTACTAGAACATTAGCAGAATTTAGTAGTGGAAATGAAAAGTTATAGCAGTTTGTTAGAAAATTGAATATCAATGGGTTGTACGCTAATCAACTAAATATTAAAATCTATTCCATTCAAGGAAAACAATAATTGAAACCATTAAAAAATTGTACAAAAATGCACAACCTTTAAAAACAAGAATACATTTTGTATCGCTTTATTATATTATTTCACGTTCGCAACAAACAGCTGGAAATTATATTCCAGAAATTTTGCGGCTAATCTAGAGAACTTTTTCCATATGTAGCCCAGTTGGAACTCTTGAGTTGAAATACAATTCCACATATTATATTATCCTTATGATATCTCAACATAACTTAAATACTCAGGTTTGGTGGTGATGCAGCTGTAGCTAGTATATACAACAAGCTACCGCAGTTTTTTAAGTCTTAAAAATATAGAAATATTAAGTTGATAAAGCTGTTTTATAGTTTACAAGAGTCCCTCCACATCAAAATTGAGCCTCACCTCAACAAATTGATAATTTATTATAGTAATTAACTAGAGTATAAGATTGTTAATATTGCATGCATATAATATTGTTGATCTGACTTGTCCTGTACTCCTTAACCGAAGACTCCGACGTAATCTACAAGAAAAAAAGTATCGATGTCCTCTCTGGATAATATGCTAGAAATATGACTTAAAACTACTCTTAAATTTATAATTGGCTTTGCCATTTGATAACTTGGCCGCTTAGCGCAGTTGGTTGGGGCGTCGCAATTTCAGCTTGCTGTCGTGGGTTCGATTCTCCATCCTCCGTCTGGCATCTATGTGTAAACATTCACTTCATTACCCACGCATAAGTCTCAGACTTATGTGGGCATCATCAGCTATAAAAAAGTAGCTCTAACTTATCCTATATTATGTTCTAATTAAACACATATTGTTGCTACTGCTTCGTTGAAAATCCCCAGCAATGAAGTTCACACCCACCGGAACAGTCACTGATTGCTGAAAAAAGGTCTTATTCTAATGTTTATTTCTAGAATAATTCAAGCTGTAATGGAGATTTGATTCCGTTGGATCGCTTGTTTCTGATAAGAATCTGGCTGGCAGCTACTCCTGTGGTCACGAGTTCGAGTTCAGCCTTCGATATTTTCACCTTGCCATCATTCATCTCATTACCCATGCACAAGTCTCAGACTCATGTGGGCCACATCCGATTAAAAACAATTGATAAGTATATCACAAATTTGCTACAATCTGTTCCAGTAATACAATTTAGATTTAATAAAACCCAGAAATACATTTTAATAGAAATATTGGTTATTACTATATATTAATATTATAAACCACGTAATTTCATCTATGAAAAATGAATGTATTATACTTATACTATCTCAACTACTTTATAAACTACAGTGGGCCTTCTCAAAAATGGTATTCTGATACGTTTTTATGAAACCAATTTAATAAGTAAAGTACGGCATCCATCTTGGATTCCATATTTTTTCATCATCCTACAACCACAAAAAGAAACGAATAAAATTTTTCCTCTGGTAACTCAAATTAGAGACTTATGTAATGTTATTAAGTTCGAGCAGCAAATATGAAGAGTTGGTTTAAGTTTATTTGATTCTTAAAAAATAGCACTTAATTAACATGTTCCGAATGCGTAGTTGCAGGAGCTAACAAATTTCAATGTAAAATACAACTTATTTTAAAGATTAGACTCATTTCATATCAAATTCATACATTATTATTGGGAATACTTCAAGTTTAGGTAGTGGAATAGTGTCTTAAAGTCTGAAATTGAATTTATTTGAGAATACATTTACCAACCCGGAAGCACTTTTCAATATGGCGATATTCATGAGTTGATGAGGAGAAATTTACCATATTTAAATGACCATCTGAGGGGATTAGATTCATTAGTAGAATTCACAATACCTTGTTACTGGAACGATGAACTAATTGAAGAACACAGCTTAATGTTTCAAGTCGAGTTCAATAGAATAAGATAGTTTAAACCGGCACGAATTCTAAAAGACCACGTTCTCAGCCAGCCTATTAAGCGATAATGGACGATTAATCCATTGTCAATGCAATATGTAGGGAAGGGAAGTGGTGGGGGTTAAAACCTGGTAGATTGATAACTGTGACGTGGCGTTTCTGCTCTACAAAATTGTTTCAATTTTCTCTCAAAAAGTCTGTTGATACATCAGAATAGTAGCAGAAAATAGAGAAATTAATCATTAAACTAAAGCGTGTGAGATTGGATGAATATTTCTTGCAAAATGTACTGCATGTACTGCAAAATGCGGGCGTGTACTGGTAGAACGTTCACTATTCATGCTAACTTATTTCTTGGCTGAAGTAGAATTCACACAGAAATTAAAATTTCCAGATTTTCTAGGTCTACTGAGCTGTGCGCGGTATTTAAGCTCAAACATGTGAGAATGTGCTCTGAAATACATACCCACACTCACAGTCCACAGTACATTGTAACGTGTTTTGAGTAGACAACCTAATGCCACATTTTAATCCATTTCCATTTCAAAACTCTAAAATTCACATTCAACAATAATATAGTTCACTTTTCAACTTGATAATTTGGAATTATGAGTGAATAAATTTGCTGTTGAAAGTTACAAAGTGAGCACTCACTCATTCAAGCGCTGAATTTGAATCGATCGATTTGAAATAACTTTAAATTGATTGTACAGACTGATTTAATTAATATCTCAACTGTGGGCACGTTTCATATGCATTTTAATCACATTCATTATTCTTGGTTTATATAGTCAGAATATTTCTAAATACTAGCAAATCTCTCATGAAATTGTCTCATATTGAAGATAATTCAAATCATACATTGGAAATTGAATTTATTTGAACAAATAGATTGTTGTAGCTAAGTCACGAAAGGCTCAACCTTGCTATTAAAGCTACAATCTCAAGGATAATGCATATAATGATTTTTCGATAGCAGTAGATGATAGAATTTTGGAGTGATAACTGATTACCCTCTATCAATCTATTTGAAGTTTTAGTGAGTAAATTACAATGTGTTTCAAAAATAAAATCGAAAAGGTTTTATTGTAGGTAAGCTGCATTATTCCCAAGTATAGTTTAAAAGATACTGTACCAAGCAAAGATCTTAAACAGCAAATGTAAAATATTAATCTAATATCAAAACTGACAATATATCAATTAGGCCTATATAATTGAAATACATTGTCAGTTTTGATATTAGATTGTTCATCAAGTATTTCGTCATGGAAACATCACAGTATTCTTTGACAGAGCTAAATGATGAATCCCTGTTCCATCAGAGCTAACTTAATTTGTGGAGAATCACATTAAAAAAACCCTGACACAGTCTGTCTGGTTTGCCCAGTCAAGGACGAAGACATCAAGTATCAAGTAAAATATTATTTTAAACATAATAATATAACATGATTTGTAATGTTGAAAATGCCCTTGATGAAGATTAAGACGCATGAAAAGCCCACAGATAATTTCTATAACAAAGCTAAGACAACAGAAGTTGATCATTAAATCATTATCAATTTGAAGAAATCATAAAAAATATTAATTAAATGGGAATACGTACATCACACAATATAATTACATAATTGAAAATCACTTAACTAAGATCAATCATCTTATCCTACACACAAAAATCATCAACCAAATTATTTATTGTATTACTACGCTTTATTACTTTATTTCAAACAATAAACATAACCACAACCTGTTGATATGTTGACACAGAAACCAAAATTACTCTATGACCTCTATGAATGTACAGCTGTGATTGCAGTAATGACAGCTGACATTATGCTGAGTAAGGTGTTTCTGCACTTGTAATTTATTTGCAAATACAATCATTTTTAGGTTAGAATGATCGTTGAACTGAAATTCACTTTTTTATTGATTCATAAAGTACGGTAAGTATCACTGTGACTAAAATATCTAGTATATTTGTAAAATCGTTTTAGTACCCACAGTTTCAACAATAGAGCAGATTAATAATGTCCTAATCTTATCTTCATTGCAAGTGTATCAGATTTTTTGTTTTCAAATGAATTTTCTTTACGTAACGTTACGAATCTATTATTGTTTAATTCACTGGGAATTATTTGTCTCTGGGTATAAGATTGATTTTTCCAATGTTTCAAAAAAGCGGTCCCAGCTGGAAAACCCCTTTCCAGCTGGGACCGCTTTTTTGAAACATTGAAAAATTTCCTAGAAAAATCAGTCTTATACCCAGAGAGGTTAGGGGGGAGGTAGGTCACAAATTCGAGGTTTCTTTGGAGGGAGATCATGAATCCCCTCTCATCATTTCACTAGTGAAAGTCCGATTTTGTGGCGGTCATGGCCCCTCTTGGGACCGCCCTCTCAGAAAAAGATTACTTTTTTTGAACTTTTAGGATTAAGATTCCAAAGATTTCAAATTCAATATAAGTATAAAATTAAATAAATCTATAGTCAGATACTGCGAGGAAGCATACATGAAAATTTGTAGAAGCAGCATAACCAATGGGTCGTTTGGCACATTTTACAACACCATTAAAGGCAACCGAATTTCTATGAAACAGGAATAACTTCAAAACATATTCTCAATAAATTCATATCTAATTTCAATTTTTCTCAACCACATTTCTAAAAACGTAGCATTGCACTTGTCCGAGCATCAAGTTGTCGAATTAAACAACATCAATAGAGATCTGTTAATTATAGTTAATTCACTATACTCTCTCAAAACAGTTGAAAAGAGTCCTCCAGGTGACAGTCAAGCTTACAATGAAATGAACATAAACAAATAGCTATGATTTAGCTGTCAAAACCAATGACACTCAGCCAATAGCAAACATTTATTCATGACACCTGTAGCTCACGCCACCAAATTAGAAGGTTCTGAAAAATTGTGGTGTTACCAGATGCGGGACCATGCCAGCAACTGATAGCAGAAAATCTCCAACCTCAATGCACGTATTGACAACACTAATAGTACAATGTTGCCAAGTCGGAAGTAAACTGCCTCCAGCTTTCGAGTGACTCCATTTCTTGACTTGTCACATTAATGTACGGTAAACAGAAAGGTTACCGCAATTTTTCAGAGCCGCCTAATTTAGCTCTGAAAACCATAATATAGTAATTATGGTAACCTGTGTATAAGATAGTACTGTATAACTGTTTATCTGACTTGTCTAATGCCTGGTTTCTGAGTTGTTCATTAAGCTTAATGGATCATTAACCCATTGCTCCAGCTGTGAGTTAATGATCCATTAAACTTAATGAACAACTCAGAAACCGGGCATTATACTCCTTAACTGGAGACTCACTTGCCAAACACTCCTCATTCAAAAAAGGATGATATTTTCGAAAATTTAAGAGTACTTTCAAGCAAAATAAATATTTTTAAAGTTCAAAATTTTGACATCCCCTAGAAATCACACCTTATACCTAATTAAGGGTATAAGAATATAAGCAAGGCTATATATTTTCAGCAGCTCCATTTATAAAAAGTAATAAAAATAATAATAAGCTTACGGCTTTTATTGTTGGAGAGACCCTTACGAGGTGTTCCACCTCACATCCATTGGAAAACAGCCAATTTCGTCATTCAACATCTTACTAGGGTAGAGCCACAACGAAGCACGAAACTAGTGACAGGTTTCTTCCATACAAACGCCTGAGAACATATTAAAAATGGACGACAGTTTTTCCCAATTATTTTTGTAAAATATAAGTTTTCGACTGGGGAGTGTTTTCCAGCGTGATTGATAATAGAGCAATACGTTTTTATAAATTGCCCATGTAAGCATACCGTAGGATACAGAAACGTATGGTACCATAGTAAAATACACAAATGACAGAAAAGTCACTTTGCTTCACTATGCGTATGTATTCGCTTCACTACCTGCTTATTATGGAAACGAAGCACAGCTAGCTATATTACTGAGTAACATAGTCTGTAATTCTTAACCTGAATGGTTTCCAAAACATTGAAATTATGTTTGAAACTATGCGATGTACTTGAGGAATCAAAAAGACAATAAACTTTATGACAAAATTCATCAACATTTATTGTATTGTCAACAAATTGTGGCATGGCTGAATAACTGCAATAATTACAACTGTAGTTTTCCATATACACTATAAGGAGCACAATAGAATATTCTTCTCTGGTTTTGATACAATATTTTCATATAAAATTATGAATATATAAAATGATTCAAACAATATTCATTTCGAAACTACACTGAACATAATAAGCACATTTACACCATAATTTTGCTTGGCATATTGAGGAAAAAGAATTTCTCATTTGAAATTTGTACACAGCAGATAGAAAATTATGTTCTTTTTCAAAAAGCATATAATATGTATATATATTATTTGAACACTCTCAAAATATATGTATATATATATTTAGAAAAACGTAAGAAACTTTATTCAGTAATAAGCACTTTTATACACTGCTGACTAGGAAATAGGCACTGCTATAATGTAAATGTATAGATTGTATTTTATACAGTTAAAAGTATCCAGGGGAACACTAAACGTGATTATAACACAATTTATTAAACAATGATAATGTACAGAACTTATCAAATCAATTAATTATTTCTTATTTACAAAATTATTTTGTGTATGACTGATAGCCTATACTATGGTCTTTTCAAATATTATTAATGCTATTAACTGTTTAAAGTATTATTAATGTAAAAACACATATTTATTGTAGGTTTCTCATAGACTCATACAAAGACATGATGACAGAATAAATAAAGAGATGTTGAAGCCTGCAATGTTGTTTTAAACATAGAGACTGAAAACTGATTGCAATGATTCGACGTGTGTCATGTATTAAAGCACACGTTCTGGTCATTTATTGCGTCAAACTTATGAAAATTGCTTAAAAGTGAACAGACGTCATGAAACATAAAAATTATAGTTTGAAAAATCGAGCATTGTTGGTGATTTGAAATAATTTGAAACTTTGCATTTGCAAATACAAAAAAATTCTATTGGAACATTGAAAACTGATCTTAAATATAATTATATTGGTTTTTTTTAATCAAAATAAATTTTCGACATAATTCAGGATTTAAATAATGGGAGGACAATCTATTGCAAGACAAATATGCAATAATGAACTGTTATCTAGTTCAAGAAAATTTCTAGGATGTGACCAATCATTTTAATGCAATTCCTCTAGAAATTTAGTTATTTAATTGTATTTAGAGAGAATTTAGGCACTTGGATTTAGATAAGCATTGCAAGATTAAACTTATTGTTGTCATCACCTTAAAATAGCAGAATAATATTTAATATTTTAATATGGTCAAGTGGAATAATTTTTGAAAATTCAGGGTGGTAATTTCAATGCTTTGAGAAGGGAGATCACTTTTAATTAATTCCATGACCCTAAACGTAAATGGGGAAAATACTTTATTTGACCAAAACAATCAATTTTCTACTTCCTAAGCTACTTCCAAAGGGCTTTTTTTATGTAATTTCAAGCTACATTCTTACGCGTAATGAAAATTCTGCTCATGGGCCCGCCCATTGTAATTATATGATTCTGAATATAATCAGTATGCTAATAAAGTACACATTAAATTTGGGCTACCTATTAATCTACTTGAATGAGCTTATATTGTATCAAAATTGTTCAAAATCAATTTATTACAGATTAATAGGGAGTTGAGCAAAACTACTTTTACGATAACGCTAGTTCTAAACTGACTACTCTATGTCTCAACTTGCAATACAGCATCTTGCATTTATAGCAAACGGAGGCGTAGAGTGGTCAGGTTAGAATTAGTATTAACGTAGCTTTGCCCAAACTCTTTTAAGTCGTAAAGAAACAGTATGTTGTCAAAATACAGGGGGGAAATTTTAAATTAGAAGAATAATAGACAACAAAATACTAGAATATTAGTTTCGAGGGAATTAAAAATTAATAAAAGCATTACTTATTAAGCATTATTAGCAATAGACATAGAGCTACAGGCAATGGAGAGGCAGCATGGATTACTGAGACTTTTTACATTTACAAATATTATAAAAATTTATAAATAACCATTATTTGAAAAAATAGGGTAGCATAAAGCGTCTGAATAAGTTATAAAAATCATAACAGCTAATTACATATTTTTACAAATAGTACGGTAGTTAATTTTACAGGTTACAATAAAAAATGACACTGTGTAAATACAACCTACATTTCAAGTCTATATTTTTGTTTTAGAATTCTGCACAATATTACTGATAGAGAAAACATTGAAAAACATTTATGATAATTTCAAAATTTTGAGTGAAATTGAACTAATTTGCCAATTTTTTATTACTTTAATCAATAGAAATTTAGAATGGGAAAAGAGTTGAGCAAAAATACAATGAAAATGAGTAAATTCATCCATGAGATTAAATTAGAATGAGTAAGAGAAAATAAGATACAGGTTTGTTTTGTTAGTACCAATGTTGCATTAAAATAAAACTACCATTAATCACCGCATAACGATATCGATTCTGATAAGATTTTGTACTTTGGAAATACAATGATATAGAATTAACAAAGCTTGAGTTAATGGGAGCCTTACATTTGAATAAACCAATCATGTACCTCACATAGCTGCATTTTATTGCATTATTATACTATTGATAGTATTATTAATTTTTACTATAAGCACTATTAGTAGAATTCTACTGTTACTCAATCTCTTAAGACCTCAGTTTTACTCATTTTTTCTTTCTTAGCGAAGGTTTTAAGCAAACAACCTTGTAGAATTTCATAAATGCAGAAAATAAAATTATTATTTGTTTTTGTAACACATAATTGATAAAACAATACATTTACCTGTAAAGTGATAGGAAAATAATCACCACATAAAGATATCGTTACTTTAAAAATACAATAATATAGAATTGACAATTAGTTAATGGGGGGCCTTACATTTGAATAGACCAATCATACGCCTTAGTTTCCGGTAAAACTCCATTCACCGGTAAACGGTAAAATTCCATTCACCAGTAAGCGGTAAAATTCCATTCACCGGTAAGCGGTAAAATTCCATTCACCGGTAAACGGTAAAATTACCGTGCTTTGGCCACGATTACTGGTAAATGTGGCCAAAAAATTCCTGTGTTGTAAAAGTGAGAATTATGTATCAAAATTGTGGAGGAATAAAATTTCATTTCATTTCATTTCAATTCCATTCACCGGTAAGCGGTAAAATTCCATTCACCGGTAAGCGGTGAAACTCCATTCACCGGTAACTGGTAAAATTCAATTCACCAGTAAGCGGTAAAATTCCATTCACCGGTAAACGGTAAGGCTTCCATGAACTCAACCAATAATGAATAAATAATAACCTTAAAGGGACATTTTATTCGAGACCGAATGTGATTCGTAACCAAATTTCAAGAATGATGATGACTAGTTGGCTCAAACACAACCAATAAAAATTACAAATCTAATTCTGGAGTATTTGAGATTTGATCAAGTGATAAAAATATTATTTAAAATTACGATAAGTAAAATAAATAATATAAACTTGTTGGGAGGCTACTCATGCCTCCCATCAACTATGTTCATATTAAAACTGTATGCATATTAAACATATTAAAAACTGTATGCTATTGGATTTTAAATTGACGAAAATTATAAATAAAAATCTCCTATAAATGCAGCCTGTATAACTACTTCAATATTATGTCAAGATTCGAAATCATATAGTCAGGTTCACACAATTCATATAGATTTCGGATGTGCTATATCACATTGCATAGTCAATAAAGTAAAATAATGAATATGAAAATGCTAGACCTAAACAAATTTTCTTAGTAATGGCAAAGGTGATATTGTGGAAGGTATCCATAATGAATAATAAGAATAATGTGGTTGTGACAATTTCGTCTTATTATTCATTACTAAACAAATTTATAAATCCTGAAAGCTGCCTACTAGCTTTATAGCGTCATTTATTAATAATCCTGGATCATTATTCAATAATAATCTCTAGATAATATTCTCTGGGGCTAACCCAGCATTTATATTATGTGGTGTCCCATAAACATTCCAAAATGAATATATACAACCAATTTAAAACATAAGTTGAACAATAGTAGGCTATATCAAGCACTACATGACCATTTATCATTGCTTGGTGTGGGGAAAACTGAATAAGTCATATTATTTGGTAAAGAATAGCTTTGGTAAAAAGGTACTGTATAGTATAGCATATAAACATAGACCCGCATTAATATGTCAATTATTATCTACACAACCGATAGTTCAAATCACATTACAGATGTCAATTTACACATAACTATCATTTCTACTGTTTAAATTCGCTTTACAATATACGGTATATTTCATGTACACGCTCTATCATTGAAATCGATTAAAATACTCTATATTATAGTGTAGATTCAGACCCTGAGTTTTGAATATTGTCAGAATTTAAATTTGAATCAGAGTCATTGCTATGTGGATTTGAGTAGTTGGCGGCTTCTTGCAGTCTCATCAGCATGTTCAACTGGAACAAAATTTTACAATCAATTAAAAACATAACCGAAATTTTTTAACACAAAATAATAAACTAAGTAAGTGGAGACTTAAGTCTATTAGAAGTGATTAATATACTAACATATACAAGCTTGGGTAGAAAAGGCGGATAGCAATAGCAATAGGCTATTATAGGAATTTATTTATTCTTGGATTTCTTACTCCATAACGATCTGCGTTGTTAACTTTAAATATAACTTTAAAATATTAACTTTTTATGGTAAATTCAACGAGCTGCAGTCAATTTTAATTGAGAATAAATAATATTTTACGAACGTTTTCGGATCGTGGAAATTCATTTTCAAATTCCTTTGAAAATCTCCACAATTCGAAAACGTTTGACCTACGAGAGTAAAAATATTATTGGTTCTCAATTAAAATTGACTGCAAGTCCTTGAAATTACCATAAAAAATTATTATATATTTATTTGAACAACAAAGCGAAGATACAACTGTACAATAGGCTACTGCCTACAACTGTTTTATTCAAAAATTTTCAATTGAAAAATCAAAATTTTAGATCATGTCCAAGATCAACTAAAAATTCCAATTTGAAATAGAATATTGTCAATTCTTTTCAATACAAAAATATTAATTGAAACAAAACAGAAGTTGCCAAATTTCACTAAACTAACAATTTTGGTCACAGGAGCTTGGTTACGTGACTAAAATCGTTAGTTTTTTTAAATTTGACAACCTCTGTTTTGTTTCAATTATGGAGAGATTTCACAATACCAACATTAGTTCTACTAATTTTACAAAAATATTAGATTATACGATACAATTTAGAAGTTCACTTTAGAAACGAAGCATATAACACAGTCCAATATCCTAAAGAAAGTAGATACAATTTTGAAGTTTGTTTGAAATTTTAGAGCCGTCAATATAGAAGTCAAATCTTCGCATTGATAATAGTATTCCATAAGAAATTCGGGTACGATTACGATAGATGTAATCAGTTAAGTTAGATAGAGCGTTTATCTCTGATAAGTTGGGAAGATTCCACATTTTTTTTGGAGGATGAAGCCCACATAGGTCTGAGACCTGTGCGTGGGTAATGAATTGGATGATGGTGATTGATGAGTTGAACCTACAGTTTTAGGTGGGTTCCTAACCACCGGGAAGTGATTTTACAGCAGAGGACAGTCTTTTTTGCTGGCCAATCCAATCGGTCACCCTTACAAAGAGCACCTAGGAGCTCAACATTAACTCTACGGATTTTTGAACAGGTAAGTCGAATCTAGCAATGGCTATTTTCAACTTGGCATTTAGATTTTTAAATGAACTTATTAGTTGTAAATTACCAGTGGATCGCCATCATTGTCGCTTTGCGTGGAACTGATTGATTTGACACTACTTCCCCCAGCAACCGAGCTCCCACCTACCGCTTGTAAATCGTAGCCAACGTCTTCGGGTCTCAATCTGGAAACAAAATATTTTATTTACAAATAAGAAGGCTGTGAACATTGCAAATTGCGTGAATTGAAGGCAGGCAGATAGAGCTTTGAAACTGTACAAATTGTCCTGTAGCTACAATACACAAAAATCTTACATCTATCTATATAAATTTTATTTTATTTTATTTACAGAGTTTTGTCTGTACATTTATCAGAATTATATATTTTTTGATTATTTTTACGTTTTATACATTAAATAAGCCGAAAATAGTCTTATCTAAATTTCTGTCTGTCTGTCACGGCCCCAAAGACATTTTACGCAGCCTTCTCCTCAAAAACGAGAGCATCGATCGGGATTTTAGTTATTGAACAGTATTGAAAACTTTATTGACAATGTCTTTAGCTATAAAAAACAAAATTAACTTTTTTAACAGAGTAATAAACGTTTAAAAACCAAGTATTGTGCGATTTTGGATACATTTTACGCGGCCTTCTCCTGAAAAACGAGAGCATCGATCGGGATTAAAGTTATTTATCAGTATTGAAAACCTTTTTGACAATGTCTTTAGCTATAAAAAACTGAATTAACCTTTTTTTAACAGAACAATAAACGTTTAAAAATCAAGTATTGTGCGATTTTGGATACATTTCTTCCAAGTTTTATTACCATATAAGAACAAATCACGTAATTTATCATGCTATATCAATCAGCTGTTCTCAAATATTCTCTCTGATAACAGTCATTGAATTGTTTACGTTCTAAGTTGTTTACTAAGCTGCTAACAACTTAATGATCGTTGCTATCAAAAAAGCCGAAACATATTATTTTAGTCATTTCTATAGCTGGGCATTCACGTTCCAACTTGCATTACTGCTAGTAGTACTGCTAGATGGATAGTCGACTCCACTCACGCTCCTACTTGCAATCCCACTTTATTCCTAGTCAGCTGTGATCATCGCTCTCGAGCCGAAAAATGTAACCGTAGTTGCCCGATGTTGCCCGAAGGTCAAGCACTGACTGAGATACGTTGGACAACTTTGATCCGACTCCCACACACGCTCCAACACCGTCGACATTCGGAAGTCGTCCCTCTAGTCGTCCATTTACAATTCCAACCATCCAACAAGCCCATTCACGTTCCGTTTTCGGATCCAACCTTGGAGGTTGGACTGCAAGTGGTACTGCAAATCGGAACGTGAATGCCCAGCTTAAACATAATCCGTACGAAGGACGGGCACAATAGCTAGTTGAAATCTAAGATCTAATCGAGTAGAAGATCTAATGCTACATAAATTACACTCGGGAATAATATTCAAGTGGTTTATATTCAGTATCATTAAATTACCCTTGTTTTTACTACCTATGTAGATATTTTCAACATTTTTTGTCTATTTACACTATTCGATTTCCATCAATTAAAAATCCGTTGTCTTATATTTTCATAATATAATTTATCATTTTAAATTTTGCGTTATTCATCGATCCATCCAGGCTAAAAGCAATTGAATATAAAAAAGCAACAGGCATTCAAGACCTACACAATCCAAATATTTTTAGCTTATGTTTACATGCCATGGTCTGGCAGAAAATTCTCAATTGGCAAAAGAACATATATATTGGCATTTCTATTCATTTATAACTTTTAATGTAAACCAATACAACGAATATTGATAATATTACATTTTGTTTTAAACGGTTGGAAGCAAACTGGATCTTTACATCTGTTCCATATTATTATATCTTCCTGGATTTCTTGTTCCATAACGATCTCCGTTGTTGGTATCAACTTTTTATGGTAAATTAAACTACTTGCAGTCAATTTTAATTGGGAATTAATGAGTAAAGTGAATAAATGAGAAAAAGTGAGTAAAAAAAAGTGAGTAAAAATATAATTTATTCTCAATTAAAGTTGACTGCAAGTAGTTGAATTTACCATAAAAAGTTATTATTATATCTTCTGAATAAATAAACTGTTTGGATGGCTTGTAAAATGATTACATTCTAAGCTATTTTTTTTTTTTTTTTTTTTTGAGGATGAAGCCCACATAGGTCTGAGACCTGTGCGTGGGTAATGAGTTGGATCTACAGTAATTTATCCATACTGCTGTATAATGTTATTTCAATATTATATTACGTAAAATATTCTCCATATAGGCCTCCATATGGAGGGTTATCTTCCATCTGAGCGTGAAGTGAAGGAGAGGGCCGGCTGCGCCCTAACTTCGCTCTCCAAGGAAAATACAGGCAGTCATTCGATTCTATAAAAAATTTTATCTACGACCATGTCATAATGTATACATTAGTTTCACAATTGATGCCAAAACAGCTGTCTTTACGAAATGCTTTTTGAAACCCGTTGTATAAAGAGCTCATTATAGTACAGGTTCTACATTATAACACAGGTTCTGGACCAATCAGAAGCATTTTTGATGGAATCAATATCGTAATTCAATATTGTGAAACTATCGGCTGATTTGATCAAACTGCTACACCAGCTACTTTAACCTAACAATCTACTATAACTTCTCGTATTTGAGATGAGAGGTTAGGTATCTCTGACAGTCACAGGTAAAATGAAATTGTTTTAATTAAATGTATACTAGTGGTCGTAGATAAAATAGTGTATGCAACGATTTTATTTGGCCATTAAGGCACTCGTGAGATATTTATAACACTCGCATTCGCTCGTGTTATAACTTACATCTAACTCGTGCCTTAATAAGGGTCAAAATAAAATCGTTGCATAAACTACTATTATGACATGGTCGTAGATAAACTACTATTCTCTAGGTCATTTACTTTCTCTTTTCACCTGTAATTTTATTGATAATTTTCTTTATTTTTGCAATATTTTTTCACTTTATTTTGCAAACGATCATACTTTAGATTATTTATTAGAAAATGTGAATTTTAATTAGTAAAATTTTGTGGAAAACTATATTTACCTGATGAGCGAATCAGCGCCACCGTGAACCGGCTCCTGTGTCCAGGGATAGGTCTGCGTTATGAAGTGAGCGGGGTCCTCCCAGGGCGCCCTCCGGCCATAAAGCTGCAGGCCTTCCCTGACCGCTTCCAGCAGATAGGGCACGAGCGAGTAGTTCCACAAGTCGGTGAACCACACCTGTGATCCATCTATGTCCATCGGACATGACAGGAATAGTCGGGGACCTAAACAGGAAAAATTGTAATCAATTATTTATTTATTCATAACACAATCAATGTGAATACAACAGGCTATTGCCCCAAACCTGCTTTTCACAAAATTTCAAATTGGAATCGAAATTTTAGGTTAGGTCTGTTCCACTAAAAATTTCACCTTGAAGCCTAATAATCACAGGTCTTTTTCAGAAAAAGAATATTAATTTTGATTTTACTTTTAACAAAACACCAATAGAGTCCAAAAAAGGTTGATATAATTTTGAATTTTGAAATTTCAGAGCCAAAAATCTATACTAGTTAGCTATAGTTACCATAGTTACATAAAAATATGAAAATGAAAAAATGATGATTAACAATTTAAAGAGAAACCTACAATACCGGGGGCGTTTAAAGAGAGGTGGTAAATAAAGTTTTCTACAGCTGTAGAGAAGTGTTGGAAGATGGCGTATTTCATGGCTAAAGAATTCAAGAGATTCGTTTGAATGCGCTAACAATTAATTGTTTTGGGCAGCAATTAATAAGATTAGGATAGCTGTGATAATTGATTGCGATGACACGCTCAATCATCAACAATCTTCCATTAATAGGCCATTATTTATCTTTAACATATATTCTAATAATCTTGACTTGACATCAGGATTCTATCATTTCCGAAGAGAATGTAGACAACAATTAGGTATGTAGAGTCCGCTTTTGTTCACTTCCACAATTTAAAATTGTTTAATTTTTCTCTCTCTCTCTTCTTCTCTTCTCTACGGTCATATACTTCTATACGGCTCTTCTATACTTTTATACGGCTCTTCTATACGGTCAAGTGTTGATGAGGAGGATATTCTTGAATATCCTCTTCCAAGAATGGACATTTATATGCTCAAACTTCGCCGTTTCATGTAGATACATCACAATGATATTATCGCTATCAAATTGCATCGTATATTTATATCGAAGAATAATTCTTTACTTTAGATTTGTAAAATTCATAGAACAATAATTACAGTACTTATATATTTTCTACTATCATAATCTAGAATCTAAGACTGTTAATTTTGTAATCTACATGAATAAAGTAAATAATCTAATCTATAGATTTTATAATTATCATTATAATTTCAATCTATTTTTTATTAATTTTTCAGGCTACGTAGCCTCTGCATACACTATTTGGTTTTATGTCTCGAAATGCATTTTATTTACTCTTATAATTTTTGTTTTTTATTTCTTTATACATAGTGGTTACGTTTTTATTCAATTTTTTCAATTTTTGTATGCGTTATGGAAGCAAATAATGGGATTATGTTGTATGCTTCCTTATTTGTATTTTCAAATAAATAAATAATAGCCTCCGATAGAAAATGCACCACAAGAAGAAGGTCCGCAACCTATGCAATCTCAACCACCTCTACGCTAGAAGAGCATACAATCTGAAGGTAATTTAAAATTTTATTGCTTTCTATAAATAGTGTATAGGTTTTCAATCATAAAAATGAAGAGATTTAGAAACCGGATTGTGTCTGGCGGTAATTAAATACAAATTGTTGTTTTGTAAACTGACCTATGGTGACATCGGACGAGCTGTGAGCTTCGAGGAACTGGTTGAGATGATTCCAGACTCGGGGCATCCAGTCGACGATGCGCGCCAGGTCGTTGTTCCTGCAGCCAGACTGGCACTCTGCCTCTGTGAGCCGCCGCCTCAGGTACCTGCCCAGGAAACCCTTCACCGGCTCCATGTGGTTGGCACACAGCACCCACCTGACACACACACAGAAACAAAAATCGTTTTCAATGACAGTAGTTTAAATTTACTTGATTATCAAGATTTTAATAATCACTTGAACTCCAAAAAATGCTTGGAGAAGATTTTTTTTCAATCTATTATCCAAGACTAAAGAATTGAGGAATTGGAAAAATATAAAAAATTGGATCCTAGTAGATAAAGGTAGGAAAGGATACACAATAATTATTTATTACGTGATGAATTGAGTAGACACAAGACTGATTTAAAGTATAAAAAATATTGCTATAATAAACCGATACAACAGAGTATCCAAGGACCCGACGAATTTACATAAAATAATAATTATGATTATTATCAGTTGTGCTGATAGGTATTTGCACCATTTAGCTTCTTCGATTTCTATAAGCATCATATGTTTCCCAATGCACAAAACAAATGCACACTGGAAGTTCTTGAAATAGTTAGACCTATTTATGCATCTAGGGACTAAAGTGCAACTTTTTCTTCCTGAGGGAAAGTGCTGTCACCTGATGGCGTAGCCGAGAAAAAGTAATTTAGTCACGTGATGGACACAAAAATTTTCCTCCACCTACACCAATAACTATAACAATGTTTAATTTCTGTGCAGACGCTCAGTCGTTGCACAATGACGTTCGACCTCACAATCGAAATACAGCTACTTCTTTTCCTAGATCGAAATATCCCAAAGATCGAAATACAGCTCTCTTAAATTTTCCTTGACAATGTACAACAATTCGACTGTGTTGCCATATTCCTTTCTCTTCAATCGCGGCGTTGTCAGACTTCTTCCTATGTTATTCTTATGGGTTTACTTTTACTACTTAGGGAGAAAAAGTAAGTAGGTTAGTCCCATGGGGTATAAAATAAATATCGGAGGACACGTTAAGCCGTCGGTCCCGGTTGCATATAAAAAAAAAGCAGTCGTTAAAAAAAGCGGCGAGGTGGAACTACCCGTAAGGGTCTCCCCACCACGAAAAGCCATACGAATTTACTTTATGGGGTATAAAGTAGTAATTTAGTATTCGATTCCAGGGAGTAAAATGCGACTTTAGATAGTAGATGGAGGAAAAATAATTTTGTTTCTTCTTCTTTTCAACAGATATCATAATAAATCATGCCTCAATATTTTACTCTCTGTTTGTTTTGCAATTTGAGAATTTAAAATAATTTCAGAAAAGATTTCAACCTTATTAAAAAATGAAAAAGTCAACGCTTGCTAACAGTCGAAAAGTAATGAGTTGCCGTACCTGAAATTGTGATGAAGTTGAAGGTTAGTGGTTGAGCAAGTGGCCTGATTCATGGTGCCAATGATGAAAGGGCACTTGGCATATTTGGCGCTGAGAAATCCGTTGAACACGTCGGCCAGTGAGGCGGCATTGTGCAGGTTGTCGAGAATTATGACTGAAGGCAGATCGGACGCCGACGTTTCGCACTGCTCGGCCACATTGGACAGGTACTGACGCAGCTCCTTGCTACTCTTGTGGTCCACACTGGAATCACAAACAACACTTTCAAATTAAACAACTCAAACTTATTCCAAAACATTACACATGAACTATTTTGTCACAAGTACAATAGAACGAACGACATATTCAGAACGTGCAAAATGAATCTTAAATAATGATCAATTTAATAAATAATAAGACTTGAAGTTGTCAAAACTACATGTATTGAAAAAACAGTGAGATACTAGTTTCGGTTATTAAACCATTATCAATCTCAATCAAACTAAACCTAAACTAAAGAGTAGCTTAATTTATACTAAACACGGAATAATACTACTGGCTAAGAGAGAAAGTGCCTCTAATAGGCTGACATTCATTAAAGATCTGTGATTGACTGAAGGCCAAAACAAGACACGCCCACTAGTGGGAGGAGCAACAAAAAAATTATTTTATTTGAATTCGTGGATCTTTCCCCCGATTTCGTTATGATAAAAAACTTTGTTGTTACTCTTCCCACCTGGGCGTGTCTTGTTTTGGCCTTCACAGACCTTCAATGAATCTCAGCCTATTAGAGGCACTTTCTCTCTTAGCCAGTAGTATCATTCCGTGTTTAGTATAAATTAAGCTACTCTTTAGTTTAGGTTTAGTTTGATTGAGATTGATAATGGTGTAATAACCGAAACTAGTATCTCACTGTTTTTCAATAAATGTAGTTTTGACAACTTCAAACCTTATTATTCATTATGGATATCTTCAACAATATCACCTTCGCCACAGCAAAGAAGGCATTATTACTTTATTTGGAAAATAAGACTCCCACATCCTATTTGGGATACATGTAAGTAGGAGGCGTTCAAGCCATTTTACTTATAATTTTTGAAAACATTGAAATAATCCACCTGGAAATAAAGCTGGAATTTCCTACCCACACTTTTTGCGGAGCACACTGCTCACCATAAATTAGTCATATAAATTAATTAAATTTACTCACTTGAATGTAGCTATCGATTCGGCAGACGAGTCTTTCCCCGCTCTTAGCACAAGAAATTCGGCTAGTTTATTTGCTAAATACGATTTTCCAGTTCCACTCGGACCACAAAGGATGATACGACGATGTTCCGACAATAATGAAACATATCTGCAAACAAACGAATTAAACATTTAAGAAATAAGAAAAATTGAGTGACTATGAACTGAATTTCTCATCAAATTATCTTATTATCAAATCGTCACCAAACTATCGGAAACGACATAGTGTATTCTAAAAAGGTGCCAGGAATCATCAACAAGGGGTGCCGAGAGGATCTATGAGGTAGTTCAATATTCTGCTTAATATACGAAGCATTAAAACTATATACGAACTACATAAAAATGATAGCTTGAAACAATACAATTTTCTCTTTTTGCTTGATACGAGAGGTGGCTTGTAAGGGAAATACTTTTTTATTAGGTTTGAACTATATTACTCCTACCAGCGAACAAGGTTCATCTTCTGCTGGATGGTGCCAAATATTTTAAAGGAAACACTTTTATTCTGTAATCACTTTAATAAATTGGTTGTATCAATTCTGTTTGTATTTTTTTTTTTAATTTTTAGATTGTTTCTATAGCAACTAATTCAATAAGTATAATAGCAGTTGAATATCCTTAGCCTTTAAGGATAATGTCTTTTCCATTTTAATTTCCAAAAATTGAGAAACGTTTTCAAGGTAGAATAAATAGTTGAGTTAGAAGGCTTGATTTCAACTGTTATTAAACAAATTGAATTTGTTACTATAGAAACAATCGTATTGTTATAAACTAGTTATAAAACATTCAAACTAAGAAAATAAATTTTGATAATGAAAAAATATGGAAATAAATATATATGATAACTTAGTTATATCTTTCTTAGTAATGGCGAAGGTGATATTGTGGAAGGTATCTATAATGAAAAATAAGACGAAATTGTCACAACCACATTTATTAAAACTTCGAGAAACTAGTTTCGGTTGTTACACCATTATCAAAAACTGGTTTGATTGAGATTGATAATGGTGTAAGAACCGAAACTAGTTTCTCGAAGTTTTAATAAATGTGGTTGTGACAATTTCGTCTTATTTTTCATTAACTTAGTTATATAACATTTTGATGTAAGAAAATAGCATTGTGAAAAAATAATAAATAAATAATGTTTATTTCCAGCAATAAATTACCATGATATAGTTTTTTTTTTTTAAATTTTGGAAAGTAACTGACCACTTTTCCAAGTAGTGTGGCCATTGTTGGTAGGTATTAACAAATGAACTACACAAGATTATAATCGCCATTAACACCTATAATTTTCAACAGTTCATGTAAGGATGAAAAGCAGAGAAGTAAAATGGTCGTATAACAGTGTTTTGTTACATTGCGCCAATGTAGCTGAAACTTGAGTAGACCACTCAAGCCTCGCCCTCGGTTTCCAAATAAGCGGATTCAGACAGACAAACGGACAGCGGACAGGGCAGGAATACACTGAAATATAGATGCTTTCTATGTAGGTTCCTACATCTATACACATCTAGTGAATGGGTTCCTATATCAAAATCATGTATTGCAGTGTATTCCTGCCCTGTCCGCTGTCCGTTTGTCCGAATCCGCGTAGTTGGAAACCGAGGTTCAGCAATAATTTACGCATAACCAGAGCAACTGATAAGTAATCTAATTCCATAACAGACGTGTCACATATAAGAATTGAATTGATTGTGATAGAAGAGATATTTTTTTTTTTTTTTTTTTTTTTTAGCAAGTTTTGAAACTTTAGAGTCGCTTCTCGCATCCCTTCCGCCATCGCTCCTTATCTCTCCAGTCCCCCTCTCGCAATCCTCTACTTTCCATTTCCTGCCGAACATTTGCCATCCATATTTTCCTTGGCCTACCTCGCTTCTGATGTAGGTTCGGAGTCCATTCAAAGACTTTCAGCGGTATTCTTTCCATATTCATTCGGCGAAGGTGGCCGTACCATTTTACCTGGTTTTTTCCTATGCTACTCAGTAGAAGAGATATAAATTCCTTATTTATTAATTTCGAATTCTTCAAAGTTCTATTAGCTAATAAATTATTTTCTACTGTAGTTTTCATATAACTTGGCAGCAGTTAGGTTCAGATCTAGCAAGTCTTCCCATCTTCTACACGCTGCCAAGTTATATGAATACTACAGTATATATTTGTCAGTTTGATAAATTGTCAGTTCTTGCAAAACCAACTTGAGATAAATTTTTTTCGGAGGACGAAGCCCACATAGGTCTGAGACCTGTGCGTGGGTAATGAGTTGGATGATAACAACCATTGTTATCAGCAATAGATTAATTCCTAATAATCCAAGTCGTTATTCAATTGCTATAGCCTACATGACGTATCCTACAATAAACCATAGGTAGGAACTATTTTTCGGAGGATGAAGCCCACATAGGTCTGAGACCTGTGCGTGGGTAATGAATTGGATGATCAATCAATCAATCAATCATATTTTATTCAACACAATACAACTTTTAAAATGCAGTATAGTTGAACATCGTCATTTATAATACATCAAAAATGATAATAAATAAAGCTTAGGTTGGAACATAGAACTACTTATAAATGCATATCACTACTTCATAAATTGAGATCAATTCATTCTGGATTTAAGCCAACCATCTTATGATACACTAAAACTAATATCAACAGGTGAGTTCGAGTCAACTATAGAATAAGCAACAATTCATTTAAATAATCAGATAAGATGAGTAAGAACTATCATTAGAAATAGTCATTAATTTTTTTCTATTTCGTAGAACTAAGCCAATGGTAATAGGCCACTCATAGTATGAACTCATCAACAGAATAATATGCCTTATTTACCAAAAATTTAAAGAGTTCAACTTTGAATGTATTATTATTATTATTATTATTATTATTGTTGGATGATAATTTCAAGGCGACTGGTAATTTGTTAAAAAAATTTGCATCCTGCATAGCTAGGCTTCCTTTCAAACAGTTTTCGCCTATGAGGCTCAATGGCAAAATTATCTCTTCCTCTTGTGTTATATGAGTGGACATCAGCACTAACTCTGAGGCTCACTCTATTCTGAACTGAATGCATGATGACCCTGAATATGTAAATTGATTGATGTTGATTGATGAGTTGGACCTACAGTTTTATGTGGGTTCTGAGCCACCGGGAAGTGATTTTACAGCAGAGAACAGTCTTTTTTGCTGGCCAATCCAATCGGTCACCGTTACAAAGATGACCACGAGTTTACTTTGTAAAAATGATTTTTTTCACAAATCCTAGTTTACTTGTGAAGTGAAAATTTCGGGTGCATTACCTTTGTACTATTGGCTTTGGTATGAGCGTGGTGAATGTGAGGGCGTCCATGTTGCCCGAGTGCAGTGCGCCTTTGAGGCAAATGGAAATGGAGGTGTCGCCGACCAGGTAGCCGCACGGCAACAGATCGGGCAGTTTGCTGTCTTTGTAGCGCACCACTTCGCCTACGTGGTAACTCCACACGCTGTCCGTGCACAGGCCCAGGCTCGAGTCTATTCGGTCTATGTATTCCTGCAAAATAAAATTGATTCAATCATATTTTGTATCATTTTTCCTTTAAAAATACATTTACATGATAAATCACAAAAAATAAGCTTGAAATGTTCTTACAAACAATATTAGGGAGTTCAGGCTCGAGTCTATCCGGTCTATATTTTCTTGATAAAATAATCAATTCAAATTCAAAATAATTTATTTGCCAATCATAAATAAAACAAATACTTGAGACTTATACATAACTGAAATATAAAATTAAACTTAAATTTTTAATTGGCGTTGCCAGCAAAACCTAGGTTAAATTCAATTCAATTTATGAATGTTCCGTTCCTTCAGTGTATCTTGACTCAATATAATTACGTTTCGAATAATTTCTCCATAGATGATAAAAACTTTATACACTACATGATAAATCACAAAAAAGTAAGCTTGAAATGTTTTTACAAACAATATTAGAGAGTTTTAGAGCCGTATTAATTAACGTTGCTATCATCCACGCCTTACTATCAATCAGTTTTTATAATTAATCAAAGGACGTTTCAAAATACTATCTTCGTATTTTTGAAATATAATGTAGGCCTATTTATAGAAGCATTTCAGGAGTTACTCGAGTCAAGAGGAACTGTAGGAACGGTTTATAAATAAGGAAATGAGTGTTTGAGTAAATTGCCGCTAAGTCTCCTTTAATGCTACATAAGCAGTAAATTATAACAAAACTAAAGAAATTACATTTAGAACATCAAAAGAAGTGGACTTAAAGATAAAAGTCTATACTATAGAGTCTGTAAAATAAATTAACATTCTTATGCCCGGTTTCTGAGTTGTTAATAAATTTAATGGATCATTAACCCATTGCTCCAGCATTGAGTTAATGTTCCATCAAGTTAATGAACAACTCATATACCGGGCATTAGAATGGTGATAGACTCCGAACTTTCCTGGAAACCACATCTGGAATATCTGAGAAATAAATTTAATTCGGCAGTTTTCGAACTCAGAAATTTGAAATTACTTTTAGATGATAGAGCCCTGAGACAGGTTTACTTTGAAATTTTCCACTCCTTGCTGGTATATGGTATAGTTTTCTTGGGAAATTCAAACCACGTAATCGAACTTTTCAAATTACAGAAGTGGGCATTGAGAGTAATAATGGTAGGTGAATCCGTTAAAACTAGCTGTCGGCCGTATTTCAGGAAACTAGAAATTCTCCCACTACCAAGCTTGTATATACTCGAAACCATCTGCTTCATAAAGAAACAAATTTAGTACAGGTGAAATATTTCATAATTATGAAACGAGATACAGGAGTAACTTGAGGGACAATCTACACCAGACATCCATATGAGCGAGGGGTAAATAGTTCGGGTATACGGATGTTCAATGTATTACCAATGCGTCTGAAGAAACTATGTGCGACAAATTAAGAAATCAATTGAAAAGGGAGCTACAGGAAATATGTGCTTATTTAAGCAGAGAATTTAGGGCGCATTATCAGAGACAAAGCAAATGACTTAAAATCTTGACACCCTAAGTTTTATCATTTAACTTAAATAAACTACAAATCCATATACCCCTTTCATAGGTCAGAGGATGCTGATAAATAAATTTAAAAAAATTAAATTAAATCTTGCTGAAGTCATATTTACTTCACTCGCGTAATTTGAAATTTAACATGGGAAGATGACATTATTGCATGAAAAACATCAATAAGAAGCAAAATTAATGAATTGTCGAATTTTTTCGTAACATAAAGTCAACTTTAAAAGCAATTAATAATAATTATTTGTACACTACCTTTTTCAAATTCACTTAGCCAATATTATAAAACTACCCATCTGCTGTAAAATCACTTTCCGGTGGTTTGGAACCCACCTTAAACTTCAGGTCCAACACATCAATCACCATCATCCAACTCATTACCCACGCACAGGTCCCAGACCCGTATGGGCTTCATCCTCCAAAGCTGTGCTGTGCAATAACAGCTGTTACACAGAATAGCTGCTTTTATGAAACCACTAATTCAACGCCGCCCAGCACAGCATAGCAATCAGTAGCAAGCCGTTCATCGAAAATCATTAGTTCGGTTTGAACAGCTGTCGTCGCACAGCACAGCTTTCAGTGGCCGGACGCTTGATAATTTTGAAGTCTAATATTGAGAGAAATAATTCTATCCATTACTTTTTCACGTATTTTAATCCAATTATTCTCGGCCTTCAATGAAGCAACAACATCTTGAAAGTATTGGTTGTGTGTAAGCACCCTTTTTCAGATAATAAAAGATCGTTCACTAAAGCTGGATTTTCCAAGCTTCACATTATTTGCGGAGCGCACTGCTTAACAGTGTTGCCAGATGCAAGCTACTGAATTGCGTGGGATTGTCTTAAAATTACCGTACGTTAAAAATTTATTTAAATTAATACGTATGGTAATTTTTAAGCCGAATTCCCCACAATTCATTAGCTTGCATCTGGCAAAACTGGTGCGCAGAGCGCTCCGCAAATACTGCGCAGCTAGAAAACCCCAGCTTAAATGAATAAAACATATTATAAATAATAATAATAATAATAATAATAATAATAATAAATATTACAGGAATTTAATATTTAGGATTTGTTGTCCCATAACAATCTGCGTTTGTAAATTCAACGATTCAACAATTATTTTAAATTCAACAATTATTGTAAGTTCAACGACTTGCATTCAATTTTAATTGTGAAGAAATAGAATTTCTTCTCACTTTTTAGCGAAACGTTTCCGAGTCAACTCGTTTCGAGGCCGAAAACGTCTGGCCAAAAAGTGAGTAGAAATATTATGTATTCAAAATTAAAATTTACAAATGTTTCGGGGTCGAAAACGTTTAGCCAAAAAGTGAGTAGAAATATTATTCATTCACAATTAAAATTGATTGCGTGGTTGAATTTACAATAAAAAGTTAATTTGTTATCAGTATAAGTGGCTAAATTCGACTGGTTCTAAGGGGATATTTACAACTTTACAAATTAAGATAATATTATTTTGGGGGGATTCTGTTTATGAATTGTGTATGTTTGTATTTTATAGAACTAAATTTGAATGCTTTCTTACCTTGAATGCTCTCCTGACAATGGAATCCAGCATATCCCACTTTGTTTTTGTGGATACGGAGATAATACCTATAGGAACAGTAGTCGCGTCTTCAACATATTTATGATAGCTGCCGTGTGAGCCGAGGTAAACAGACAGACACACTCTCTTGCCGTCCGGATCACATGCGAAAAGTTCAGTTCTGTGATCTGCAAACATCAGCAGAAAATTTTTTTTACAAAACTTTCAAGACAAACTATTTTTCCTAATTTCTCTTACATCTACTAATTCTTTATTTTTTTTTAATGCTGATGATGCCCACATGAGTTCGAGAATTGTGCGTGCGTAATGAGGAGAATATGTATATGAACATTTTATATAAATATTTATTCATATTAACAAAATAAAACTGTTTAGGAAGGAAACACTAGCTTTTAGCCCAATACTTTTAGCTCTATTACTAAGTTTTGACAAGAGCCCAAATATTAGTACCTTATGCATTTTCTTTCAACAAAAAGAAAATAATAATATAACTTCAATCAGGGGCGCACCCAGACTTTTGGTTTGGGGGGGGGGGGGCTTACCCGTCCTACCAGGAAATATTTTGGATGGGTTAGAGGGGGTGAAATTGGGATTTTTCAGAGCTCTTTTTACAAGATTGTTGCCCGATAAAATTTGTTGGGGGGGGGGGGGGGGATTCATTACTTGACTTTTTTAAGAGTATTAGTATTAGAGTAGCTATGGGGAAACAAAATGTGTCCATCATGAGTATTTTTTGTACAGAGTGTTTCAAGAGTTCAAAATGATACTGCCAGACTGCATAAGCAACTTCTCATGAGGGTAAAAAAATTAGATTGAATGTAGGTCCGGAACGCTTTGTTACAGAAATAAAGAGGGCGAAAGATTACAGCTATTCCAGCATCCATTCAGAAATGGCTAATGTCTACATATAGATGGTGTTAATTAAATTGAATCAATGTAAAATTATCTGAAACAAGATCTACTATTATAAATTTTTATGATGGAAATAAAGTGAACGAAAAATGCCAGTCTGAACGCAAATCGAGATTACCAAATCTTTCAATTGGTGGGATATTTTACAAAAATTCACAAAATGATCATAAAAACTAGTTTTTTTATTGTCGGCCTAGTGACCAATTGAATTGCTAATGAACCAAACATTTTGTACAATTTCTCCTTAAACAAATTGCCAAATCATTTTTTGAAATGAAATATGAATGTACATAATAGTCAAGAACGGTCCCAAAGTTTATAAAGTAGAGTTTTATTGAATCAAAGCATACTTATTTTGCACAGATGCTTTCCACTTGCTATTCTTCTGTCTTTTGATCCAATTTAAATTATGGGTTTGTAAACTCTGGGTGCTTTATTCACAATCAATAACCAAGTTCATACCCTTCAATCTCAAAAAGGCTTTCTTTTGGCCGTTTTTGCGTATTTCATAATTATAATAACTCAATAGTAGTTAATGTTTTATGTGATTTTACAGTTCATTTCACAACGAATGCTGCATTCAATTCACCACCTAAATGAGGGCCTTAGAAGCCTAAAGTTTTCTGAATGAGTTCTAATTTATTGATCTCTTATTGAAAAAGATAGCTTCACTCTTCTGCTATATTTATTTCTTTATTGAAGCGTTTTCAAAGGAATAAGCTTTTGCAATCTTATTGAAATTTTTTCGGAAAAGCCTGTAAACCTTTTTTAGGAAATTGCTAGCCGCGAGCCGTATCAGGTACCTGTTCAGTCAGATAAGATAAGCTGCAAATTCCTAGGGTAAGGGTGACCGAATGGATTGGCCACCAAAAAAGAGGTTCTCAGCTATAAAATCCCTTGCCGATGACTCGGAACTCACCTAAAACTGTGGGCCCACGCACAGGTCTCAGAACTATCTGGGCTTCAATTTCCGAAAGAAATTACATTATTACTGTAACGTTGAATATATTACAGGTTTAGGAGGTTCTAGAGGCTAGAGGTCCTGTACTTATTGGTTAAATGATTGCCATATTGATATGAGTGAAACGAATTATTTTTATTACCTTTACCCAGCCGCCTAGTCGAATTTAATTCTGCAAGGCTACAAACTCTATTTCCACCTATGGTAGTCACTCATAGCATTCCTTTTAATAGTATAACGATACTGTTAATTGTTATAAACACTATCCTATTTAAACAAGTTTGAAATGTACAGCCTAGAGTCCATGTGACACAGTCAATTCGGTTGAAAGATATCAACATTTTGATAAGGATTTCAGGACCTGATGGAAAGGCTTAAGCCCCAAAGCCCCCCATGTCAAGCCACTACCTATGAACATTATTCTACTTAAAAAGAGTGAATACATGACATGTACCAAGACTAATCAGCCTGCAGCACAATACTCTCTATAGTAAATTTTCTAAGGAGCTCGGGTTCTTGGGGGGGCTTAAGCCCCCTAAGCCCCCCCTGGGTGCGCCACTGACTTCAATCGACTAAGGTATCATAAAAACTACTGAAGATAGAGTTCTGGGACCTATTTTATTCGTTTTTCAGATCAAAAACCTTAAGAAATAACTGTATTTGGTTCCTAATTTACCTTCCCAGAATTTCAGTATGACTTTCTTTTACCGAGGGTACTGAATTCTGGGCGAAATCTTTCACTCTGTATAACTCGCTAACGAAGCGTTTCCGGGCATATGTTTATTATGCATTTTTTCTTACTTTTAGATCTAGAATCAGTTGCCGAAGTTTGAAACTTTCCTCCTGAAACACCCTGTATATTAAGCTACTCTGTAAGTTTTAGTTAGCTTGAGATTGATAATGGGGTAACAGCCAAACCTAGTATCTCAATGTTTCCAACTGTGGTTGTGACAACTTCTAGTCTTATTCATCATGGATATCTTCCACAATATCACCTTCGCTACTACAAATAAACTTTTGATCATATTTATTCAACAAATGTGGTTGTGAAAACTTCGTCTTATTATTAATTATGATCAAAGTAATAGTAGCCTACATGCAAAATAACTACAGATCAGTGATGAAAGTCATAATTTTCATTGACAATGGAAAATTGGTTGAAACAATTAATTCACAAGTCAAGAAAAGTACAAACCTGTGGAGACGGCATCGGTCATACTAAATCTCCTTTCTAGAGAATCGTTCAGTGGCAGTGAGCTCTGCGACGATGTGAGCGATTTACTTGTAACGATTCTTTGCAATCTCTCATTGTCCTGCTTCAAGTTCAGCATTTCATTCTAAAAACGAAATAAAAAATAAATTAATATACTACACATCTCATTCTAAAAACAGAATTGAGTAAAATTCTAATGAATGTCAGGACATTTCAGTGTCAAAATGGGTGAGTTCATGGGAGCCTTCCCATTTACCGGTGAATGCTGCCGGTAACATCTGATTGGTCTAATGTAATTTTTGAACGTCTATGGATTAGAATAGAGAATAGACCAATCAGACGTCACCGGTAACATTTACAGGTTACCGGTAAGGCTCCCATGAACTCAACCATTGTTATCAGCAATAGATTCATTCCTAATAATACAAATCGTTATCCAATTGCTATAGCCTACATGACGTATCCTACAATAAACCATAGGTAGAAACTTTTTTTGGAGGATGAAGCCCACATAGGTCTGAGACCTGTGCGTGGGTAATGAGTTGGATGATGGAGATTCATGAGTTGGACCTACAGTTTTAGGTGGGTTCCGAACCACCGGGAAGTGATTTTACAGCAGAGAACGTGTCTTTTTTGCTGGTCATTCTAATCGGTCACCGTTACAAACAGGACCAACGAGAACGCAGCTTATCTCTATCTGATTGAACAGATACCTGCTACGGCTCGCGGCTATCACTTTTTGAGGCAATATGAAGTAAATAATTCACGTTAGACTCATTAAAAGGTGACAGCCAATTAAATAATTCAATTAAAGAAATGAATAACAAAGAGTAAAGACATCGGCTTTGTATTATAAACAATATTTCAAAAGCATATTATCATTGTCAGCTGATGTGCGGAATTGTGAACGAGTTTAATTTTCGGCTCGAAATTTTTAGACTAAATAATTGAAAGTTCTCTTATGATGTTGAAGATCCATCTTGTTTCCACTAATATATAATAAAAACTTAAAAAACACTTTCAAGTGGAAATTAACTCACGTTATGGTGTGGGTCGTCTTACGATACTCTTGACAACAGAGTGAAACGGCCGTCACGCCATAACTTGAGTTAATTTCCACTTAAGTGTTTTTCAAGTTTTTATTACAAAATTCTCTAATCTCATCATGTTGTTTGTTTGGTAATTTGTTTTTAATGACTATCATGTACATTTATTTAAATAAAGAAATTGATAATATTTTTTCTCTAGTGAAAATTAATAGTGAAACTGTGACTTCTAGACATAACCTTTATTTGGACATTTCTGTATTGAAATTTAGAAGCGGAAGCTTTTAGTTTTGGGTGGTAAAGCCTGTTGCTTCCCCTTCATTCTACTGCAATTTGATGATGTACATAGACGATAAATAAATAAATTAAGTCTGGCTTGAATTCCAATGCTGTACCTCGTTTCATGATTGGATAAAAACAAAACAATGCTGAAAGAACTTACCCTCATTTTGATGACAGTGTCTTTGAGAGATTCTAGCTGATGGGCCGAGCTGAGTGCTTCTAATCTAATATCGGTTAAAACTAAGTCCTTTTCTCGTAGTTGCTTTCGTAGCTCTTCCACCACTTCTGGGCCAGATTCTCTCTCATATATCCTGTAAAAAATATAAAGATTATTTGTAGTTTTTACATAACTTTCCACCAAATTGAAATTGGGAATCAATGTGACACTCAAAGTGTAAATTTATCTTTTTTTAAGATTACGTCTTGAAGACTACAAGCATAGATTAAAGAGAAGTCAGTTCAAACATTAAACACAAGTTATGCTTAATCTTAATCTAAAAGAAGCTATTTATCAACTTTGGGCGTTAAACGTTCAAGGCTTTAACAACTAAATAACAAAACATGTAATCAGTAGCCTATTGTATCCTGGTTGAGGGTAAATTTCAAGTAGTGGATGAGACTCAACTGGACAACACTGATCACTTGTCTTATGAAAAGTGATATAAATAATTCTAAACTCTCGGCAATAGCACAACTAAAAACTTACAACTTCACTTCTATTCACCAGGATGCCTTCATTGACTTTGATTCGACAATTGGTGTATAATACTGTTGTCCCAATAATAGGTTCTGTAATAGGCCATAGCTGGTATCTGTTCAATCAGATAGGGATAAGCTGCGTTCTCCTTGGCTCTCTTTGTAAGGGTGACCAATTAGATTGGCCAGCAAAAAATTCACTGTTTTCTGCTGTAAAATCACTTCAGGTGGTTCGGAACCCACCTAAAACTGTAGGTCCAACTCATCAATCATCATCATCCAACTAATTACCCACGCACAGGTATCAAACCTATGTGGGCTTCATCTTCAAAAAAAAAGAAAAAAAAAAAATAACGATAAAAATATAATTTCTTGTCAATCAGTTGCATGCACTAGTTTTTGCCTTATTATCAGTAAAACGCAACATTATAGTCTTGAATTATTCTTAGAGAACCCCTCCTTCTCCTCCTAGTTTTTTCAATATTATCTTAAAATGTAATTTATTTGTTTTTCTATTATAAATTGTTCAATAATTCTATAATAGTTTAATATAGTATTTTTACACCAATAATGTTTTTCAAATATCTAATTACACAATAATTCTTTTCACATTTTTGTGTTATAATGGGGCTCTCCCATTTTATAATTTAAATAAATATTAAATTATTAATATTAATTATTTCGATTGTAACTAGTCTCACGGTTGGCGTCAGGAAGGGCATCTGGCCATTTCCACGAATACGTCTGCGGACTCAAGTAGGCATCATCAGCAATAAAAAAAGATAAATATTTAGTATCTATTCTGTGACACGGGATAAGGCGAGGAGAAGGAATTAAATCGGTTGTAAATATTATTGCTCCAATAATGTTGGTACTAATACTTTGAATTTAACACTGCACGTTACAGATGCGTAACTAGAGGGGTTGGTCTGGAGGGGGATAACCAATGATGTTATGGTTGGGGGGTAGGCTCCAGGCACTATGAAGTACACCATATGAGGAGAAGGGGGGGTTCTCTAAGAATAATTAAAGACTATAATGTATAGTGTATTCAAAAGAGTGGCTTGAGGTCCTCCCCCTGGGAAAATTTTGTAAAATAATCCCTTTAAAACCATATTTTCAGCGATTAAAGACGTCTTTTTTGACTCTGATCAAAAATTATTTTCTTAGGATTTGTTAAATTTCAAAATTTATTATGGTTTTATGACACTCTTCGTTCCTTTTATATGTAATATTTATATGTAATACACTGGCTGGCTTCGTTGGCACGAAGCCATATGTTACTGAATTATGTAATTATGTAATAATGTAAAAGATTTGCGGGAAAAAAAATTTAATTATTATTATTTTTTTTTATGGAACATAGAAGAGCACTGCTATACCCAAGTCTCTCAAGCCACTTTTCCCCAAAATGATAGATCAAAATATTACTACAAAACTCGAAACCATGATAACTGTTAATAAATAATACGAATCCCGCTCCACCGTCAGGCATTTATATGTAATCTTTCACCTCATTACCCACGCACAAGTCTCGGACCCATGTGGGCATCATCAGCAATAAAAAAATTCGATGTTGATGAGAATAAAAGGAGTGACTTACGCCGATGAGGATTGACTGCCCTTGATTGATTGGCCATTGCTGGTGTCGGTGCCATTCATGTGATGGGGGGAGTTGAGGAGGGGGGAAGAGGGCGCCGACATGTCCGAACCCATCCCTCCCCCTCCCCCTTTGGAGTTCGAGTCGCCCTCCGCGTCTGACAGTGAGCCACCGCCTCCGCCGTTCTTGTTCTTTTTCGACCGCGAAAACGCTTTGTTAAACGAACTTCGAAGCTGTAACAGAAATATTACATTGAGATAAACAATAAATTTTTATAAAAATTTAATAAATTTCTCTATTGATTCATACTTAAAAATGAGAGAATGCTTTCAAATAATACGCTATAATTATCTAAACTCATTTATGTCGGAGATCAAGTTCTTATAGGGTGGACACACTTCAGAAATTTGTTTGAGAGATATTTAAAAGGCATACAAATTTAAGATCATATTGATGTAAGTATATTATTAAAATATAAAATCCAGTCCTTCCTGTTCATTGTTTAATAAATTGGTTAGATTATGGCTTTCAGATTTTCTCCCTAATAAGATAGACAAGTTTTATAAACTTAAAAAACACTTTTGAATGGAAATTGACTCACGTTATGGCGTGACGGCCGTTTCGCTCTGTTGTCTAGAGCATCATCAGACGACCCACAGTACAGCGTTATGGCGTGACGGCCGTTTCGCTCTGTTGTCTAGAGCATCATCAGACGACCCACAGTACAGCGTTATGGCGTGACGGCCGTTTCGCTCTGTTGTCTAGAGCATCATCAGACGACCCACAGTACAGCGTTATGGCGTGACGGCCGTTTCGCTCTGTTGTCTAGAGCATCATCAGACGACCCACAGTACAGCGTTATGGCGTGACGGCCGTTTCGCTCTGTTGTCTAGAGCATCATCAGACGACCCACAGTACAGCGTTATGGCGTGACGGCCGTTTCGCTCTGTTGTCTAGAGCATCATCAGACGACCCACAGTACAGCGTTATGGCGTGACGGCCGTTTCGCTCTGTTGTCTAGAGCATCATCAGACGACCCACAGTACAGCGTTATGGCGTGACGGCCGTTTCGCTCTGTTGTCTAGAGCATCATCAGACGACCCACAGTACAGCGTTATGGCGTGACGGCCGTTTCGCTCTGTTGTCTAGAGCATCATCAGACGACCCACAGTACAGCGTTATGGCGTGACGGCCGTTTCGCTCTGTTGTCTAGAGCATCATCAGACGACCCACAGTACAGCGTTATGGCGTGACGGCCGTTTCGCTCTGTTGTCTAGAGCATCATCAGACGACCCACAGTACAGCGTTATGGCGTGACGGCCGTTTCGCTCTGTTGTCTAGAGCATCATCAGACGACCCACAGTACAGCGTTATGGCGTGACGGCCGTTTCGCTCTGTTGTCTAGAGCATCATCAGACGACCCACAGTACAGTGTTATGCTACTGCTTTGTGATGTAACGATGCACAAGGTTATTAAAATTTGTGTTTCGCAAATACAAGTGTACAAGTGTACTGTGGGTCGTCTGATGATGCTCTAGACAACAGAGCGAAACGGCCGTCACGCCATAACGTGAGTCAATTTCCATTCAAAAGTGTTTTTTAAGTTTATAATACATATTAGTGGAAACAAGATGGATCTTCAACATCATAGACAAGTTATTATTATCTGTTCTGCGTTAAGAATTTGGTGTTTTGTTTTTTTTTGGAGGATGAATCCCACATAGCTCTGAGACCTGTGCGTGGGTAATGAGTTGGATGATGGTGATTGATGAGTCGGACCTACAGTTTTAGGTGGGTTCCGAACCACCGGGAAGTGATTTTACAGCAGAGAACAGTGTCTTTTTTGCTGGTCAATCTATGTTATCCAATCTGGTTTCCTTCTGTTATTTTAGTTCGCTGCTTTTTTAGTTTAGTTGGTTACGGTTTTATTTTCGTTAGTCACTATTCTATTTGAGTAGATTACTATTCTTTCTTTTGTAGTTTTTATTTTTTTCAAACTTGTTTCAGCTTTTTGATTCTGTCTCTAAAGTAAGATTTATTAAACTCAATTTATTATCTCAGCAAGTCCTCCATGCGATCAGGGAGCATTTTGCTTCCCTAGCATAAGAGCATTTGCTAATGAATTTGCTAGCATTCATTTTGCCAATGAATTTTGTTTATTTTTGTGACATTTTTGTTATATTGTGGCAATAAATGAATTGATTGATTGATAAAGAGTGGAGTCTCGGGGATTGGACAAAGAAACGAAGAAAATCAGTTATTGTGTCACCAGGGTTTTGTATTTTTTCATTACTTCTTCAGGGCCTGTTAAATAAGGACTGAACATTATTCAATAGATAATTTTGTAAACATCTATATTTATATAACATATTTTTGTATCAATAGATAACATTGTAAACATTTTTTATGTTCATTGGCCGATTTGCGAATTTCGATCTCTATATTTGATTTACGGTCGAGGTACTGCTTAATAATGTTAAAATATTAATTTAGATAAGGAAAATGGGGAGGATGACACAAATAACAATACACAATGGAGAAATTGAGTGGATCTGGTATTTTAGAGATACAAATTGAAGTAATTTACTCACCCAGCCTCTTTTCTTCTTTTTATCTCCACCGGAATCATTATGAGCTGTACTTGATAAGCTGCACGCAGATGATAACGAGTTCAGACTTGAGACCGAATCAGTCGATAGTTGGCGAGATATATTACTACCTGAAAATAGAAAAATTGTGTAAATTTTAAATTACCATCCAGCAGAAAAATTGTATACGTGATTGCTTGCTTTCATGACGAAATAATTTATGAACAATCTTTTTTTTTAGAGGATGAAGCCCACATAGGTCTGAGACCTGTGCGTGGGTAATGAGTTGGATGATGGTGATTGATGGACCTACAGTTTTAGGTGGGTTCCGAACCACCGGGAAGTGATTTTACAGCAGAGAACAGTCTTTTTTTCTGGCCAATCCAATCGGTCACCCTTACAAAGAGCGCCTAGAAGTATCGTAGCTTATCTCTCATTGAACAGATACCTGCTACGGCACTCATCTATCACTTTCCCTAAGGGGGGAAGTATCTAATATCAAAACTGACACTGTATTTCTATTAATTTGAATTATGATTTACTCACTTGGACTGGAGGAATGCATTTCCCTTCTGAGGAGAAAAAACTCTGAGGCTGATGAAGATTCTCCTAAGAAGTGAAATGTATTCCTCCACTGTACGGTGAGTAATCATAATTTAAATAGAAATACAGTCCAGTTTTGATTTTAGTGAGATTAAAGTTATGGGTCCTCGCGATAAATTGAAAACCAATTGGCCAATAAAACAATCCAATTAAAAGCATTGCAAGTGACCACTGTTTGTCAAGTTATTAATTGAGATCAAACAATGATTAAGTTCTTCTGGTATTCATTGAGATCTTCGACTGCATATAAGATTTTATGAATGGTAGAAGATTGAGATCAAGTTTAGATCAAAATTAGTGGCTGCTAAATTATCTATCTATCAATCTATAGTTATTTGTGTAACCATTACGCAAAGTAGCTCTTTGCTGCACGAGCTGAAGGCGAGTGCGGAATAGTTTCTTGAGTGCAACAAAGATACTTTCCGCACGAGTTACACATAACATTTTTCCTACAGTTGGCACACCTGCAATGTGACAAAGTAAAATAAGTGCGGCAAAATCAGCTGGACTGTGGCAAAATAAAATAATGCAGGAATAAGCTATTTTGCGTACTATAATGAGCGCATAAAAAGCAACTTTGCTGGGTTACTGTAGGAAAACATAATTTTCCTAAAGTTGCCTAAAAACTTTTTCATGCACTATAACTATAGTACGCAAAACAGCTCATTCCTGCACTATTTTCCTTTGTGGCACTCCAGGTAAAATAATGTGTAACTAGTGCTGAAAGTATCTTTGCTGCACTCAAGAAACTATTCCGCATTCGCCTTCAGCTTGTGCATAATGCAGCAAAGAGATGCTTTGCACACTAGTTACCCAAATTCAATGCTATTTTAACAAAGTTTAGTAGAAACCTTGATTTTAAATATTGTGCTGGAAACATTAAAAATGGTCTTATCGGCAAAGGAAATTAAGTAATGAGAATCTACGAGATGTATTCACAAAAAACGGCGAAGTTTAGTCAATAAATCGCCTATTCTTGAAACCCTTGACCAATGAAGGTCACAAAAAGTTTTTTACAAACATAATCATGAGAGCATTTAGTTATAGCAAAGACCATAACATTCATGAATCGTTTCGTCTATGGTAATAGCAATTTGTGATTTGGCATGAAAAGAATGTATTCAAAAACTGCCAGGTATTTAAATACTGGATCAGTGAATATGAATGAGATTTGTAGAAAGTAAGCAAATTAAAAAAATAATAAAGGATTGGTGGTTGATAATGAGAGAAGATGGGGTGATAATTTGAGACATTGCAGATTCACTGTAATGGTTGAATGGAATATTACAATTCTCATTCGTTCTAGATCAAGAACTTCCCTTGAAATAAAGCAAAAATTAAAAAGAATTGAGAAATTTTGATAGAATTAATGAAATGAATAGAGAAAACAAACCATTTGATGTATCTGTTGTATTGATGGTATGTCTTCTTGCTAAGGAGGGCGAGCCACAGCCTGTTAGTCCAGCTTCTTGGCTCTGTTTTCTTAGCAAATCGATTGTCTGTCGCAGCTCCTTCAGTTCAGAGTCCTAAAACAAGAGAAACAAATATTAATAAACATAAATACAGATTAAAAAAAAAAATAACCGTCAATTTTGTAAGTAAGAGTTTTATATGGAGAGAACTGATGCGCTTCCATTCATACTTCAAATCGAATCGAATTCACAATTTCAAAATTGAACTATATTATTTATTTTTCATTTTAAACTTTAGTTTTAGTAGAGTAAGCTGTAAAAGTAATGTTTAATATGCATGATAATCATCACTTGAAATTCAATATTTTATAACTTGAGTGTACTTTTGTTTCATTTAGTAATTTTAATAATCAAATTTGCTTTGTTTTGTATCTAAGTTTGAGTACTGACGATGAAAATAATTTAATTCTTATTATTTGAACTATTGCAATTTTTTAGGATGAAGCCCACATAGGTCTGATACCTGTGCCTTTGTAATTTGTTAGATGATGGCGATTGATGAGTTGGACCTACAGATTTAGATGGGTTCCGAACCACTGGGAAGTGATTTTATAGCAGAGAACAGTGTCCTTTTTGCTGGCCAATCTAATCGGTCACCCTTACAAAGAGAGCCTAGGAGAACGCAGCTTATCTCTATTTGATTGAACAGATACCAGCTACGGCTCACGGCTATCACTTCTACAGCTATTAACTCTCATTTATTTATCAAGTTTTCTTTGTTTTGTATTTATTTACATAGACAAAATACCAACAATAAATGCAAAGATGCAACAGAGTCCAAAACTGCTCTCTTCGCAAATTTTAATTAAGCTATTTCATCCAAAACGTTTAGGTTAGTCCACACTAAATATTCACTAAAAAACCCCCATTCCAAAAAATGCCTTGTTTCTTTTCACTTAAAGGCTATTGATTTTAAATGTTCACTCGAAAAACCAATAAAACAATTGAAAAAAATTCAGAATATAACATTTTGATTGAGGCTTTCGAGCCAAAAAAAAAAAAATACTAAACTTGCTGCTATGGAAACAACAAACAAACCCTTGAATAATAACTTTGTTTCCTTGAAGAATAACTGCAACATTATTAATTAATTATTTTTTCAACCACAAATCAACATGTAAGTTACTTGAACTGAACGACTGAATACATAAATATAATTTATAAATGGGCCTACCAAGTAAGTTTACACTGTTTAGAGTATTTTATTCTTAATTATTAATTAAGACTGTGCGCAGGGGTTGAGGTCGTAATTTTGTTGAAGTTTTGTGATTTGGATGTTATTGAGGTATGGAAATGTTATCTATTGTCATTAAAAAATCATTTTTTTGTGGAAAATGGAGGTAGAAAGTTGATTTTGTTTTGCTTTTTAGGGGCAATAGATCTTTCCTTAAAGCTATCTTAAACTTTTGCTGATTTTTTATAACTAAAAAAACATTGGGGAATAGAATGACACAATTATTTTCATTTCAATCAAACACTCGAAAAACCACTAAAACAATTGAAAAAAATTCAGAATATAACATTTTGATTGAGGCTTTATTATTATTTTCATTTCAATCAATTATTTCATTTATTTTCATTTCAATCAAAATTATTTTCATTTCAATCAAACATTCATCCAATTTGCAAAATCTTGCAAAATTTTGAGTTTTCAAAAATTAACTTTGAAAAAACTAAATGTTTTATTGGAATAAAAAATATGTCATTCTATTTTTGTAATTTCGGAAAGAAAAAAAATGATCAAAAACCCTCATGATTAAGTTTTGAAATACAAAGATCCAAGATGATATTAAGCTACAAAAGGCTCTCCTCTGGAATTGAGTTGAACGATAGAAATGTCATTTCAGCCCCTTTGGAGTAGAAGTATATTGTATATTTAACCGAGACTAGATCGTCAGAGTTACATAATATAAAACAAATTAGCAAGATTAGCAAAAATGCATGCTTATTGGAATATTTCGGGCGCCAGGAGATTTTTTGTGTAATACAGAAAATACTCCGAGAACTGCTAATTTCCTCATGGTCACACCTTGCCAAATAGAAGCTACCGCAGTTTTTAAAGAGTCTTGAAAATATAGAAATATTTAAAAAACAACTGAAAAAATATTTAATTGATAAAGTTTTTTATAGTGTACAAGAGTTCCTTTCAAATCAAATTTAAGCCTCACCTGAATTAATTAATATAGTGGTTATGGTAACTAGTGTATAAGATAGTATAATTATTGTTAATCTGACTTGTCTTATACTCCTTAACTGGAGTCTCCAAGACGTAATCTACAAAAAAAAAAAATTCAGGGTGAAAGCGTATGAATAAAATATAGGGAAATAATAAAGAACAATTTCTATTTTTCACTCATTCATTTCACTTTGTCTGACGGAGCACTGTACACAACTACACCACATAAATTGTTCATTATTCGGCCGCTTAGCGCAGTTGGTTGGGGCGTCGCAACTTCAACTTGCTGTCGTTTAATAGCCCAGGCAATGAATGTTTTGTGTCGTAACAAATTAGGGGAAAGCTGAATTTTTGCAGGTTGTTAGTATACATAGTACTTACTCAAAAACACCAAAGTCCCGACCCCCACCCCGCTTGCTTATTCTCTTTGGAGATATTTCAATTTTTATTAAAAAAAACTATCAGGCTTACCGGCAAAGTGAACAGCACATTTATTGCAGAACATTCCATGACTGGAAGAAGAATCAACTCTGTTCGATGGTTAGTTACAGAGATATCGAATTTCCAATAATTAGAAAAATTTCAACTTTGAGGGGGCTTGGGGGAAAAGCCAAGGGGGGATTTTGGGGACTTTTCGGAAAATGTACTTTTAAACATGTACTATTAAAATCATAAATATTCTGGCTTGTCTCTAATTTGTTCTGACAATAATTCTTTATTGGATTGGGCTGGATAGCCAAGCGCCATGCAATACACAGTGCTGTAGGGTTCGGCGACGCGGTGTCCGCTACTATTTCATCACTCACTATGACGCCATAACTTGAACGATAATAACCAATAGACACATAATTTTAAAGCTTATTAAATTATCTATAAGTTTTGTAAGGTACAAAACAACCAATAACGCAATACTAAAAACAATATGATCAGTTGAAGTTGATTTTTGTGGTTCGTGGTGACATTTTTTCTATAAACTAAATTTTTACTGAAAAACTAGGCTATCTACATAGAAAATGTATAACATATTTTGTAGAGAATAGTTTCAAGTATTAAATGAGATTAAAATCACAACAATACCTTGATTAGTTTCCCAGTTATGAGCCTTTAACTGAAGTACTGATCTTGCAACGTTGAGAGGGGGGTGGAGGGAGAAGCAAGCGGGGTGGGGGTCGGGACTGGTTTTTTTTGAGTAAGTACTATGTATACTAACAACCTGCAAAAATTCAGCTTTCCCCTAATTTGTTACGACAATGGCCATTTTTTTGCATTCATTGCCTGGGCTATAAGTGGTCGTGGGTTCGAATCCCGCTCCACCGTCAGGCATTTATGTGTAATCATTCACCTCATTACCCACGCACAAGTCTCGGACTCATGTGGGCATCATCAGCAATAAAAAAATTATCTTCAAACAGCCTGGAGAGCATTTTTCCTCTATTGCTCAGCCTAATCTTCCGGACCTGGTAACTCTTCACCATTATGGAATCTTGGAGTCCCTTCATTACTTAAATTATTTAAAATTATGCTTACTTTTTTCTCAGCAGTGGCAGTTAGCTGTTGAAGTCTTTGTGTCATATTTGATAAGGACTGTTCGAAGGCAGATACAACATGGGCCTGAAACAAACAACATTTTTAAAGAATTATTAAACATTGTCATTTTAACACCTTTTGATACATCATAGCATAAATTATTAAAAAAATGTTTCCATAAGACATCTTGTACTATAATTTTTACGCACATAAATGTCAAACATGCATAAAATATATCTCTAAGAAGAATTGGTAAAGTGTTTAAAAAACAAAATATTTTTTTCTATGTTGTCACCGATAATTTTACAGATAATTAGATGAAAATAAAGTAATATTTATAGCAATGACCAACATGTTATGCAGCACTTGTTATGAACCACACCTGTGTGCAAAATCAAGTTTGGAATGATAATTAAGTAAAAATAAAACAATAAAAACAGCATAATTATGATGATACATCGATGATGTAATTGAAGGTAAGGTGAGGTGAGGTTGTGTCTTTCTTCGATAGTTGATGCAGTAAATACGCGAACCTAGTAATTACTGTCCGCCCCAACATAAACAAAAGGAAATATATAATAGAGCTGAAGAATCATAAATTGTTTTTTTAAATCCATGTAATCGGAAGAATAGGACGGAAGAAACATAAATTGATTTTTTTAATCCATGTAATACGAAGAATAGGCCACTACAAATTATAGCGATATTGTGCATGAAATCATGAAAATGATGCTTTATCGAATATCTGTAAGACAAGGTAGTAATATAATTAAAACAAATTATAAATCTATCTATCCATGCATAGGGATCCATATTTTTAGCCTAAGTCTTTATTATTACTGCCAATTCAGTTCAATTCAATTGTTATAATAGTAATTAGGGAAGTGATAGCACAGTGCCGTAGCAGGTATCTGTTCAATCAGAGATAAGCTACGAAACTCCTGGGCCATCTTTGTAAGGGTGACCGATTGGATTGGCCAGAAAAAAAGACTCTGTTCTCTGCTGTAAAATCACTTCCCAGTGGTTCGGAACCCACCTAGAACTGTAGATCCAACTCATCAATCACCATAATCCAATTCATCACCCACGCACAGGTCTCAGAGCTATGTGGGCTTCATCCTCCGAAAAAAATTTGTTACACGCTGGCTACACGTATACTTACGTTAATTGGCTACTGGCTACACGCTAATTTTCAGTTAATTTTAAAACTTTTTCAAATATTTTGTACTGTACTGTAATTTTGAAAAGCGAAATAAAATTTATATTAATTCTTTAATTATTCAATTCCGCTAGTAAATAAAAATCACAACAAAGCTAAATTGATTGATTTTAATCATTTAATGGTACCATACCGTTAGGAATCCAATCAATAAATTCAATATTAGTCTATTAAATAGCTACCTAATCAGCAACTATGATCAAATACAAGACAAAAGCTCAAAAATGAAGGAGTCATTGATCTTGTTTTTTTTTTTTAGTACAAGCGTTTAGGAAAGAACATCTTCAAGGCTGATGTTTTCTCATTTGAGGATGCTATGAATCAGACCAACTTTCATCTAGAAGAAGGCTTGTAACATGTGAGTGCAGGACATTGATAAACAGATTATAAAGAGAATACCGACAAAGAGAAAACTAAAGGCCAAAAATAAAGTACAACAGCTCGTGGGTGGGACCAAACACCGATGAGAGATCCCAACTTGTTACTGGGTCTTATTATTCCTGATAGTTTATCTGATTTGATCTCTCACTCACTCTTTCAAGCTTACTCAACAAACTCTCTCACTCGCACACTGATGAACCCCAGTTTTGTCCTCCTTAGATTAATTCAAGATTGTATCTAGGAAATACTCTAGTAACTTACTAAACGATGCATTCAACAAGTGAATACATTTTGAAATTTGAATGTTTTCATTTTTTTTCTTTATTATATTCATGAATGCATTTCTCCGGCATTGATGCGTCTTGTTCTTTCAAGTTTTTAGTCTGTTTAAGATGCAATAGACTTCCCATTGAGAAAAATCTTACTGAAAGCTGTACTCCTAAACAGTTCAACTATTTCTCACTTCTCATTGTATTACCTAGAATGAGTAATAAGACTTGAAGTTGTCACAACCAAATTTATTGAAAAACGTGAGATACTAGTTTCGGATGTTACACCATTATCAATCTCAAACAAAACAACTTTGAGATTGATAATGGTGTAACATTGTTTGAGATTGATAATGGTGTAACATTGTTTTGAGATTGATAATGGTGTAACATTGTTTTGAGATTGATAATGGTGTAACATTGAATTGAGATTGATAATGGTGTAACATTGTTTTGAGATTGATAATGGTGTAACATTGTTTGAGATTGATAATGGTGTAACATTGTTTGAGATTGATAATGGTGTAACATTGTTTGAGATTGATAATGTTGTAACATTGTTTGAGATTGATAATGGTGTAACATTGTTTGAGATTGATAATGGTGTAACATTGTTTGAGATTGATAATGGTGTAACATTGTTTGAGATTGATAATGGTGTAACATTGTTTGAGATTGATAATGGTGTAACAACTGAAACTAGTATCACACGGTTCTCAATAAATGTGGTTGAGACAACATCAAGTCTATTATTCATTACGGATATCTTCCACAATAGCACCTTCGCCACTACAAAGAAAGCATTACCTAGACCTATGTTCTATTTTTCCCATTGCTACAAGTTTTTGATCTTATATTCAAGCATACCGTAATCCAATAGATTTTAGTTGTTTTGCTTCAAATAAGATACTGTATTAATTATTTTTAAATTGACTTCTTTTTCTTTATCCAAATATGTATGATAAAGATGTTGTATTAATTTAATTTTTTTTTAATAATTGAAATTGCTCTAGCTTAAAAAATTCTACGGATATGGGTGCTGAAGGAGATTGTAGGTTCTAACAATAATCAATTAATAAATAATAACTTACTTTAGATTTATTCATTCATACTTCATACCTCATAGTTTTCTTTAAAATGGTTATTTAAATAAGTTAATTAATTTGGAAATTGAAGGTAAAGTACATATTATGCATTATTATATATGTGTAAAAATATTTAATTATAATTAAATAAATACCAATTTATCGTGTTTGTTTTTACTTCTACTACTACAAAAAAAAAAAAATTTGTAAAGTTATTTAATGGATGTAATAAATTGAATTATGAAAGAATCTGAATTATTTTGAAAAACAACCATTTGAACTGGTATTATTGATAATAGCAAATGAATATTTCCTACTTTACTTAATTGAAATCAAGCGATAATTCCACATTAACTTGTCTAATGCCCGGTTTCTGAGTTGTTCATTAAGTTTAATGGATCATTAACCCATTGCTCCAGCATTGAGTTAATGGTCCATTAAGTTAATGAACAACTCAGAAACCGGGCATTATACTCATTAACCGGAGTCATCTAGACGTAGGCCTAATCTAAAATTTAAAAATATACAAATCATAATCAGAATTTAACATTGCATTAATTATACATGAATTATATTTGGCAATTAAGTCGGAATTTTTCTTCCAAAAATATAAGAAGCATGCAGGCTTCTGTGAATTCTAGACCTCCCAGAAACTAGCCAAGATATGAATTTTATCATATTACCATAGTGATCAAAACAGGAGTCCTGTAGTCCGGAAATTCAATGACGTCACATTGAGAGTCTCAATCAAGTTAATTAAGTACTAATTCCACAATTAGTAACACAAGCTTCTCGCAGCCAACCACGAAATAGATACTTTATTGTCTTGGTCAGAGTTTATTTCGCTACAACTTCCAACAACAGCTTTTGTCCAGCTTATCAGATGTCGTTCACTGGTTAGCTTAACCTATAATCTTCCAAATTGAGGTTCCTTGATTCTTTGTTCTTTTTTCAAAGTTTTTCTTGTCAATTCCTTCCCCCCCCCCCCCCACAATCAAACCAGTCACCATCACTTCCAAAACAAGACACTAAAATGTTGAGAAGAAAAAAAACAAAAATAGCAACAAAAGAGTCACGCGATTCGAGAGTTGCGTGTGTTTGGGTCATCTGTATAATTTTTAATCAAAACAAGCCAAGCGACAATAAAATCGAACAGAAAAGGATGCACGCAAAAAGGGACAGAGCCTCCGCAGACTCCAGACATAACAGAGAAAAACGTTAAACATACCATCAACTAGTTTGAATGGAATATCACCTAGCCGTCTGTTAAACGCCGTCCAAATCCAATATGCGCTATTTTTTAAAAATATACATATCAAGCACAACGTTTTACACCATGGTTTTACCATAGACCAACCATCAAGATAACCATCTAGGACTTATCCGTATTCTATGGTTTTACACATCATATTATGTCAAGTAGTTGTGAAAACTTCAAGTCTTATTATTCATTATGGATATCTTCCAGTTCCACAATATCACCTTCGCCACTATTAAATAAATAGTGTAATATATTCTTTATATATCCACTATAACCAATTTGCGCTATTTAAAAAAATATATACATATCAAGCACAACGTACCAAGCATATCAAGCACAATTTCCACATGTTATATCAAGAGTCTGCGTACTCTCTATTAGTCTAGATACAATTATGCGCTATTTTTAAAAAAATGCATATCAAGCACCCATGTTATGTTAGAAGTCTGCGTACAATCTGTGCAACCTGCATCCGCCCAAACAATGTTTACGACATGAGATATTCTAGTCTTGGTCCAAACTTGTTAGGCTGATTAGAAACAGAATATTTCCAGGTCATTCTTGTGGAAGATCCCGATTTCGAAAGATACAAGCATAAGTCCTGTAACATTAGTATGTTTTGAAAATTTGAGACTGCAGGCATTCCAAGCTGCATTCTAATATTCAGTTTTATAATACTGCTGTATTTGCATGGTGCATGCAGCATGTAAATAACAAATAAAAATTATTTTCCCGCAAAAATCGAAAAACCAAACGTTTTTTTCTTATTAGAATGTACAGCTCAGTGAATGAAGGCTATTTTTACAGAAAATATTTGCTTTTTAATCCCAAATGCAGCAACGACCATATTTATTCAACATAGTAAATAAGTTACAATATAATGAAAAGAAGGGCCATTCAGGAATTAATTTCAACATATTGTTATTGCTAATCGTTTAAAGCAAATTTCCTAACAAAAAAGGAAAGATCATTAATTGGGTACGATATATTGCGGATTAGATTAACTTTCTGCACTGACTTTAAAAAAAAAAATTATAAAATGAATAAAAACTAATAGTAGAATAAAAACAGATCGTGAATAGTTTATTACAGTGATAGTTTTTCTGTTCCTGAATATTGTATTATTTATACTATTTATCACTATTTTTATTTATTCTATTTCATGAGATAGTTTTTCTATTCTTCTTCATACTAAACTGTGAATTTATGTTTTCCCTTATCTATTTTTCCGACATTTTAATCAACATAACTGCTAATAAACTGATAGCCGAGTGCCGTAGCAGGTATCTGTTCAATCAGAGATAAGCTACGAAACTCCTAGGCCATCTTTGTAAGGGTGACCGATTAGATTGGCCAGTAAAAAATTCTGTACTTTGCTGTAAAATCACTTCCCGGTGGTTCGGAACCCACCTAAAACTGTAGGTCCAACTCATTAATCACCATTATCCAATTCATTACCCAAGCACAGGTCTCCTACCTATGTGGGTTTCCTCCAAAAAATGACTGTATTACTTTTGGCCAAGTTATTCTTTAAATTTTCGTTGTAATTTTGTACTTTTTGGAGTGGTTAATAAAATTGTGTTTCAATATTGCTTGTTTGTTTTTGAATGAATGAACAATTTATAAAATATTGAATTTTCATGTTGGAAGATAACAATAGCCGAAAGAAGTTATTCATGGTAAAAGATTACCTGGAAAAATGAAGAGCACACAAATTCGATTCAATTTGAACGCTAATTAGAAAACTAACGCTGATTCTCCTTGAGTATTCTCTGTTAAATCAAATGTAAAAATCAAACGAAGAAAAAACTTGTTTTCTATTTGAAATATCAAAACATATCGTTGTTATTTACAATTTACAGTTAGTTTACATCACAGTCATTTAAAAAAGTTAATATTTAAAATGTACACTTTTAGCTTTATCGGTACATCGATTTCATACAAAATTACTAGACTTCCGTTACCATAATTACTACATCATTTATGCACCCATAGTTTATAATTATTAGGTAACTATTAAGTTTAATTACGTAAGAGCAATGTTATTAAATAGCGTCACCATACACAGCCTACTTATCAATTTCAACCACTAACTGCACTCTGCAAACGTTATTTTTTTTTCTAACCACATTTCAGTAATAATTTGTGTTTCCTTTTAAGGCGAAGTTATGTCAATTCAAGTAATATAATTTAATACAGAGCAGCAGTTTTCTCAACTAGTGCCTATTAGATTATTTTTCTCCTGATTTATACCTCGATAAACGTTGTTACACATCATGTACAAATACCCAGAGTGGGTATGAAAGTGAATCTTATAGACAGAAATGGAATATTTTCATTTGTGGTCGATTTCTCAGTAGATTGGTCACTCGAGCTGATGGTAAGATGGTAGCCAGAGTCACAGATTACAGAACAACAACAAGGTTTAGTTGTCTGTGCCAGAGTATAGAAGAAGACTAATTTACTTCTATTCTCTCTGATGGTAGCCGGACAAAAGCGTAAAAGACTAAAAGCGAACAGAGACATTAGCGGACAGTCAGGAATGACCGTTTATTAGGGTCAACGCAGATAGATTTTCGATAGCACGGTGTGTGATAGTGTGATTATCTTTTAGATTGCACTAGGAATAATATAAGAAATTGAAACTGACCATATTGTATGATTTATCAACTATTGAATGTTCTTAAAAGATTAGATAATACGAAAGACGGTAAGATTAGTTACCTAGTTTCCATTGAAAATATTCAAATCGTGAATAGGAAACTGTAAAAATCAATAAATGAAAAAAAACCTGTAGAGTAACTATTCAAAGGTTGAGTTCACGACTTTTGGTCAAGTATTTGAGTCATAGTCTACCCAAACTTTTGAATATTAAAAAAATAAATTATAACAAAGAAAATATATAAAATAAAATACAAACTATGCCTTTGTATTTCATAATCCATGACGATCTGTGAGTTGTTTAGTTGATATTTTCACTTTCAACAAATATGCAGAACACTTATTTCTGTACGCCAATCGAAAGTGGAAATATCTAACATTAATATTGAATAATATAATATTAAATAATTAATATTAAATAATGAAAAAACTATGAAGAGTTCATTACTAGCCCCCCACCCACAAAAAATCGGGAAATTTCCCCTGTGAGTGTCCATATTGTGGCATAAATAGACTAAAAAAAACTTCAAGATAGTAGATAAAAATTAAAGAGTCTAATAGTTGTCAATTTTAGAAACTCAATCAGAGACTTAGAAGCAAGAAAATAGTGAAGATAAAGACCCTATTATACAGATTCAACATAAAGATGAAATTAGTCTGATTAATAGCTGAATAGATCAAAGTAAATAATTCAAATTGAGGAATTTCTGATGTGGAATAGAAATACTGTAAAATAGTATTTATTCAATAAAATAGTATTTATACTATAAAAAGTATTTATACTATAAAATATAGAATACTATAAAATGGTATTATACTACATAGTATTTATACCATAAAATAGATACTATTACTATAAAATAGTATTTTCTATTTTTCAAAAAAATTAGGAATACTGCATAAAAAGAATTAATTAAAAAAACTAATAAAAAATTAATAAAAAAACTTTAATTTTTTAAAATAAATAGACAAGATGAAATTCAGTCCGATTAGTTAGCTAAATAGTTTGAAGTAAATGAATCGAATTGAGGTAATTCTGATGTGGAATAGAAATACTAATAATGAAAGAAGTATGGAGCACAATAAGAATTTACACAATAGAATAAAATAAGAAACACTACATTAAAAAAAATAATAATTTATGAAGAACTGAATTATAGAACTGAATAAAATAGATCAAGAGTTTTGGAAAAAATGTACAAATTTTTGAGAAAAAAATGTACCAATTTTTGAAAAAATGTACCAATTTTGAAAAAAAATGTACCAATTTTTGAAAAGAATCTACCAATTTTTGAAAAAAATGTACCAATTTTTGAAAAAAAATGTACCAAATTTTGAAAAAAAATGTACCATTTTTGAAAAGAATCTACCAATTTTTGAAAAAAATGTACCAATTTTTGAAAAAAAATGTACCAATTTTTGAAAAAAAATGTACCATTTTTGAAAAAAGTACATAAATTTTTTGAAAAAATGATCTTTTTTGAAGAAAGTTTTTTTTTAGAAAGGTACAAATTGAATTCAATTTTCTTAATTGGCAAAACCAAGCTTGGATTAATACTACCTCCGTTGGACTGTGAGCGGGTAAATCAATGCAATACGCCTACAATATTACCATTCCCAATGTTTGTATAACAATATTTCTGCACGTTCACCCAAGACGGCCGCGAGCAAAACTTTTTCTCTCAAACTCCCTTGCAATACGATTATTACACAATCTAAAACACTGCCCATTCTAGGGCCTTGAGAAAAATAATTAATATTCTTAATGGACAGATTGGAGAACTGAATAGAATGCTAGAAACATTGCAAACGTACAAACGCCGACACAAAATTGTGTAAATTTGCCATCGGTTCTTTCACCGGGTCTCACAAAGATATGATTAAATATTTTAGATTACACCTCGACTTGTATTAATAACCTCAGAAATGGTGTGAATTTAGAAAGTAGAATGCTGCGGGGTAGCATAGCCAACTACTGAGCAGTATATAACTAGAATATCGGTATGGCTGTCACTAATGAGACATTTCTTCAGCACATATTCAAAGACGGTTCTCCTTGTTAACACTTACTACATTTTTTGCAACCAAGCTGTTTCACACATGAGCATTTCTCAATCTAACAATTCCTATGTTCCGCACTGGTGAGTTCAGCATTGCGCAAGAACATAAAAAGCATCCATGTTTAAACAAGATAATAATAATAATAAGCGTATGGCTTTTAATGGTGGGGAGACCCTTACGGGTAGTTCCACCTCGCCGTTTGAGCCATGTTACGGGGAACATAGTGGACCTACTATTTTAGGTGGGTTCCGAACCACCGGGTAAGTGATAATAAAGCTTATAACATCAAGTCATTGAAGCACGGTCACCCATCCAAGCGCAGTCTTGAGCGGTCGTGACTGAACATCATAAAACAAGATAAAATAACTTTACTTTTAGCTCTCACTGTATGAGATCTGTCCGTCCGTCTGGCTGTACGCATAAAATTCAGAGCAAAAACTATAAGGGGTAGACGTACCAAGTTTTCAGGAGGTATTAGGCACCTCATAAGAAGAAAAAATAAATTAAAATTAAGTTCGTCGGTCCTCGCTGAAGGATACAAAAAAAATCTATCCTTACAGGAACAGCTGATAGAAGTTAACAGTTTTTGGGGCACGGCTTTGAGGCATGCCTTCTCTCAGTTCTCGTGAATTGGAAAATTTGTGTAGATCTGTACCAGCTGTTTCCCTATAGAATAAAATCTTATTCTATAGGGAAACAGCTGATTTTCCTCCAAATGTTTTTTTTTTTTTTTTTAAATACGGTCGAACAGTGAATTACGTCCCTTTTAATACGTCCTTTAAATTTAAATACGTCCTTTTGAATAAAGTTTTACGTCCTTAAAATACGTCCCTTTTGAATTTACCGTACTGTAGATTCATTTCACTTTTTATTTCTTTACGTGTATAAATTTCTACACATAGTGATAGCCGAGAGCCGTAGCAGGTATCTGTTCAGTCAGATAAAAATAAGCTACGAACTCCTGGGCCCTCTTTGTAAGGGTGACCGACTGGATTGGCCAGTAAAAAACTCTGTTCTGCTGTAAAATCACTTCCCGGTGGTTGGAAACCCACCTAAAACTGTAGGTCGAACACATAAATCATCAACATCCAACTCATCAATCACTAGCATTCAACTCATTACCCACGCACAGTTGTCAGATCTATGTGGGGTTCATCCTCAAAAAAACAAACATACAGTCTTTGAAGGAAAATTTCTAAGATTTCTGTTTTAAATTCTTGGATTTAGTGATCCATAACGATCTGCGTTGTTAATGTCAACTTTTTATAGTAAATTAAACGGCCTTTGAAGAAGAGTTCCCATGATTCGAAAACGTTTTGACAAAAAGGGAGTACAAATATTATTTATTTACAATTAAAATTGACTGTAAGTCGTTGAATTTACTATAGAAAGTTAATTTCTGTTTTGTTCAGTATAATATGTAAAAAATGAGGAAAACTTGTGAAAATCTGTAAAATTTAGGTAAACAAGGGAATTCTTTCAAAAAGATGAATTATTCTTTATCTGTCTGGGCTAGAAACATAGTCTGCCTCAAAATGAAAATAAGTCCTATCAGTGAGTGAGGAGTTCAAAAACGTGATCACGATTAAAAAGTGCATTCAAAACTTTAGCATTTCAATGACAAGCAATTAGATTAGACGGATGTTTAGGAAGTCTTTCTTATTTCCTCCTCCTCCTCCTCTTCTTCTTCTTCTTCATACCCCCAACCCTCCTTCTTCATCGCATCTCCTTCTCTTCCTATAGAACCAAAACTGGCAAAGAGCGAGTTCCACTGAATCGCACAAAAGAAAGAATTTAATAACGAGAGTCAAAAGAGTTCAAACGATCAGGAAGCAGCAAAGAGAAGAGAAAGGAAAGAGAAAAAATATGTGGTGAGCAGGAATCCAGAGATAAAGATAGAGAAAATAGAAGAGAAGAGACGGGACCAGGAACTGAGAAGAATGGGCCAACTGTCATTGTCATCATTTGGGACACTGATTAAGGGAAGGGCGTCCTATCAAATCAACAACAGTCATGAACTGGATGATAAAGCAATGACACGAATATTTAAATGGAACGGACGTTATTTGTAAACAGGACAATTGTTTGCGTGTTTGTGTGTGCGCGTAGGAGAATTTAGATAGAAAATAATAGTGATGAAACGAGGACAAGAGAGGACCAATACTATTCATTGGACCTCCAAATACAGAATACAAATTACAATTATGATTTACAAGTAAAATACTTTTTCTTATTAATGAATAATAGGACATAAAGTTGTCAAAACCACATTTATTGAAAATAGTGAGATACTATTTTCAATAAATGTGGTTGTGACAACTTCATGTCTTATTATTCAAAATGGATATCTTCCACAATATCACCTTCGCGACTGCATAAAAAATTTTTCTTCTGCTGATGCCCTCGTGAACCTGAGCCTTGTGCGAAGGTAAAGAGGTCGATCATCATACAAGAATACGCCTGGCTAAGAGGGAATCAAACCAGTAACCGCAGGAGTAGCAATCAGTCAGAGATAAGCGACCTCACTTTTACACCACTGCGGTTTTGCAGATCATAAGCGAATCTGAATATTATGATTTTGTTATAAAAGAGGCTGCTGATCTCTCAAACAATCTGTTATCTGCTGTAAAATCATTTCCCGGTGGTTCGGATCCCATCTAAAACTGTAGGTTCAACTCATCAACAGGCACTGAAGGAACATACGGCCGCAACAAATTGTTTAATTATGGAAAATGATTTCCATACGTGAATGTTCATGTTGGACATCAAAAGCTGTTTATTGCCACATTCTCCTATCAACTCTTTCCTTGTATGAAATTGTATTTCCCTATAATTCAAGATATATTATAACAAATTAATAGAATTCATCCCGAGAGGAATACAGTGATGCAAAACACTTTTTGTGATTATTATTGTGATTTTTGTGATTGTTTTTGTGATTATTATTGTGAATATTTTTGTGATAATTATTGTGATTATTTCTGAGATCATTATTGTGATCATTGTTGTGATAATTATTGTGAACATTGTTGTGTCATTATTGTGATTATTTTCTAGATTATCATTGTGATAATTTCTGTGATTGTAATATTGTAATATTTTTGTGACCTACGCAAAGTTCTCAGCTGTTAAAAAAATTGTGTTCATTCAGTATGTAGGCTTCACTATCCAGGTAAAAAAACCATAGTGGAGAAGTTACATACATGCAGTTCTGTTAAAGTAATAATTATAATTCTCAATTGCATTCAATAATTGAAATTTTGCTTACTCAGCAGGGGGAGGGAACCAGGGGGAGGGAACCAATACCTTATAACACATATAGAACAAATATACATATGGGTATTTGTATAGTGTAATTGTAGGAGGTGATGGCCTGCCAGTCAATTTGGGAAATATTGCAACCTTTTTCTAAAGAGAGGTTCCTAAGATTTGGTTCCTAAAAGAACCTAACATGCCGAATGGCTATGAGGAGAGATTGACCTAGAACCTAGACAAAAGAAGAGAGCCAGTGTCTCTTTTACTTCACAATTGGTTTGACCACAACAAGAGAGAAGAGACCCAGATTAAAAGACTGATGACACGATGACCGACCCATTTAAATCACCGTTGATGCAAGCATATCAAAGCATTCGAAGACAAAACAAGGCACAGTTTCTGCATTCAAATGTGACATGATTTATTCCATCATCTTCTCCATCATCACCTTTTCTTTTTCACCATATTTTTTCTTTCTTTTCCTCCTCTTCTTCTCCATCTTTTTTTTATTTTCCTCTTCGTCTACTCCTCCTCCAATCATTACTACTTCTTCTTCCCCACCTCCTTCTTCTATATTTATTAGTTTTTTTTATTTTTCAATATTTTTCATTCTTATATTCTCTCTTATTCTTCTTCCATACTTCTTCTTTACTCTTGAACTATTTACTAGCAGGTACCCCGATTCAATGGAATCGGAATACTGTATTTTTCTTTGCAACTCCTTCTTTCCCATCTTTTTTTAATTTTTTATCCTCCTTCTCCTTCGTTTTCTTTTTCTCTTCTTCTTTTCCTTCATCTTCTTCTTTTCCTTCATCTTCTTGTTTTTCTTCTTTTTTCCTTTTCTTCTTAATCACCTCCTCTTAAATCTCCTACTTCTTCTTCATCACTTCCTCATCCCCCTCTACTTCTACTTCTTCTGTTTCTTTTTCTATTTTTTTTCCTTGCTTCTTCATCATCATTAACATTATTATTATTATTATTATTGGAATTCTCTTAATAATATCTCACTTTATTAATGACTATGAAATGAATTAATGATATAGGAATTGCAAAATATATCAATTTTATTGTGATTTGAGATTGTGAATTAATAATAAAAAAACTATTATTATTATCATTATTGTTATTATTATTATTATTATTATTATGTCATAAATGACAAAAATGATATTACAAAATTTAATAGTCACGGCTACAAAAAATAAAAAGACGTTTGAATCGAGAAGTCACACTCTTTCTCCCTCAACTTGTATGAAGGAGAAAGAGCCGTGAATCTAACAATCAGATCGAAAAGTCAGCATTTAAAAAAATTCGATTTTCAATTTCCTAATGGCTGGACCAAGAGGAGATTTTTCACTTCTCATCCAGACCTAGTGCCTGAAGGAGCTAGCGGTCATCGATGGTCTGAGATTTCCCGATTTCTCCATTGGTAATCAGGTATTGTAACACATTTTATATTATACAGTATTTGTAATGTAGACCAAATATATTTTTAATCATTATAAAAAATATATATATATATATCAAAAATGTTAGTCGGAAGAATAATTTAATACTACATGTCACTTTTTGTTTTCATTTTAAATCGGAATTTCTGTCTCATCACCATTAACAGTACTGTATATCAAAAATAAATAAAATTAAAAATTAATTAATAAATTATGTTGATTCAAAAAAAAAGGGAGATTAAATAAAAATTGATTCTGTTCACTTTTAGAAAATAAATTAAAATTCTGTATTTTATATTGAGCAAATAAAAAATAAAGAATTATTTAATTACTGATGTATTTTATTTGAATTACAAAAATCTGTTGTAAGTTAGAATAATAATCAAATATTTATAAATATAAGTTCTACCATCAAAAGCTATGCTGAACCCTTGAAATAATATGAATTAGTGAAATATTGTTGTCGCGCCCTGTCTTTCACGATTCCCACATTCATAGGGTAAGGTTGGATGTGGTAATTGAGGGGGAATAGGTGCAATAATAATATTACACCATAACCAGCATATATTACAGAATCCTTACCTGGTGGAGGCTACAAATGATAAAGGCGCTGTCCTTTAAATATAATTATTCAATCTTTACAAATACTGGAGGATCACTACAAAAGATAGTGATGCTATCATTACAAATGTTGGATGATACCATTACAATTAATATTATTATTATTATTACTAGAATAATTTTTATAAGCACAGGCTTCAGATCATGTAAGGTATGAACCCATTTTAGTAGCAATAATAGTTTTTTTATTACCAATACCATCTTCAGATATGAATGCAACAAAAGAATAAATATGAATGGAAAATTTACGGATTTTTAGATAAATTATTTAGTCTGAATTTCTAGTGGTTTGTTATGTTCAAATAGTATTGGACACTACCTTACTATTGAACAAAAATGAACCACCCATTGCAAAACCATTTCTTGTTGAAACCCTTGGAGCTGTATTATGAATAACTGATAACTACTGAATAATATTATAGACAAACAAGATAAGAGAGATCTAAACTTCACAACAAACTGAAAACTAGTCAACAAACAAGTGGAGTATCTGATATCAAGAAACCCCTCAAGCAAAACGCTTAATTGACTACTTTCACAGGTCCAGAACGAGATACGGTCACAATCGACTAATTCTAAAGATTTACTCGTGTTAAATGCGTTCAGACATAAATAATGCAAGTATATTAAATAAATAATATAATAAGTAAATTTATTAATAAATAAACATAAATAATAATACTGCTAATAATATTGCTGTTCTCTGTTGTTTTAAGTAAACTGAATATGCGTAAGTTTTGAAAAAATGAAAAATTAGTTACGGTACAGTATTTACAGTTTTTTTTTGAGGATAAAGCCCACATAGGTCTGAGACCTGTGGTAATGAGTTGGATGATGGTGATTGATGAGTTGGACCTACAGTTTTAGGTGGGTTCCGAACCACCGGAGTGATTTACAGCAGAGAACAGTGTCTTTTTGCTGGCCAATTTAATCGGTCACCGTTACAAACAGGTCCTACTAGAATATAGGCTTCTTTAATAAATTTCTCAATATAGGCTACTTTAATAAATTTCTCAATATAGGCTACTTTAATAAATTTCAACTTTAATCAATATTATCTATTGATATAATGAATTGCTTTTCATTCTGTGATGTTTTCTATGACGAAGTAACTTGATGTACTTGATGCAGTGGAATGCAGATCAACATTTTAATTCATAAATTGATGTGAAATTAATAAATAGTCTTCTATTCAAGAAAGAGCTAATTACACATCTAATATCAATTTGTTTTAAATATTTTTTTGATGACACATCTAAACTGACACTACTTCTAAGTTAGTTTAGAAGTAACTGACAATTTAACAAACTGACAAATATACAGAAACAAAATTTATTAATTTCTAATTCCTCAAAGTGCTATTAATTTATACTGTTGTCAATATCCGCCATTCAGTATAAAGTAATAAATTTCGAATTCCTCAAAGTGCTATTAATTTATACTGAATGGCGGATATTGACAACATTATAAATTAATAGCACTTTGAGGAATTCGAAATTAATAAATTCTGTTACTGTATTTCTCTTTCAACAAAAAGACATTTTCGAGTTTTTATGAGAATAATTAGAAAATTAAGGCTACACCAATTAAATTAAGATAATATAAGTGAGTAAAAATCATCATACAGAAAGACATTGTAATTGCTTTTTATTAATTATTCGTCCCAATTCAATTATTAAAATGAAAAATATTATTATTAATTTTAATTAATTATTATTTGTAATTATTATTAAATTAATTAGTTAAACTATAGGCCTATTCTTCGTGGATTTCAAATTACTTTTTTATTTAAATAATAATAGTCAAAGTCAAGAAGATTTAGTATATAGTACTATTAGTTAGTTTCAGTTGCACCTAATATGCAAAACTTTACTACAAGAAGTAACTAGACCACGTCTAGCTGTATTCAGCTACGGAAACAAACTAATTAAAAAAACATAATTTTGCAAAATACCCTAGTAAAGTGTAAAAAATTAATAAATAGAATACAAAATTGGGTTTACTACAATTACTTTTTTCCGTAGCCTACTTTCTATTTTGCGTTATATTCCATAACAGAACAGTTTTACAACAACCACAACAAATTAAAACAATTTAGTTCAGGCTTACTTTAATCTTGAGAATCTAGCCAATCTTGACAAATGGTTCATCCGTCATTAGTGTCATGCATTTTCCTCCTTTTCACTTAACTAACAACAGAAAAATTTCATCTTCATTTCATTATGTATTATTATTATTATAAACTTAGTAAGTTATGCGTATGCTTTTGTTACCTTTCCTACGCTCAGGCTTATGCCTTTGCAGGTTTTTTCCTGATTTTGTAAATATGTTAGAACGTAAGATTGTATCTTAAATATTTATTTTGTATTGTGGCAAAAAGGAAATAAATTTGATTTTGATTTAGCCAACAAGAAGATTTCCGACTTTTTATAAGAATACTTAGGAAATTGAGGCTACACCAATTTAGTTTATTGTAAAAATAGTCTGAAACCATTGAGAAAGCAGAATTTCACAGCCAGCTCTTCACAAAACGGCACTACATCTTTCTATCCTTGATAGGCTTCAAAAAAGTCATTATTCTACAGTTAAACGGTGCAAAAATTTACCATTTACTCAAGAAAAAAATGGTAAGTACAGTAGTTGTAAACGAAAATATGAGACACAACAATGGATGATAAAAATGGATGACATGGAAAGAATAGAAGAAAATTACATAGATTGAAGAGTATAGTGGCATGATGAGAAGCATGCAAGCTAACACTATTATTCTCTCTCTCACTTTCTTTTCTTTTATTTCTTTCTTTCTTTCTCGGTGTTAAACTAAGAACGTGTTAAATTTTATTAGCTTCAATGAGGGAAGACAAGTGGCAGTTGGTCCATTCCATACAATATGACTGAAGCATCTGAGTTGTAGAGAGAGAGTGAGAGAGAGAGAGAGAGAAAGAGAGAAAGAAAAAGAAAGAGTGAGAGGGAGGTGGGGAAGCGAGGGAGGGAGGTAGAGAGAGAGCAGTCCAGTCCCATTGTAATAGACTGAATTACAGACTGACTAGTTTCTACGATTGGACAAAATGGGGCCTTACATTAGGGAAGTTACGAGAATAAGTATCTTTTATTTGATGCAAGACTTTGTAGTCGACAATGCATGCAGACAAGAACGCTGTTACTTTTTCGTATGCACGGAAATGTACATGCTAGGGGTAAAAGTAGAAATAACAGTTCGAACCTGTTACAAGTACAATAAGTATCCTGTTACTTAGTACAATAAAATAATAGTTTACGTGTTTTATTACATTACGGTAAAGACCAACACATGATAGAGTATGATGATTCAGTACAAAATTGAACGATAATCAGAAGATTAAAATTAAATTGAGAATAGAAAGTTCAAATGTTGATATTTTTTGGACATTTTTTTATTGCGGATGACTGGAGACTTGTGCGTGGGTAATGAGGTGAATGGGTGAATGATGAGAAACATCCTCCAGCCATGTCTGGGGAAACATTACACTGTTCAATTTCAATATAGAAGTCAATTTCTATAATTATTTTGGTTACATACAGAGTGAAAAAGTAATTTTGAACTATAACAATCATCATAATTCTTGGCCTGCGTAAGGAGGTGAATGATTAAACAAAGTTAACAAATTATCATTATTTTTTGCTGGTGATACCCAGATAAGTCTGAGACATGTGCGTGGGTAATGAGATGAATGATTCAACAAAACTAACAAATTATAATTATTTTTTGCTGGTGATACCCAGATAAGTCTGAGACATGTGCGTGGGTAATGAGATGAATGATTCAACAAAACTAACAAATTATAATTATTTTTTTGCTGGTGATACCCAGATAAGTCTGAGACATGTGCGTGGGTAATGAGATGAATGATTCAACAAAATTAACAAATTATAATTATTTTTTGCTGCCCATATAAGTCTGATGCATCACAAAACCTGAATGGAATATTCTGAAAATACAAAACAGTTCATACACCTCGTACTAATCACTCCTTATCTGTCCTTACTATTTCCCAGTGTAATTAGACATCCAGCAAACCCACCAATAATAATTAACAGAATGAACGAGTGAATGAGAAATAATGAACCTCCCTTACACAATTTCAGCCGAAAGCAAACATTAAAAGAAGACATGATTGATTATCCTGAATAGAGCCAGACCCCAGACCACAATTGTAGTACACCAGACTACAGTAGTATCGTACATTGTGAAAAGGGGAGGAGTGCGGCTAGTGGACATAATAACGTGTCGGTAATAGCGGTAATAGACGGAAACTGGGGGAAACTCTGAGGGGACCGAAAGACACGCAATGAAAAACGAAGAGGAAAGTAGATAGAAAAAGAAGAAAAAAGAAAAAAAGGAAAATAGAGAAAGAGAAAAAGCAAACAGACCGCACCCACCAATCGCGTGCTTCGTTTTGACGACCCCAAACAAAGTTTGAAACAGTACACGAGAGATGACTGGGTTCACCCTCGCTTTCATGTACGAAAGACAAGCAAGCTTACTGCCCCTTGAGGTTTGAGTTGACCAACGAGTGTGGGAGGTCCCGACGTACTGTATTACAAAGATAAGCAATCTGAGTGAAGCAAGTTCAGAGCTCAATTTCACGATTTTTTAATGCTAAACATTGAGTAGAGACCACTTGTAGATTATGGAGAATTTTGAATCACTCTACTTTTTGATGTGCTGGTATCTGTTGCATAACAATGTAGTTTTTCACAAACTTTTTCGCAAAATAAATTCAATTCAATTACCGGTTCTTTCCCTATTTGCGTAAAACAATTGTTAAATTCCCATTAACAGCATTACAATTATTTCTTACTGATAATGCACACATGAATCTGAGACTTGTGCGTGCGTAATGAGGTGAATTATTACACAAAATATGCCAGGCTGAACTGGAATCGAAGACGAGACCGCATGAGTCTCATCAGAGTTATTAAAAAATTACCACTATTTGGTTGATGTTTTAATTTCAGTCTTACACCGACTACACCAATACGATTGCCGAATTATAATTTACAGACGACAAAGATTTCCTTGAGATTTTGTAGCACTTTGATTACTAATACAATTCGTCAATTATAATTTTTCATGACGCCCATTTGAGTGTGAGACTTGTGGGTAATAATAGAATGATGACAAAGATTCCATGCAGAAATGGGAATCGAACGCCGTGACCGCAGGAACAGCAGACAGTCAGAGATAAGCGCCCTGATCGATTACACCAGTTGAGATTAAATGATTGATCAACTGAAGAGGAACTTCTAAATCTCAATTAAATCTTTTTTGTGTTAGTGATTGCAGTAGATATCCATAATGAAAAAGATTGATGTCACAACCACTTTTAATTCAACTTTTTTTGTAAATTTAACGACTAATAGTCAGTTTTATATTGTGAATGTATAATAAATGTACTCATAATCCGGCCGAACGTTTTCGAGGCATTGAATCTCATCTTCAAGGCATCCTAGATCGGCGATGTTGGTTTGTTGGTTAGAAGAATTGTTTTTAGAAGAATCACTTTCAATTGAAACAAAACAGAAGTTGTCAAATTTCACTAAACTTTAGTGAAAGCTAAATCCCGCTAAACTTTAGTGAAAACAAAGTTTAGTGAAATTTGACAACTTCTGTTTTGTTTCAATTATGGAGAGATTTCACAATATCAACATCAGTTTTACAACCACTTTTATTATAAAAAAAAAAAACAAGAAACTATAGTTTCATCTGTCACGTCATTTTCAATCTCAGTCAAACTTGAGTTTGAGAGTTTGATTGACATTGGAGTGACGTGACAGTATAGCTGTAGCATCTCTTGTTTTTATAACAAAAGTGGATGTGACAACATCAATCTTATTTAGTTAATATCATTTTATCTCATTAATATCATATTATCACTTACCCGGTGGTTCGGAACCCACCTAAAATAGTAGGTCCACCATGTTCCCTGTAACATGGCTCAAACGGCGAGGTGGAACTACCCGTAAGGGTCTCCCCACCATTAAAAGCCATAGGCTTATTATTATTACTATTTTATCTCATATATCCAGTATGGATACCAATATTACAATATCGTTATCACCATTCAGGAGAGGTCCCTGCTCGGGGGGGGGGGGGGGGGGTTCATAAATGGGATTTTGTTTTCATTTTTTGCGAGATTATCACTCTTTCCTACCCCTTCACCAGTAAATTTACGATTTGGGGATCATGGGGATCACCCCCCCCCCCCCCGTAACCAAAATACAAACAAGATTAAGTTGAAATTCAGAAGTACATGTCAAGAAGTGAGTTTAACTAGATGTAGAAACTTCAATTAGTAAAACACCTGAATCACTAAGACAGCTCAAGAACCATCAATTTGTAAAATTAATCAAGTTAACTTCATGCAGAATTTTTTTCTTCTTTTTTCAGAAAGGTAGGAGCTCATTTTGAGAATTTCTCATTTTTGTGAATACATTCTTTTTACGGAGGATGAAGCCCACATAGGTCTGAGACCTGTGCGTGGGTAATGGATGGTGATTGATGAGTTGGACTTACAGTTTTAGGTGGGTTCCGAACCACCAAGATTTCCAATGGTACTTTGAATAATATATCAACATTTACTCATACAGACATTTTCTTAACACCGAATACTAAAATAGTGAAAATGTTGAAAGCAATAAACATTACTTCTCTTTTCAATATGCAATACCAGTATTTCAATGAAGTCGTCGTGTATTTTATGAGGCTTTAAAGCCTACAGAATAGGCAGTGACTAATTACTAAGTGCCTGTTATGTTATCAAGTTTTGTTGTTCATTAGCCCAGCGCACAACTCTCTTCCAGAACTGTCTTTAATATGTGTTAATGAGTCTTATCAACATTTCCATTGCAGCTGAAGGCTGCGACTGTCTTTTTTATCTACGAAATGTCACACAAATGGATAAACTGTAATTGCTCCTATTCTAACCTAGGCATTTAACGCACATTAAACAAATATTGTTTTGATTTTATAAAAATATTTTTCTAATTGCATCACAAAACTGACAATGTATTCCTATTTTGAATAAAATTCATATAAGAGTGAATTGTCATTTTTGATATTAGATTGTTAAAGTATTTCGTTTTGGAAAACTCTGATTTAGTCGGTCAAATCAAATTTGATCCCTGATCACAGGCGAAACTGATCTTAGATCAGAAGAATTATAGAATTATTTATATTCTAAAATTCATCTAAAAGAAAAATAAAGTGTCAATTTTGGTATTAGATTGTTAAAGTATTTCGTCTTGGAAAACTCTGAATTCGTCGGTCAAATCAAATTTGATCCCTGATCACAGGCGAAACTGATCTTAGATCACAGGAATTGTTGAATTATTTATTTTTAAAAAACAATTGAAAAAATATTTAGTTGATAAAGCTTTTTATAGTGTGCAAGAGTTCCTTTCACATCAAAATTAAGCCTCACCTAAACTAATTGTAATTATGGTAACTAGTTTATAACATTGGTAATACAGTATTTGTAAGTATCTGACTGTATTTGTAAAATCTTCAAGACGTAATCTTCAAAAAAATAAATAAATAAAACAATTTACCGACAAGTTTTTACTTATGCCAGTAGTCTTCCACTATTTATTGATTTTAGGAGTGTTGAAGTGTTTTGTTTAGTTTAGAAAATGATTTAATTTGTTTATATGTTGTTTTAAGAATATTTTAATTTGGGAATGCTGAAATTTCAAATTGTTAAATAAATATTTATATATCTGTATTTGAATTTGAATATTTGTAATGTTTATTTCAATTTTTAGATAAGAATATTTCAAGAATATTTTAATTTCTATCTTCAGTGAATTATGTTCTTGTGTTGTTTTTTGTGGAAATAAATTTGAATTTGAATTTAATTGTCTGAATAAAAGGATAATCAAGAAGTGATCCTCAATCAAAACTGATCAAACGTTAACATCTTGTGAGGGACAATTATTTTAGACTCAACATAAAAATGTCCAATCGCTTTGAAAAATAATTTTCAATGATTGTTTTCATAACTGATCATTTCCACCACTTCTTTTGCAATTATTAGTCAACAATATTGTTCTACACTTTATAACAATTCATTACAATAAGTTCTTCTTTTAATGAGATCATTTTCATAATTGACCATTTCTATTGCAGTTAGTTAACAATTTTGTACGACAATTTAACAATTCATAGCAATGATGTTGAAGATCCATCTTTTTTCCGCTGATATATAATAAAAACTTAAAAACCACTCAAGTGGAAATTGTGACTGACGTTATGGCGTGACGGCCGTTTCACTCTGATGTTAAGAGCATCGTCAGACGACTCACAGTAACCTGAGTGTACTATGAGTCGTCTGACGATGCTCTTAACATCAGAGTGAAACAGCCGTCACGCCATAACGTGAGTCACAATTTCCACCTAAGTGTTTTTTAAAGTTTTTATTATAATTCATACCAATTTTGTACTTTTCCATACAAGAATACATAATAACAAGGTAAATCAAATAATGTACTATACATACTTATTATATAGAGCTTGCACGGTCTCGTCAACACACCCAAACTTCGCACCGCACAATAAAGCATCGCCTACGTTATATCTCTCCGAAACACACATAATATGAGCACATTAGCTACGCCAGACCAGGTAACGGTGTTACGAAAAGCATTACGTTAAGAAAATGGCTGCAGAACATTATTATTTGGTGAAACGTGATTTTTTTCCAGCAATGGAGAGCAATTTCAGGTGCCATACATTGATGGGTCATTGACGTTCAAAACAGGAATAGGCTGAAGCTCTAGATAACACGCACATTATATCTGTATGTACTGCGCTATATATATTTATATATAGCTACTGTTTTTTAGGTAGTGCTCCTTCATCTATAGGTGAGCTACAGCTTTATCTATATCTATAAAGATTAATAAGACGAAGTTGTCACTACCACATTTATTAAAAATATAGAGATACCAGTTTCGGAGAATCTAGAGATTCTACATACTAGACTCTAGTTTGTTTCAGATTGAAATTGGAGTAACATCCGAAACTAGTTTCTCACATTTTTCAATAAATGTGATTGTGACAACTTCGTCTTATTATTCATTATGGATATCTTCCACAATATCACTTTCACCACTATAAAGAAAGTATATCTATAAACCCTATCTTTATCTATATCTATAACTAAAGGCAGCCATTCTATTCTATTCTATAACCATAGATATTCTCGTGATAACCATAACCCGAAACATGTCTCTGTTCAAACAGATATAGACAAGTTAAAAACCCCCTCTTTGTAAGGGTGACCGAATGGATTGGCTAGCAACTGCTATATACAGTATTATTTAATTTTTTTACTATTTATAAATTTATTAAAATATTAAAAAAATTTGTTAACATTTTAAAAAAAAATTAAATTAATTAAACTAGAAAGTTAAAAAATAAATTTTAAAAATTGAATACAAATTTTATTAAAATTTTCTTTTAATTTAATACTATTAAATTTATTTAAATAACTATTTTGGGTTTTAAAATTGATTTAGGTAGGGTGCTTTTATATAAAGGGTTCAATAAATTAAACTAATTTAATTTTGGGGATTTATTAAATTGAATTTAAAATTGGACTGTGTTCTCTGCTGAAAAATCACTTCCCGGTGTTTCGGATCCCACCTAAAATTGTAGGTCAAACTCATCAATCAACATCATCTAATTCATTACCCACGCACAGGTCTCAGACCTATGTGGGCTTCATCCTAAAAAAAGTGTTCCTTCATCTATAGGTGAGGTACAGTTTTATATCTATAGTTATTGCTCTATAGAAATTTATCCAGTTCCTCCCCATTGGCGATGACTCAAGCACTAAGAATTATCTTTGGTCTAAAATGTATGGAAGGATTTATTTATGTCTAAAAACTCTCAATATCCTATTTTAGATGGGTTATTTTTCAAATTCCTTTTGGGGGGGGGGAGGACCCCCGGACCCCCTTCATACATGAGTCATGTAAATATATCGTCACACCTTTGAGGAATCCGCATAGGGTCCATATTTACTTACAAGTAAATTTTATTGTGCATACAAGTTTGAGTTGGTGAATTACGAAATTCTATGTGAATTAGGCCTGTGTGACAAGCAGGGTCGCAGTTTATTGGGTTAACCCCCCCCCCCCCCCCCCAATTTACGATGACTGAAGCCAAGGATTTGGCAGGATTTATGTTGTATGTATATTGATGAGGTGGGGTGTTCTTGCTGACGGACGCCCCTTTCGAAATATTTCTGGCTGTGCGCAGGGTTTTTGGTCATAATTTTTTTTCGAAGTTTATTGTATTGAATATTATTAAGGTATTGGAATGTTGACTACTGCCATGATAAATTATTTTCTTCATCAAATATTTTATGAAATATGGGAGTTCAAAGTTAAGATTTTTCGGTTTTTGGGGGCAATTATCTCCCCTACAAGTTATTCTAAACTTTTGATAATTTTTTTTAAATGAAAGACACATTGAGGAATAAAATGACATATTTTTCATTCCGATCAAACAATTAGTATTCTCAAAATAAATTTTTTAAAACATGCGAAAAATTTCAGTTTTTCAAAAAATTATTTTGAAAAAACAATTGTTGAATTGAAATAAAAAATGTGTCATTCTCTTCCCCAAGGGGTCTTTTAGTTATAAAAAATAACTATAATTATTAAATGTTTAAAATAACTTGTAGGTGAGTTCAATTGCCCCCAAAAACCGAAAAATTTCAACTTTGAACTCTCATATTCCATAGGATATTTGATGAAAAAAATAATTTCTCATGACAATAGTTAGCATTTCAATACCTTAATAATATCCAATTCAATGAACTTCGAAAAAAAATTATGACCAAAAACCCTGCGCACAGCCTATGAGGCCTATGCCTCTAAATAACTTAGGTAGCCTACTGTTCTATATAGCTCTTAATATAGGTGAGGTACAACTTTATAATACCTGTATATCTATATCTAGAAGCCTATCTATATTGTACTGCTACAGCCTGGTACAAGCGTGCGTAACAAATTTACACCAGAATGAGAAATAGGTCCACCTTTTTCCACCTTGTTCACACTTCCGTGCCTCGCTCTAAAACCACCTGCTGATAGATGGCAATTTCGGTTCTTCTACTATACTTCTTCAGCTAAGCGTCTTAACGCTTTTTTTACTAATCTCCTCTTTGTCAAATGAACGTAACCTGCTTGTGCATTGTTTTGGAAAACAAGGGAGTGTCCAGTGGGACGTGCTACTAGTGTAAAACTAACACTTTGTTGACAATTCGTCAACTACGATGGTGGCGATCTTTTAGTCGCTTCTTTAGGGACAAAGACGGTCTTTTTGACGATTTGTCAATCGTTGACTGACAAAGCTGGGACACCCAGAGACTTCTCACAGTTTCCAACGTGTATTCTTCACTGTGACCTACAGGACGGATTTGCAATTTCCAAAAGAAATCTACAACTTACTTACTACTAACTAAATTTACTGTAATTATGATTTACATTTTCAAAGTAATTATGATGTTAATACTTATGAAAATTGGAGAAGACAATTAGTCTAAGAGAAAAATTTAAATCAATTAAAGCTCATTTTCTTATAAAGCTGATCTAATCAATCCCGTAACTATGGTAATGAGTAACTAGTGAAGATTTTTGGCTTAAAAATGTCAAAATTCCAAATTATATCATCTTTTTTCGGACTGTGATAGTGCATTGTTTGAAATGAAAAAATTAATATTCTTTATCTGCAAAAGACTTGTGAATTATTGTGCTTCAAGGTGAAATTCCAAGTGAAACAGCGACCTAACCTCAGATTTTGATCCAACTTTAAAATTTTGTGAAAAGCAGTTTTGGGCAATAGCGTGTTGTATTCACATTGACTGTATTTTAGTTGAATAAATAAATAAATGATCATCAATTAGGAGTTTAAAGATGGGTACAAATTGGATGTGATTAATATTATTATTATAATTATAAAAATATTATAATACTATCTATTGTCTTTGGTTTCATTCTCTTCGAATTCTTTCACAACCATTCTCTCTCTCTCTCTAGGTTAGGTTTGAATGGACGAATTTTTGTCCAGACTTCGCCCTTATTACGTAAATGCTTCACATAAAATCACATTGCTAATATCCAAACTTTTTCTCATATACAGTATAATACTGTTTTGTTAATAATATGCTTTTCAATAATTCACAACTATATTTTGTAAATTTACGTAAATAAAGTAATCTTCTCTTATCTTATCTTACTTGCGAGTAGTAGCCAATAAGAGCGCGCGACACAAAAATTGCACAAAATCAAGTTTCAAGTCCTGTTGAAGACGTGAAGCCACCGGACTTGACAATTAATAAATGCGACAAATAAGTTCTTGCCAGTGAAGTGAAGTCTTCAAGTATTTTAATAAAATGGAGAAAAAGTAAGCTGAAACCTGCTTTCCCATTTCTGTGCGACAGTTCACCATTGTTCGCATGTATCATCGAGTGCTCGCTGCGAACAAGTTCCCGGAATACATTCGATTCGAATGCGAGACGAGTTTGTTCGTCTCATAAATTCGTATACCGGCCTTGCCTGGATAAACTTAGAAGCTCTATTCAGTAATTCCATCACTGTCTACTTTATTGGTGCGGATTGAAATCCAGAGGTCACCGTTTCCATATCGGCTCTGGACAGCTTCACATAACAACATTGTTGTCAAAAACTATCAGCAATATGAAATACAGAAACTGGCCAGTCTGCATTCCACACTGCATTTGTTACTGAATTGGATGAGAGTGGAATGGAGTTCACCGTAAAGTTCTCTCTGTCTCGTTACGTCTTTATTGAAAAGCTGCCTGTCTTGACGTTATCTTGTGGTTCGAAAACCACAACAATTATAATTATAGGTCCACCATCTTTTTAAGTATCAAGGATGGACAAATCTTTGTCCAAACTTCGCCATTTCATGTAATTGCATAGCTTAGAATGTCATTACTGTAGTTAATATCATACAGATATATTAATATCATACAAATGAGATCATTGTACATAATTCTTTGCACTATAAAAATAGTATTTTTTGAGCTCAGTACTGTATATATCTATGTGATGTTGATAATTTTGTTTTTAAGCATTCATATGCAAATTTCTAAATTTACATGAATAAAGAAATATAATCTAATCTAATAATCTTATAATGGCTCGTACGGCGAATAGAGGTGGAAATATCTGTGAGTGACTTCTCTATCGTTTATTCAAAGCAGAATTAGTATATTTATAGCAAATAGTCGAATAATTGATTGCGCAGCATGAGTAGTATTATTTTGTAATATTATTTGTTATAATTTGATGAATATTGACATTAATAGCAGATTTCACGTCCACTGAGTGGACAATTGAAAAAAATTAGAGAAACGAACAAATAGATAGAATGGGAGTAAAGAAGATGTAAGGAGAAATTGAAAAATAATAAAGGGAACCTACCAATCTAATACAGTATATAAACGTCTAGATGCTGTCCTCTGTCGACGAGACTCTAGCGATGGAAAGTAAGGTATTTAATGAGAAGGAGAGGAGAAGAGTGGGGAGAAGAAAGAGGAGGGGGTGGTGGAGAAGAACTAGTGGGAGGAGGGGGAGGTGGAGAAGAACTAGTGGGAGGAGGCAGTGGAGGTGGAGGAGGAGAAGAAGGAGGAGGTGAAGGAGTAGAAGGAGATGAGGAGAAGAAGGAGGATGTTGAGAAGTAGAAGGAGGAGGAGGTGGGGGAAAAGGAGGAGGAGGTGCAGAAGATGTAAAAGGAGGAGGAAGAGGAGGGGGTGCTGAAGAAGTAGAAGGAGGAGGAAGAGGGGGGGTGGAGAAGAAGTAGAAGGAGGAGAAGAGAAGAAGAAATAGAAGAAGGAAGAGGAGGTGGGGAAGAAGGAGGAAGAGGTGCAGAAGATGTAAAAGGAGGAGAAAGAGGAGGAGGTGGTGGTGGTGGTAAAGAAGTAGAAGAAGGAAGATGATAAGGAGGAAAGGAGAAAAAGAAGAAGTAGAAGAAGGAAGAGGAGGTGGAGAAGAAGGAGGAGGAGGTTGGTGAAGAAGAAGGAGGTTGAGAAGTAGAAGGAGGAGGAAGAGGAGGAGGTGGTGGTAGGAAAGAAGTAGAAGAAGGAAGATGATGAGGAAAGGAGGAAAAGAAGAAGTAGAAGAAGGAAGAGGAGGTGGAGAAGATGAGGAGGTTGAGAAATAGTAGGAAGAGGAGGAGGTGGTGGTGGAAATGTAGAAGGAGGAGGAGGAGGAGGTGGAAAAGAAGTAAAATAGGAGGAAGAGGAGGAGAGGAGAAAAAGAAGGAGTAGAAGAAGAAGGAGGTAGTAAAGAAGTAGAAGGAAGAGGATGAGGAAGTAGGGAAGAAATAAGGGCACGGCAAAGAAGATATTTCAATTCAATTTTACAGCAGGGCTACCTGCTAGTAAATACAGTAAGTGTGAAGGAAAAAAGTATGAAAGAATTGAAAAAGAATGAGACAAACATGCGTGGTTGATTCTTAGCGCAGGCGGATTATTGCTTGTTGGTTGAGATAATGAACTATCATCCTTTCCCCCCCCCCCTACTCCCCTCCTACCCTTCCGTTCACCCTTCCTTTCAATTTCACTTCACTCTCGAGTTTGTTCCTCGACTGTCAACCTCGTACCGTGTTGCGTTCCGTTCCGTGAAAGTGTTAATTAATATACATATATGATTCAAAATTGCATACATTCAAGAAATCTACTCATGCCAGAAGACGTCAACTTTACCACCTACTTACAGTCCACATTGAAGTCACCTTTGGTAAGTGATAGTTTTATTACTAATTAACTTGCTGTAGTCTGACTGCGTTGTTTCACTGTTTTCTTAACTGCACCCTGGGTCCTTGTGGCTCAAGGACAGGAAGGGATAACCATATTGTCCTCCGTGTCCGGATCAAAGCCTCATTTCCAGAAATTTGATAACTTTATTAGTTTAAATTTCAATTTGTAAAGTTGACTCATGCACTGAGATTTCATGATCAATCCCGTTTCCTTAATCCTGTTGTTGTATCCCGCAACCTAATCTTATCTGCCGATAGTCTACAATGGCAACTGCAAAACCCGAAGCCTTGCTAAGCATTCGTTTGAAAAAGAAAGAAACTTTATTCACCCGTGTTCAGCAAGCATACGACTTACGGAAAAATATCAATGATTTAAACGTTCAAAAACAATTCTTGATTAGAAGTAGGTTCATTGAAAAAACAGTTAGTGAATTTTCATCATTGTTGGATGAAATAAATGAACTTTCTATTCAAATTAATCCTGATTTTGAACCTGATTATCAATCATTAAATGCTATAGATAACTTAGCTTGTGCCATAATTGATTCTCGTGATAGATTACTGCAGAAACAAGAGATAAAAAATGATTCTTCTCCATCTACTCATTCACCACGCTTAAATATGATATTACCTCCTGCAGAGATAAAATCGTTTGATGGATCTGACATTTCAGACTGGCCTAGGTTCAGAAATATATTTACATCTTTGATTTTAAATGATAAATATTATTCGTCAGTCCACAAGTCTCATATCTTACATAATTTGTTATCTGGTGAAGCAGCTAGAGTAGTAAAATCATTTCAGATTAGTGCTGATTTTGATTTAGCATGGGAAGCCCTTTGTAAACGCTATGAAAATGATAGAGTTTTAGCAAATTATTATATGAATGAGATTTTAAAAACCACTAGTGTCCCAGTGAAACCTTCTTTAAAATCTCTTGAAGATTTTCTCGTGAAAGTTGGTGATAGCATCACTTCATTAAAATCGTTGAAAATTCCTGACCTAGGAGATTACCTATTGTATTCGTTAGCCATACGACAATTAGATAAACAATCTTGTGAATCTTTTGAAATTGTAGTAGCAGATAAAAGTTTTCCATCATGTCAACAGCTGATTGATTTTGTAAACACAATAGTTAGGACATTCCAATTGTCGGCGTCTGATGCACCGAATATGAATGTGACTAAACCAGTAGATAAGATTAATAGTAAAATGAAACCGTTTCAAAAGAAAGTTGTGTTATCTACTCAGGTTGACAACTGCTTTCGCAATGCTACAAATAATTCAAAATTCACTGATCGTTCCGAACTAAATTGCCCATTATGTTCAAAAAATCATATGTTGTCGTTATGCCCTGTTTTTTTAAAGAAAGATCCGAAAGATAGAAATGAATATATCAAATCATTGAAAGCGTGTTTCAACTGTTTTTCTAAATTTCATCTTGTCGGCCAGTGTAAGTCCAAACCAAAATGTGTGTGTAATCGTATGCATAATAAGTTATTGCATTACCCACGTAGCAATGATAACAGTAGATCGTGCTCTCCAGTTAGTTATCAGAAGCGATCGGATAACAGCCCTAAGGCCGATTTAAAGTTGAAACCAAGTGATTCAATAACTCAAACCGATCCTATAGCTACACAACATTGCGGTATGACTGAAAACGTTATTAATCCTTCTATTCAGTGTATTCCTAAAACGAGTGTTGTTTTAGGCACAGCTTTAGCTCAAATAAAAAGTTCTTCTGGTTCGTTTGTTAACGTTCGTCTGATTATTGATTCAGGTAGCACTACTAATTTTATAACAAAAGATCTTGTTATAAAACTTGGTTTATCTGTTCAGGATCGCAGACAAAATTTCTCTGGTTTAAATTCCGCAAGTGTCGGAAATTCCTGTGGCGTTGTAAAATGTTTATTAAAACCTAAAGGTTTAAACCATCCTCATGTAGAAGCTGAAGCTTATGTGATTGATAAAATAGTTGGGCCGTTAACCCCCGTGTATCTGGATTCAAAGATTCAAAATGAATTGAAAAAATTCAATTTGGCTGATCCCATGTTCTATGAACAGCGTTCCGTTGACCTCCTATTAGGTTGTCAGTTATTCAACAAAATATTAAGTCATCATAACCAAATTACATCTGAAGAAGGTGCTTCGTTTTGCGTTATACCTTCCGTGTTTGGTGATATAATTTTGGGTGAATTTCCAAGTTGTTCCGTGACCAATAACCAGACATTACCTTCGTTATTGATACATCCCGATTCTGAGAACTCGTTGAATAGTTTGGTTCATAAGTTTTGGGAAAGTGAGGAAATTTCTAATGTTAAATTTCCTAATCCTGATGACGAATTTTGTGAAAAACATTTTGTTGAAACTCACAAACGTGATCAACAAGGAAGATATGTTGTCAAGCTCCCGTTCAAGGTAGACACTAAAAATCTCGAATTTTATGAGTCTCATGAAATTGCGTTGAATAGATTTCTCTCGTTAGAACGTCGTATGTTGCGTGATGCTCGCTTAAGAGCTGACTGTTTATCGTTTATGAAAGAGTATCGACTTTTAAATCACATGGAAATTGCTAGAAGACCTGGAAAATATTTCATACTCTATTTTTGTGTATTCAACCCTTCATCACCCACCACAAAGGTTCGTGTTGTCTTTGATGGATCAGCAAAGAGGGGTCACGTTTCCTTGAATCAAGTCTTACACTCTGGACCGACGTTGTTAAATGATATTTGTGATATTTTAACTAGGTTCAGATTGCATTCATTCGTTTTTACATGTGATATTACAAAAATGTACAGAGCTATTCTTGTTGATGAAGAAGATTGTTCGTTTCTTCATATATTGTTTCGTGAAGATCCTTCAAAGGATATTGTCGTCTATGAGTTAAAAAGAATTCCATACGGTTTGAAACCCTCGGGATTTCTCGCTCAACGTGTATTGATTCAATTGACAGAAGATGAGGGAGATAAATTTCCTTTAGCGGCGACCGCAATTCGTGATGAAATTTACCATGATGATTTTCTAATAGGTGCTAGCTCGTTGGAGGAAATGTGTGAAATTAAATCACAACTATGCAATCTCCTGAAATGTGCTGATATCAAACTGAACAAGTGGAGTAGTAACTCTCCTGAATTCCTGAAACGGGTTCGTTTGGAAAACAGTCAAGTTCCCTTTCATATCAGTGATGAACCTAATTCTAGTGTTAAGGTGTTAGGTATTATGTGGAATCCGACTACCGATTGTTTTCAAATTAAAGTTTCAGTTCCGGAGTATCATAAGACAAACTCAAAGCGCAGTGTCTTGTCTGTAATTGCTAGACTGTATGATCCACTTGGTTTTATAGCTCCTGTTATTTTCAAAATGAAATGTTTTTTACAAGAGCTATGGAAATTACAAATTTATTGGGATACACCAATTCCTGACGACTATAATGCATGCTGGAATAAGTTCATGGAAGAGCTTCCTGCTCTTAGTTCAATTTCAATTCCTCGTTGCGTTTATGGTGATGCACTTTCGTGTCAAATAGTAGGATTTTGTGATGCATCTCAAAAAGGAATATGTGCTTGTACTTATCTGAGAGTTGTTTTCTCAGACTCTGTTGTTAAATGCTTTCTAATAAAAGCAAAAACTAAAGTGGCACCGTTAAAAACACTTTCAATTCCACGTTTAGAGCTTTTAGCTGCGTTGTTGCTTTCAAAATTGTACGTTTCAGTGCTTCCTAATCTGTCTAAAATTAATCGGCAATCAACGTTTCTCTTCTGTGATTCAACTATTGTGTTAGCTTGGTTGCGTATACCACCCTATAAGTTGCAAACGTTCGTTGCAAATCGTGTCGTGAAAATATTAGAATTGACTAATCTAAATGATTGGAATCATATTGGTACTGATTTCAATATTGCTGACGTGGGTTCAAGAGGTATTCCTCCTCAAATGCTGAGTTCGTTAGAAGAGTGGTATAGAGCTCCAACATGGTGTTCAGAGCCGTTATCATGCTGGCCATTGTCTTCCGTAACAATACCCTCTGAAAGTCTACCTGATATTAAAAAAAATCAAGGTGAAATTGTTTTGAATCTTACCGAAGATAGTGCCGTTATTCAAATAACTCATTTCTCCTCATATCTAAGAATGTTGCGTTCTTGTGCATATGTTTTCCGATTTGTCAATAATTGTAGAGCAAAAATAAAAGGTGTCTCTCATGAAAAAGGAGTATTAAGTGTTAAAGAGTTGAAATCCGCACAAGATTTCTGCGTTAGAATCGTTCAAAAGTGTCATTTCAATCGTGAACTTACCCTTCTGAAAGAAGGAAAGCCTTGTGATAAAGCCTTTCAAAAGTTGTCTGTTTTTTTGGATAGTGATGATTTTATTCGCGTTGGTGGCAGACTTGTGAATAGTGATTTGGAATATGAAGCTAAGCATCCTCGCTTGATTCATAAGGACAGTCATTTTACTAAGCTCATTATTGAATATTATCACCGCTCCTATCTCCATGCTGGACCTAGGATTGTGCGTGCTCTCATCCAGCGTTGTTTTTGGATTATTGGAGCCCATAGTGTAATTAGACATGTCATACACAATTGTACTCGTTGTCGTTTATTCAAAGCGAATACTGTTGAACCCGTTATGGGCGACTTGCCCCGCTCTCGTGTCGTTCCCACGGCACCCTTTTTCAAAGTCGCTGTCGATCTCGCAGGTCCCTTCGTAGTTAAGGAGAGTGTTCGGCCTAAGGCTCACACCTACAAGGCATATTTCGCTCTATTTGTTTGTTTAGCGACAAAGGCTTGTCATATTGAAACGTTAACCAGTTTGACGTCTGAGGAATTCATTGTCACTCTTCATCGCTTTGTGTCGAGACGTGGGTTACCTCAAGAAATATTCTGTGACCAAGGGACGAATTTTAAAGGAGCTGCACGACAATTGAAGGAAATTACTGAATTTTTGCGAGTTTCTGAAAATCAGACAAAAATTATTGATGATATGTCCAATAAAAACATCAAATTCCAGTTTAATATCCCACATGCCCCATTTATGAATGGAATTTGCGAATCCAATATAAAAAATGTTAAATATCATTTGTTCCGTGAATTAGGAAACCATACTGTTACAATTGTTGAGTTCACCACTATTCTCACTAAAATTGAGGCGATACTTAACTCAAGGCCGTTGTATGCACTTTCATCGTCACCCGATGATTACGCTGCCTTAACTCCTGGACATTTTCTTATCCATCGCCCCTTGTTGGCTGTTCCCGAAAATGACTATACTGACTCCAATGAACACAGACTATCTCGTTGGGAGAAGGTGAATCGCTTCACACAAAGGTTGTGGAAGAGATGGGAGAGAGAATATCTCCACACTCTTCAGCAGAAAAATAAGTGGTTTGAGCACGACTCTAACTTACAAATTGGGCAATTAGTGTGGATTAAAGAAGATAATTCAACGCCCCTATCATACCCATTAGGACGCATTGCAAGCGTCATTCGCGATTCTAAGGGAGTTGTTCGCTCCGCGTACGTTAAAACCAAATCAGGAGAGTATGTTAGGCCGGTTAGGAAACTAGCCCCAATACTCCCAAACTAGTGTCTCTTTAACCCCACGTTTCCCCCCCCCCTTTTTCCTGTTTTTCCTTTATCTCAGTGCATTGTGTGTTTTAATTTTTTAATCCTTTTGAGTTTTGTTTCTTGGATTGAGGCAATCCAAGGCGGGCGGAGATGGTTGATTCTTAGCGCAGGCGGATTATTGCTTGTTGGTTGAGATAATGAACTATCATCCTTTCCCCCCCCCCCTACTCCCCTCCTACCCTTCCGTTCACCCTTCCTTTCAATTTCACTTCACTCTCGAGTTTGTTCCTCGACTGTCAACCTCGTACCGTGTTGCGTTCCGTTCCGTGAAAGTGTTAATTAATATACATATATGATTCAAAATTGCATACATTCAAGAAATCTACTCATGCCAGAAGACGTCAACTTTACCACCTACTTACAGTCCACATTGAAGTCACCTTTGGTAAGTGATAGTTTTATTACTAATTAACTTGCTGTAGTCTGACTGCGTTGTTTCACTGTTTTCTTAACTGCACCCTGGGTCCTTGTGGCTCAAGGACAGGAAGGGATAACCAATGCGGATAAATATAGAAGATGTACGAAATAGCCTTCGAGAATCAAATAAATAGGATGAGAGTTAAGGAGTTGAACAATGAATCAAAAAGTAATAAAAGAACATACGAATAAGAATGGCAGATGATGATAAACGAAAAGTAAAGTTTCTATAAATGGAGATCAGTCAATCAAGACCGGCTGGGCCTCGCAAGGACGTAATAAGATTTAGTAGGAAGAAAAAATGTCGGCTAAAAAGTGATTGGAAGGAATAAAAAAAAATCAAACATTTATTGATTTGTGATCACTGATAACGTAGAATAGAAACTTATGGGTGTTCGAGAAGATTCAAGGTCAACATTTCTTCAAGGTGTTAAACTTGAATGTTCGTAAATTTATCGTTGCTTTATGAAACGAAAATCAATAACGAACATTTTAGCAGTAAACCTATATTAAACTCTAAAATATTTCATTCCAAAAAATCAATTCAAACCAAATGAAAGAGAAAAACTAAATGCGAAATTAGAAATCATTTCAAACACAAAATAACGTAATTCTCATTCATGTGAGCTCAAATAATGACGTAAGCAAAGATTACGGATTTCAGCCCACACCTAGCTATTTAACACAGTTTCAACTTTGAGGGTGTAGCCAACATAGCTCTAACACCTGTGCTGTGCGCGGGTAATGAATTGGATGATGGTGATTGATAAGTTGGACCTACAGTTTTAGGTGAGTTCCGAACCATTTTACAGCAGAGAACAGTCTTTTTTGCTGGACAATCCAATCGGTCACCCTTACAAAGAGAGTCCAAGAGTTTTTAGCTTATCACTATCTGATTGAACAGATACATGCTACGGCTCACTGCTATTACTTCTCTAAGTTGAATTGATTCTATTTATAAAATCTAAAACTTCATATTCAAAAGGCAAAGCTTACTAACTTTTATCTTCAATCAAAACGTGAGTTTTAATCACAAGCTAATATTTTTTCTCGCATTTATTACTGTTATTCATACCTCATCACTACCACCCATACAGATGCATACGGCACTACACAATGCAATTACAGCGAAATAAAATTTCAATCAAGTATGTAAATCGCGATGAACTCTCTCCTGAAGCCGATGAACTCTGCTAACGATTCTGACGAAAGTCTCAAATTTCATTCGGAGACGTTCAACTACACCACTTAGCCTAGATTTGTGCATGAAATACGCGCAATCTTAGCTGGCTAGCTACTCCTACGCATTACAAGTTAAAAGGCCACGCTATGCGGCACATATGGCGGTACTGGTGCAAATAAAAAAACGCAACCAATGGTCGAGCCTCGAGGGATAAGAGGTAGAGGAGAAGTAACTATGGGTGGAGGGGAAGTAACCATCGGGGAGGGGAAGTAACCATCGGGGGGGGGGGGGGGAAAGAGAAGCAAAGATTACGGATTTCAGCCCACACCTAGCTATTTAACACAGTTTCAAATTGGTAAGGCCGCTCCGCTAACCGATTATCCTTCGACAGATGCATTTTTGATGCAGCGTATTTGGAAGCGGAACGGTAGTTGTGCTATATCTACTCATGGTGAGTAGATATATGTATATCTACTGTAGCCTATATTATGGATGAGCGGCTTGATGCTGTCGCTCTGTCGATAAATCTTCATGACCAGAATTTGACACAGAAATTAATTAGGTGACGAAGAAAGGGAGGAAGAAGAGACAATAAAATAAAGGAGGAGGACGAGGAGGAGCAGGAGAGGGAGGAGGAGGAAGAGGAGGAGGAGGAGGAGGAAGAGGGTGAGGAGGAGGAGGTGGAAGAGGGTGAGGAGGAGGAGGAGGTGGAGGGAGAGGAGGAGGAGGAGGAAGAGAAGAAGAAAGAGCAGGATGAGGAGGAGAGGGAGGAGGAGGGGGAGGAGGAGGAGGAAGAAGAAGAGGAGGAGGAGGAGGAAGAAGAGGAGGAGGAGGAGGAAGAAGAAGAGGAGGAGGAGGAGGAGGAGGAGGAGAAGGAAAAGAAGACAGAAGAGAAAGAAGAGGATGCAAACAAAGGGAGAAGAAAAAAAGGAGAAGGAGAAGAGGAGGAAGGATTGAAAGAGAAGAGGAGGAAGAAGAGAAAAATAAAATAAAAATAAGATAAAGAAAAATATGGAAAGTAGAAGAAGAAGACAGGAAAAGAAGAAGAGGAAGGAAAGGAGGATGTGGAAAAGAAGAAGAGGAAGATAAAGACGAAGGATTGCAGGTGAAGAGGATGAAGAAAAGATAAAAATAACGAAGTGTCAGAAGAAGGAGAGGGCATGATTGGAGGATAGCAGGAAGAAGAAAAATAATAAGATTAAGAGGAGAAGAAGATGACAGGAGAAGAAGATGATGGAGAAGATTATGGAAGAAAAGGAAGAAGGAGAAGAAAGAGAAAAATGTAGAAGAGGAAGAAAAACAAGAAGACGAAATAGAAGAAAAAATGTAGATGAATAATAAGGAGAAAATAAGGAGAAAAGAAGAGGAATAAGAAAGAGAAGGAAAAGCAGGAGGAGGTGATGAAGGAGTAGAAGAAAAAGAACAGAAGAGGAGAGAAAAAGAGAAGAAGAGAAGAAAAAAGAAGAGGAAGGAGATGAAAGAGAGGAGTAAGGAGATGAAGAAAATGTAGAAAAAATGAAATTGAAAAAGAAAGAAGAATATTGTAGAAATAATAAGGAGAAGGAAGAAAAGAAAGAGAAGAATGAGATGAAAAATTTGAAGAAAAAAAAGAGGAGATAAAATTTATCTTTTTTTTCTTATTTAATAAGTAGCCTAGAAGAACAAGGAGATGAACTGAAGAAGTAGAAAAAATGAAAGAGGAAAAAGAAAGAAGAAAAGGAGAAAAGTAGAAGGAAAAGGGGGGAAAATGTAGAGAAAGAATAAGGAGAAGAAAGAGAAGAATAAGATGAAGAAGGAAGAAATAAGATGAAGAAGGAAGAAATAAGATGAAGAAGGAAGAAATAAGAAAGAGATGAATAAGTAGCCTAGAAGAATACGAAAATGAGAAAGAAGTAGAAGAAAATGAAAGAGAAATACAATAAAAATGTAGAGAAAGAAAATAATAAGAATAAAAGAAGAATGAGGTGAAGAAGTCGAAGAAAAATAAAGAAGGACATGAAGGGTCTAGAAGCAGAAGAAAGAGAAGGAGAAAAAGAATGAGAGAAATAAGAAGGTGATGACGAAAATTATGAAAAGGAAGGGATTGGAGGAGGAGGAGGATGAGAAGGACAAAAGAAGAAGAAATGTAAAAGAAAAGGAAGAAGAAGAAACAGAAAAAGAGAAGAATAAATAAGAAGAGGAATAAAAACAAGAAAAGGAATGAGAAGAAGAAATACGCAGAGAAATACAGGAGGAGGAGAAGGAGGAGGAGGAGGAAGAGGAGGAAGAAGAAGATGATGATGATGATGCGAGGAGTAGAAGAAAGAGAAGAGTGAGAAGAATAAGAAGATGAAAAGGGAAAAGAATAAGGGGAAGAGCGATAAGAAAAAAATAGACTATAAAATTGAATTTGTAAATAAATTATTTATCAAAATTTACGTTCATTCAATTGAATCGGGCAGTCTGCTAGTTTTACGCAGAGAAGAAAACGAAATAAGAGAGAGTCCAATATTGCATCCATTAGTTCCACATATCTCCATCCTTGTTCTGGTAAACGAATTTCCTTGTCGGCCTTCTTCAGCCTCTCTAATGTTCCCCCTGATAATCACCTGAATATTAATGGCTGCTTTACATAATTTGCAAACTAATAATTAAAGCCACTGCTATTTCTAATGTGCAGTAGTAGAGCTCCACTCCCGAGTCTTTTAATGATAAATGGCAATAAACCGCAAACTGAGTGTTTGTGGTTTATCATTCAGTAGGTGAAATTGACTGTGACAAATGTGGGGAATACCGATTACTGTTCTGCTACTATGCGGTTTTTGTTGCCAGTCTTCCGAACCGCTAAATATTCATCGAATTAGATGAAAAAATCGAATTTATTGGTTTAATTAGCTCTAAAAATGCGAGTGACCCATTTTGGTTTGTGTGGCACATTAGATTAGCCTACAGATTTTGGGGTTCAAATAATTATGCTACTCTTTTAAACCTGTTGCATCTAAAGGTGCTACAGATCGTTTCACGGTGCTTGGCGTCTCGCTGGTGGCAGGGGAGGCAGTGTGAGAGAGACAGAAAGTCTTTCCCACCACGCTTCCCCTCCAGCCGTTCCGTCAAGTACAGTCACGTCCAATACAGTCAACTGCTGGACTTTGTAGCGGTAGCTGAATAAAACTGGCCGGCGCTGAATAAAACTGTCATCTAACTATATTTATTATATAAACCTATATTTTTGGGGTTGTAGTATGTGGCAGAACAAAAACACGACTCATATTCTTTCACTCAAATTCTAATTACATACTTTTATCATACTTTTTACTATGTCCGACACAGAAACATCAAGTACTCCAAACAACCGTTTACGTAAAGTAATTGTAGCCAAGCTACATGGTATATAATATACGTAATTTTTTTTGTAAAATTATCAAAAAAAGAATTTCGGGACAGTGTAAATTTTGAACAAGTTTTGAAACTAACTTCACAGAGGCTACAAATATTAGTGATAGGGTACTATTGTATGTAATATTTTTATGCTTTATATGTGTTTGTGGCTGTGCGATAGGTTTTTGGTGATGATTCTTTTTTGGAGTTTTTTATATTAGCGATTATTAATGCATTAAAATGTTATCTTTTTTAACTGTTCCATTCTGTGTCATTCAACAGTTGGGTTTTTCAAAATAAATTTTAAAAAGTACAGAAAAGTTTAGATTATTCTTTTTAAAACTAATTTTTCAATCATTATATAAAATAGGCGATGTATTTTTAGTCTCTGATGTGTCTTAGTTATAAGAAAATTATCAGAAGTTCTAAGTCAATCCTAGGGGATATAAACATCGTCAAAAAAAAACCGAAATTTCAATTTTGAGCGCCCATATTTCATTGAATATTTTTTACAATTTTTCATAGCCGCAATACATGACATTTTAATACCTTAATAATTGCCAATACAAAAGCTACGAAAAATAATTCCAAAGACCTATCGCACAGCCTTAAAACATAATTGTAATCCTAGTAATATTTGTGAATGTCACACGCTTAAATAAAGCAATTCACACTAAAGGAGAATAGTTATAAATCAATAACTCGTGAAGTAATTGTCGTACAAACATGGGATTTGGACTGAATTCTTCTTTGTAATGTGGCGAATAGATTAATTACTGATGGATGGCGTATAATGTTTCAATTATTAAAATGCAACAAGTAGAAGAAATAATCAGAAATTTGTCGTGAACATAGTGGTAGACGGCAGCGAGCGGGAATATTTGAACTTGACTGTACCTCGAGGCAGCAGGTACAGTAGTGGGTGAAGGCGCTCAGTGCGCATGCTCCATCGAGGCGCCATGCACCGTGAACGGATCTGTACCAGGAGCCCGTTTCACAAAGCTACATATATTAGAACGTGCCTTTAGTGTCTCTTGACTCGAAGAACTTTTGAAATTCATTTCAGGTATTTTAAGATATCCTTCAGTTGTACCGATATGCCGTATGCCGTTATGCCATCTCTTTTATACACTCTATACCAGTGGCGTATATTAGCCAGCAAAAAAGACTCTGTTCTCTGCTGTAATATCACTTCCCGGTGGTTCGGAACCCACCTAAAACTGTAGGCCCAACTCATCAATCACCATCATTCAATTCATTACCCACGCACAGGTCTCAGACCTATGTGGGCTTCATCCTACGAAAAAAAAATACAGAAAAAATTTCGTGGGTTGCCCCAACAACGGGTAGTGGCGCATATAGGATTTTACTATGGGGGGACGAGACTACCCGGGGGTCTGGGGGGTATGAAATACCCCCATCAAAAGGGGGGTCCGGGGGTCCTCTCCTGGGAAAATTTTTTATAAGTGAAAATCAAAGATTTCTACTAATTTTTCTATTGGTGTTTGAAATTTGGGGGAGACCCCCTGAGCCCCCCCCCCCCCTCTTATAAACGCCCATGCTCTATACAATATTTTCTCAATCAGGCTCTCAATAATTTTGGATACTCCTATTTAACGAGACTATATGCATTACATTTCAACAGTTTTGAAATTTTGAATCATCTTAGGTATTTGAGCTTGAGAATTTCTCAACACTGATTTACATGAATCCATTTTTTGCCGAACAGATTTATCCAGCAAAACATAAGGGCGGTCTCAGGGCGGTTATGGGGTACATGACCCCCAAAATTGTAAATTTACTGAAGGAGGGATAGAAAGGAGAGAAAGTCACGCAGTAAAAGGTCAGCAAACTCCCATTTGAGACCCCACGTCACACTTTCCAGCTGAGGCCGCTCTTGGCAAAACGTTAGCATAATATACTATACAGGATGTTTCGGAACTCTCTACCAATACTTCTAGGCAGTGTTTCTGGACCACTAACAAAAGTAAATATTGTAATAAATTTTTTTTAAAATCCCCAGTTACTCACACAGCCGCCATTTTGTTTTTTTCACTCATTATTTTTTTATTCGAACATCTCTGAATGTATAATTTTGAAATTTTGCAAACAGCTTTATAACAATTTAAACAATCTTTAAAAAATCAATCAAAATTTTCCGACATCAAAAAACAAAATGGCGGCCATTTAAAATCTTTGAACAGAATTAAATTAATAATGGCTGATATCAAAATTTGACTAGAATAACGGTTTTTAGATATTTTTATTGCAAATCCAACGATACTTCATTTTCCAAGATTGGCCGACAATTAACAAAGATATGCTACTTCTTAGGGTGTGCGGTGGTTGAGAACGGGTTGCAGTTTTTCGCTTCCAACCACTACACACCCTAAAAAGTAGCATATCTCTGTTAATTGTTGGCCAATCTTGGAAAATGAGGTATCGCTGGATTTGCAATAAAAATATCTAAAAAACGTTATTCCAGTCAAATTTTGATATCATCAGCCATTATTAATTTAATCCTGTTCAAAGATTTTAAATTGCCGCCATTTTGTTTTTTGGTGTCGGAAAATTTTGATTAATTTTCTTTAGATTGTTTCAATTGTTATAAAGCTGTATGCAAAATTTCAAAATTATTCATTCAGATGTGTTCGAATAAAACAAAATGGTGTGAAAAAAACAAAATGGCGGCTGTGTGAGTAACTGGGGATTTTAGAAAAATTTTATTACAATATTTACTTTTGTTAGTGGTCCAGAAACACTGCCTAGAAGTATTGGTAGAGAGTTCCGAAACACCCAGTATAGTATACTCGTTAATTTTATACCTAATTAATGCCTAATACCCGTGAACAAAATCAACATGTTTCATTACATCTTTCATTATTGCATAAATGTTTCATTTACGCAATCATATAAAAATCCTTCACACAACATTCCACTAGATTTTTTATCCAACCTGGACAACGCATCTTCTATTAGCTTTCCTTGATAATGGCTAGAAACATATGAGTTCGGTGTCCGGTTGTTGGGACAATGGTAGTCTGTCCAAAGCCATACGCCGCTGCCACTTGCTATATACACTACCTATACTAGAAGTGTATCTATATATATATATATATATATATATACATACAAGCAGCAATGAAATCAAATATTCTTCTCACGGATATCGTCTTCGATCGGTGGAAGTCAGACATTACAGTCAGGCGGGGGATGCAACTAGCTGAATATCTCAAGAAGACATTCTGATCAGAGATCGGCTCTTTGACCTGCCTCAGCACTTGGATGAATACAAACACAGATGAAGCATACTCAGGACTCAGCCTCCTCATAGTACAGTAAAATCAGTTATGTATCTTTGGCATCCGTTATCTGACTACATAATCGGCAAATCCAGAGTTGAATGAGAATTTGCAGTTGGTAAAGTTTGGGAAGCAGGTTACACTATTGAAAGACAATGAATAGTTGAACATTTGTTCCTATTGTGTATTGTATCTATATGTTGTATTACTGTATTTTGGAAACTGTGTGTAAATAAATGAAAAAATATTTTGACAAAACGTTAAAAACGGAAAACATTAATTGAAATAGTATAAAAACACAGCAAATATTTAGAAATTTGTGGAAATTGAAAAGCAGGCTACACATCTTTGGAAGACTAGTAGGGTATTTATAATTGGGAACAACTTTAGAAGACTAGAAAAATAGTAGGGGATGAAGGGAGAGAGAAACATTGAAACGATCGACAGTAATTGAAAGAGAATAAAAGCATATCAAATATTTAGAAATTTGTGGATTTGAGCATGATCTGGCTTTGGAAGACATAACTTTAGTAACGGATAAAACAGGGAGAGAGATACGTTGAAAACTGACAACAGTAATTTCTTTTGATGATGAAGCCCACATAGGTCAGTGACTGTGCGTGGGTAATGAGTTGGATGATGGTGATTGATGAGTTGGACCTACAGTTTTAGGTGGGTTCCGGACCAATTTGATCTTCAATTTGAAACTAATGTTAACTTTATATCTTGAGAGGTTTTCAAGTTGGACCTTTTAATATACATTGGGATTCAACCTTCTGTTCACCAGAAGCATCAAATAAATAGCATCAAAGGTTATGAACCATAGAATGTCTATTTTTGACCCCCCCCCCCCCCCCCCCCCCCCAGCCAGAAAAAATTGGTCACCTTTGGGGCGGCAGCAAAAGAGTGTTTCTGATAGTCTAGACGTCCAGAGTCTCAAAAATACAATTTGAAGAAAACATTTCTAATGCAAATATTTTGTAGTTGAAACCACCACTTGATTTCAGAAGTTTTTTATGCAGGAGGATTTAAGAAATATTCATAAAACTACTTCAATCATGGAAGTCACCATTAGGATAAAACGAAAAAAATTACAGAATCAATACTCTAAAATGCATGCACAGAATCAATGGTTAGTACATGGGAGCCTTACCGTTTACTGGTAAATGGAATTTTACCGTAAAACTAGGCGTCTGATTGGGCTATTCAAATTCATATACGTTCAAAAATGATTAAAATTCATAGAGTTAGAGTAGACCAACCAGAACTCTTGGTTTCCGTTAAAATTCCATTTACCAGCAAAAGAAAAGTGTTTGATTGGGCTATTCAAATTCATAGACGTTAAAAAATGATAAAATTCATAGAATTAGAATAGACCAACCAGACCTTTTGGTTTCAGCTAAGATTCCATTTACCGGTTAACGGTAGTGTCTGATTGGGCTTTTCAAAAATGATTAAAATTCATAGAATTAGAATAGACCAACCAGACCTCTTGGTTTCCACTAAAATTCCATTCACCAGTAAACGAAAAGTGTCTGATTGGGCTATTCAAATTCATAGACGTTCAAAAATTATTGAAATAGAAGACTAATCAGACGCCTTGGTTACCGGTAAAATATCGTTCACCGGTAAAATATCGTCCACCGGTAAATTTCATCTACCGGTAAAATTTCATAAACTGGTAAAATTTCGTTTACCGGTAAAATTTTGTTTACTGGTAGAATTTCATTTATCGGTAAAATTTCATTCACTGATAGAATTTTATTTACCGGTAAACGGCAAGGCTCCCATGTACTCAACCACTGAATGAATCTATTTACTAACCGTACTTGAATATTAAATTTTCAAAAATGGAAATAAACATTTTTGAATTTGAAACTAGATCTTTAGAGAAATATTTATAGATTCTTATGAGAGAAATATTTATAGATTCTTATGAACTAGCGTGACTAGTGTTCAAGAGGCATTGACCACACCTATTTTCGATCTGCATAGCAGTAGTGGACAGAGCGCGAATTGGTCCAAACTAGCATTCCCATCTCTATATAATTTAGGCTTCCTATATAATAGACACAATAAATCTCGCCTCCATCCATAGATCCATTCCCTTTCAATAGGTATTTCCGAGGCGCCACGCCTTCACTCCTGTTTGTTTACGTGAGAAGAAAGTTGTAGTTTTTCGTTGCTCCAACCCAATAAAACAACTGGATTGGGATTGGTGCTTCACAACAGTAAATACATGCAAATTGCTTGCTCTTCTACAAGTAGTAGTGGCCCCTGCCTCTCACAGCTAAATTGAAAGACTTCTCGTTGCCAGTCATTTGACCTTTACTAACCTTTTCAACTCCAGCTACAACTAAAAAGGTTATTCCTTCCCTACCATTCACAAATCCCAAGTTAAATCATTCAGATAGCCTTGTAGCATAGTTTGTACAAAAGTGTAATTTCACATAGTTTTGTAACCGATATCAATATTCGTAAATCGAAAGTCTTCAGTGCAATTGATAAGGGAAGTGATAGCTGTGAGCCGTAGCAGGTATCTGTTCAAACAGATAAGATAAGCAACGCTCTCCTGGACCCTCTATGTAAGGGTGACTGATTGAATTGGCCAGCAAAAAAAGACAGGCCTGCTGTTGTAAAACCACTTCCCGATGGTTCGGAACCCACCTAAAATTGTAGGTCCACCATGTTTTCCATAACATGGTTCAAAAGGCGAGGTGGAACTACCCGTAAGGGTCTCTCCACCAACAAAAGCATTTACTTTTTTTTAGTGCAATTGATAGAATTAAAATTTATCTTATTTACAATTTTTAGAATTTTTATTTACAATTTGAAAATTCGAATTTATTACATTTATTCAATAAATGATTGTAATATCGTTCGATTATTTCCACCATTAATAAAGTGTAATTTCTCTAAGCCTTCACACAAGCCATTGACATTTCCTAGGAGCAAGTTCGGTACAAAACGAAGTACGAAGTATGAAGTAGTTTTAAATACAAGATGGCATTTTGATATTAATGAATAATTCTTCAATTTTATGAATTTCGTGTTTTATTGTATTATTTTGTTGTTTATGCATTACTTATTTATTTTTTAATGTGCTTGTGATTATTATTATTACTACTACTGTACTATTATTGTTATTTCTATTGTTATTGTTGTTTTTATTGTTATTGTTGTTATAATGGTCACCATTGTTACTATTACTATTATTATTTTTTTTTTTTTTTAGGAAGCCCACATAGGTCTGAGAGCTGTGCGTGGGTAATGAGTTGGATGATGGTGATTGATGAGTTGGACCTACAGTTTTAGGTGGGTTCCGAACCACCGGGAAGTGATTTTACAGCAGAGAACAGTGTCTTTTTTGCTGGCCAATCTAATCGGTCACCGTTATGAACAGGACCTACGAGACCGCAGCTTATCTCTCTGATTGAACAGATACCTGCTACGGCTCTCGGCTATCACTTCCCTATTATCATTATTATCCTTATTGTTACTATTATTACTATTACTAATATTATTAATATTATTATTATTATCATTATTGTTACTGTTACCATTATTGTTACTCTTATTATTATTATTATTGCTATTGCTATTGCTATTGTAATTGTTATTTTTATTATTGTTATGATTTATTGTTTTTTTTATTGTTATTTTTATGATTTTCATGTTTTATTGTATTGTTTTGTTGTTTATGCATTACTTACTGCATTACTTTAAGCATTACTTATTTATTTTTTCAAAGTGCTTGTGATTATTATTATTATTATTATTAGGCCTATTATTATTATTATTATTATTATTACCACTACTGTACTATTATTGTTATTTCTATTGTTATTGTTGTTTTTATTGTTATTGTTGTTATAATGGTAACCATTGTTACTATTATTATTATCATCATCATTATTATTATCCTTTATTGTTACTGTTACCATTATTGTTACTCTTATTATTATTATTATTATTATTATTATTGCTATTGTAATTGTTATTTTTATTATTATTATGCATTAATTGCTGGTTGCCTGGTTGATGGTCTCTCTTCTTTCTCACCCATCTTCTTCTTTTTCTTCAGTCTTGTTGTTGTTCCTGATTTTCATCTTCTACCTCTCCTAATTCCTCCTATGCTTCTGCGTCTCCTTCTTCTTCCACTTCATTTTTCTCCTCATTCTTCTCTTTCATTTTCTCCTCCTCTTCCCCTCTTCTCTCTCCAAATTTTTCTCTTCCACCTTCTTCCCACTCTTTTTTCTCCATCTTTTTCTCTTTCTCCTTTTCCCCCTCTACAAGTTTCTCCCCATTCTTCTTCCTCTCCTCCTTCAATCCCTTATCCTTTAGCTTTAGGTTGCTTCGTCGACAGAGGACAGCATCTAGTCGTTTTTTTTGTTGAGGATGAAGCCCACATAGGTCTTAGACCTGTGCGTGGGTAATGAGTTGGATGATGGTGATTGATGAGCTGAACCTACAGTTTTAGGTGGGTTCCGAACTACCGGGAAGTGATTTTACAGCAGAGAACAGTGTCTTTTTGCTGGCCAATCTAATCGTTCACCGTTACAAAGAGCTTATCTCTATCTGATTGAACAGATACCTGCTACGGCTCACGGCTATCACTTCCCCATAAGTTTATATATTAGATTCCTCTGTTTATGTATATATTATAGTGTTATTATCATATGTTGTATCCCTTATGCATTATTAGATAATTATTTTGTTTAGACATTCTTAGGATTAAAAGACACAGATGCAAAATAGTTTAGATAAGCATCCATTAGAAATGATTCAGGCACTGACGTGGATGGGAGGATTGTTATTAAAAAAAGGATAATTATGCCTAAGAATCCCAATAAGTCCTATCAATTTACTGATCTACTTCTCAAACGTAAAACAGGTTGCGAAGAACTAGTTATGCAAACAAGCGGGCCATTTCTCAAAAAAGATTAAAAGACAGCGCTTGTCCAATGACTATTTAAATTGAGAAATACATAAGAAACCAACAAATGAGCTACTTATAAAAACAACAAGTGGTAACGTTTTTACAAAGATTAAATACTACGATTTAATGAACATTAGTCAAATATGTGAGTGTTCAATATTGTGGCACAATAAATATTTCTTATTAAATATTTTTAAGAGATCAATAAATGAACTAACTAAGCGAACGAGTGCAACCTTTTTCAGCCGTAGCAGGTATCTGCTAAATCAGATAGAGATAAGCTGTGTTCTCCTGGGCACTCTCTGAAAGGGTGACCGATTAGATTGGCCAGCAAAAAATACACTGTTCACTGGTGTAAAATCACTTCCCGGGGGTTCGGAACCCACCTAAAACTGTAGGTCCTCCTCATCAATCACAGTAGCTGTAAATTCTGTCTTGGCTTAAATATTGTTTCAAACACAATAAGAGATCAATAAAATGAATAAATAAATTGATTTCAAGAACTTCGTAATTTATATTGAAAAAAAAGCTCCAATATCCTTTACCTTACTTTGAAAGAAAGTAGGCAATTGTTTGACTTCAACGTCATCCTGCTTCATTTACTTTTTTTAAATTAATTTTTTGAGTTCTAAGAAAAGGAAGTTCTAAAAATTACAGCTAGTCATTCAACTAAGGACACGCCAGTTTTTTATAACGTTAAGTGGTCACAAAAAAGGATTCCACATTTTAAATGCAAAAGCAAAAGCAGTCAGAAAATCCTCCTGGGAAAAGCTAATCTAAAAGATATTACCGGTCTTATTTCAGATACTAGCCCAAGTATAGGCCTACTTCCGGCCTTTGTTTCACAGTTTTTTCGATAGGATTTTTTACGATTAAATCCTATCTAGCACCCTGTTATAACAGTACAACACCCATGCCAATGAACAGTTAATGAGATCCATAATTAGTTCCGGCTTGCACTGAGGAATGCTGCTGTTTTTACATAGATTTTAATCACAGTCGATATTGAGAGCTTGAAGAATAGCCAGGAATTTTTATCTCAAGGAATATTAATGATGAACGAACACAAAGAAATGCCCTTACTTAAAGTAAAGGTGTAATTTCTAAGCAGCGGCCAATACGGCTCGGCCTTCACAACTCTGTTCTTACGACTGCTAGAGCATGCTGCTTCACATGCAAGTCAATGGAACCAATTCCTATGACGCGACTCGAGACGCGAGGCGGCTCAAGCCCTTTGGATTGATAATAATAAATTGTGCAATATTTAAAAATATCGGGCCGTCAGCTGGTAGTGATGCAGCTCTATATATCTATACCTTTTTAATAGATACATAAGTTGAGGTGACTTTAAGCCGTCATGTCTCATCTGCTCACATGAGCAGTATCAAGGTAATTAGAAGACAAGGTAGTGTTCAACAGCATGATGCGCAGTAGCAAGCTGCTCATGCAGTGACTATATCCGGGTCTCTTTTCACGATTTCGCCCATCTTTCACATGTTAAATTTGCATAACTTTATAAGTCTTTCGGCCAGTTGCACGAAAGAAAATTAAATTTGACCACCTTAAGATGACGTCATTTGACGGAGCCAGTGCAACGACTTCCCTATTGAGCTCCGTAAGATGACGTCATCTTACGGTGGTAGAATTTAATTTTCTTTCGTGCAACTGGCCGTTTTTCTCAAAATATATATGCTTTTCAAGAAACTTGGACGTCTCCTATGGTTTATGGTACATTCAACTGTCTATGGCATTTTTGATACGGGATTTGGAACAATTGAACGTACGGTAATTTCAAGCCAAGTCCCCACTTTACGTCTGGCAACACAGGTGCGCTCCGCAAAAAGTGCGGAGCTAGGAAAGCCTAACTTAAAATTTCCATAAGCTATTAAAATCTGGGATTTCCATTTTCATATTTTTCAAACTAGCCAATACTTCATAATATTTTGAACATAAGAAAATCAGATCCAACATAGTTACCCAGTAACACAAATCCAATATCAAAGAACTCGCCCAGCCTGTATACTCAATTATAGAAACAGCTAACTATACAAGACATGACATTTGTACATAGAATGGTGAGCGTTGAGAAAATATGAGCTGTGCATAACATTTATAATGATCTTCATTACTCAGCAAGAAGACTGAAGACTACACGTGCCTTCCGAAAGGTACAAGCCTCAAGCCGTGTATTTACATAGACGGAAATCCAGAATGTGTTCTGCTCAAGCGAGTGAACAGGTTTTGAAGAGGCCCAAACATCCAAGACAAGACACCACCAGTCAAAGTCGGAGAACTAGCAGTTTCAGTTCAGCAGAAGAGGCCACAGAGGCTCCTCTACTATTCAAGTGGTTCAAGTTGCCCGTCCGTCATATATGACCTCCTTGCTGCTTCTTATCTAGTGGTCTATTTTCAAACAGGGCATTAGTTATGTGAACAGGGCATTTATTACTGAACAGGACTGGAAGAGAAAAAAGTATACTCATTTCACAATATTTGGGAAGTCTATAAGAAACTGTCATCGGTTCAACTATACAAAATTATGGATGAATTTATTTCACACTATAGGACGGCTATATTTTAAGCTAGATTTTTGAAAAGTCACCACTTGGCTAGAAAATTACTTGCTGTCTCAAATTTAGAGCTGGTTTTGAAGGAACCTGCAATAACGCGTTTAGAAATGTTCATATGTATTATCTTGCTGTGCAGAACTGACCTTTTTGAGTCGCGGCGAACGCGTTTCGAACTATGTTGTTCTTCTTCGGCGCTTGGTAGCAGACCGCAAGATAATACATATGAATTCTACTGCAGTTCACGAAAAATGGATATCCACAACAAGATAATACATATGAATTCTACTGCAGTTCACGAAAAATGGATAACCACAACAATAGTTTAGAAATGCCTATGTTTTGAGCTAGATTTTTGAAAACTCACCACGACTAGAAAATTACTTGCAGTCTCAAATTTAGAGCTGGGTTTGTAGGAACTCAGGTTCCTGAACTTTAGAAATGATTTGAGCAATAACTTTCAGAAATTCTTATATTTTAAGCTAGATTTTTTAAAAGTCATCACTTTGCTAAAATAATACATTCCGGATATCAAATTTTGAACTGGTTTTCCGAAGGAATTTCTAATTTACCAAACTGCAAAGTATATAAAAAACAGCTTATAAATTTATTTCGAATTTCCATTTTGGTGATATACAATTATTATCAATGAATAGAAATTTCAAAATTCACTATGCAATACAGTAATAAGTTATATAAAGTATTGGGAAAAATACTAATTTATGAATATTTTAATACGGTAATTTTTTTTGTAATTTATGTAGAACATTAAGTCTGTATTATGAATTCAACTTTTAGAAATTGGCTGAACCATTGCAAAATATCAAGAAACAATGTCATAGGTTACAAACTTTATAAAATTCATTTCTATGGCTGTGCGCCGGGTTTTTGGTCATAATTTTTTCCAAGTTTCTTGTATTGGAAATTATTAGGACTTCGAAATGTTATCTATTGCTGTAAGGAAAAACGTTTTTCTTCAATTATTTTGTGAAATATAGGGGTTCAAAGTTGAAAATTTTCTGTTTTTGGGGGCAATCGATCTCTTCTACGAGTTATATTAAACTCTTGATAAATTTTCTATAACTAGAAGACAATTCAAGGAATAAAATGACATATTTTTTATTTCAATACAACGAATATTTTTTTCAAAATAAATTCTTTTAAATCAGTAAAAATTTCGGTTTTTCAAAAATTTATTTGTTAGATTGAAATAGAAAATATCTCATTTTATTCCTCTAGATGTCTTGCAGTTATAGAAAATTTATCAAAAACTGAGAATAACTTTTAGAAGAGATCAATTGCCCCCAAAAACCGAAAATTTTCATCTTTGAACTCCCATATTTCAAAATGATTGAAGAAAAATCATTTTCCTCACAACAATAGATAACATTTTGAAGTTAATATCTAATACAAGAAACTTCCAAAAAAATTATGACAAAAAAAACCCTGCGCCCAGCCTTACTGCATTTTTGTCTTTTATCCCCAATAAATCCATAGCTTTTGGACTATTTCAGTATTCCTCAAGATTATCACAGAAATTGACAAGGAACATCCCTTCAATCAATTCCCTAAATAATCATTATACATTTCCCTATCATACTTATTATATATCCCTATCATATATTCCCATTCCCCATCATATATCATTCTTCCCTATAATAAAACTGGAGAAATTGTAAGAAATTTGGAAATTACTCTCCCAATGGAAAAATGGAGGAAAGCAAAGAAGGAGCTTAAATTTGACTCCAAGTAAACAGCTGGGCTAGAAATCTAGGAAAAAATACAAAAATAACAAGACCTGATCTGTGGAGAAGCTAGTGGTCAGGTGTGGTAATTTGAGATTGAGATTAACTAGAAAATTAGCTCCGGAAGTTACAGATGATGAGATAAGGTTATTATTACGGAAATGGTTTTTATTACCACAATAATTGACATTTTTTTAATGCGGACCGAAAGACACGGGATGTAACTGACTAGTCACCTGTTTGAAGAGCACATGATTAAAACGAGACGAGGAATTCAAGAAGTTGCACCGGAATGTTCAAGATAAACACTTCCAACACTTTTAATTGGTTCGAGAACCCATCTTGGTACATATTTCCTGTTCAAGTTAACAGTTTTCCCATCCCTAGAGTCAATCAATTCAAATACGAGTGAAGCGGCTAGTTGGTAATTTTCTTGAAGTGTTAAAACTTTGGATGCCACCGTAATTGAGCCTGTCAACACTGAGATTACTGCCCAGTACCTTCAGGTTCATTTTTTAACGATCTACTAAGGAGAAATACATCTTTTACTCGTTCTAAACTACAAAAAAAATATATATTTTTTTTTAAACTATAACAACTGACAACGTTTTTTTACCAAGAAGTAACAAAGCCTCAGCTCAGAACTCTATAGGTTCACCTAGCGACATGAAAGTACTCGAGGCTGATGAAGCTTCTCTTTAGAAGTGAAATACATCTCTCCAGTATAAGTGAGTGAAAATCATATATTAAATAGAAATACAGTGTCAGTTTTGATATTAGATTACACTCTCATTGTATCAGCAGACAATTAATAACTTTATTTTCAATTGGTACTATGTGTTTTCATATATTTACTATATCTGTTTTTAGCATTTTAGGTTGTAATAGCAACATTTTACGCATGCGTAAATCTTGCTCTTGCACAGAAAGACTTCCTTTTATTAGTTTGCCAGAATGCTTAAATCTCACGTGAACTTTCGTGTTGTAGGCCTAACTTTCTTTGTAGTAGCGAAGGTGATATTGTGGAAGATATCCATAATGAATAATAAGATTTGAAGTTGTCACAACCACATTTATTGAAAACCGTGAGATACTAGTTTCGGTTATTAAGCCATTATCAATCTCAAACAAACTAAAGCTAAAGTACCAAGTACCTCTTAATATATACTAAACACGGAATGATACTATCGGCTGAGGAACAAAGTGTCTCTGATAGTCTGACCTTTATTGAAGGTCTGTGATTGGCTGAAGGTTGAAATAAATTTGATCGTTTAAACTGGTATTAGAATAGTTTTTTTATAACTAGGTTGATAAAAAACGATTTCAATGCTAGTTCAAGCGATCAAATTTATTGCAACAAATTCAATACAACTAACTTGGTTTCATCATAATTCTGGCCTACATTTTAATATCGGTACTTTCGTGTTTTTCTCGGTTGACCTTATGTCAATAAATTCAATTTTTCTATTTATTTTCCACTTTCAGTTTAGCCTCAAAACGTGATAAAATCTCAAGAAATTCTTCAATTATATCGACTCCATCAACCACATGCTACAGCCATTGAAACTTCGGACAATTATCGGAAATACTGGACAAAAGACGGGAACAGGTCTTGCAGTCTCCACTATAGAAACGAACAAAAACTGGACAGGGGAAAAGAAGGAATTCCAAGTGCTCATCACGTGGATGCTTTGAAGCTCGCTTCAACCAAATGGTTAATATGACGAGGGGTGTGGGGAGGGGGATTCTGAAGGTAGCTACCGTAATTACAGTTTCTCAGACAAGACGTCTCGTGAGCCTGGGACGTGTCTCGTCGTATCTGCTGACGTATACCTGACTAGACAATATCAGGCTTATAAAATACTCGACTAGATGAGTTTTCATCGTTACATGCATTTTCAACACCACGCTACAAGTGAAGACTTTGAAATTACATCTGTCGTCACTTATGGAGGAACTATTTGGATTCTCATACCACATCCACATGTCGGCCAATAACAATAATCATATAGTGTTACATAGTCTTACTCTATCAACAAGAAAAGAGAACTGAATCAACCTGTCTGGAAGTCTATTATCCAGGAAGCTATGAGGAAAATCATGTGGAACGTGACTTTATGCGGATGGAATGTGAGATTTACTTCTGGACAAGCGCTTGCTGTCGTTGAAAAAGTGAAATTTTCACGCTTTTTATACTTTTTGATATGTGATATATGATTAGAATTTTTGCTATCATGTAAAGCTTGTGAGCTATGACAGAATTTCGTGCTACAGTGTTACGTCATTGTGTTCTTTGTGATTGAGAGAAGAAATATAATATTTTATCCACGCTCAGACTCTGTGTCACGTGGGTTTTTTCTCTTTTCATTGAATTGAAAAAGTGTATAGCACCATCAACTATCAACTATAAATTGTAAGTTGAATTAACTAGTGTAACTTCTGCATCAATACTACTTAATTTTGTATACTTCAGCTGATGTATTTTTATTTTTCTGATGTTGATTATGTTTCTTTGTTATGAAAGATGAATAAATTTTAATTATAATTTCTTCCAAGTCTGTAGTTGTTTTTCTAGGGTGAAGCTCACAAAGGTCTGAGATTTGTGCGAGAGCAATGAATGGTGATTGAATCTAAAGCTTTAGGTGGGTTCCGAACCAACGGGAAGTGATTTTACAGCATAGAACAGTCTTTTTGTTGGCCAATACAATCGGTTGTTTTGCACATTAGTTTTTTTTACATCAAAACTCGAAACTATTCTATTTAAAAATATATTTTTTTAAATACTGAGACTCGTACAATTAATTCTACCCGTATTAAAACCGTTATGGTATCGAGCAATAACTTATAGAGTTTTGAAGCTGGCGTAGTTGTTAAAGCTAATAATAAACATACTGTTACACCAAGGTTTGAAAATGTTTAGACAAAAATAAAAATGTACAAAAATGTTGAGTTTTTACTCAATTATTAATACATATTATTTAATATGCAACTATTTCTGTTTTATTTAAAGATTGTAATGTTCTTTTTGAGAGAAATAAATTTATTTTTTATTATTTATTATTATAACTGAATCGTTTTATGCTTTTTTTTGTTATTTATCAAAACTCAAAACACTTTTATTTAAAAAATATATTTCGATAGTGCAAAATAAGTCTTGAATGGTATGAGTCCTAACATCATAATTATACTAAAACATTGATTGAGTCCATGGGAACTTTACCGGTAACCAGTTAACAATACTGGTGGTGTTTGATTGGACTATTAAATTTTTTAGTGTCTATGAATTTGAATAGACCAATCAGAAGTCACCGGTAACATTGACCGGTTACCGGTAAGACTCCCATGAACTCAATCATTATAACTACTACAATGACCTTCACGTACAAAAAGACTGGACTAAACAATTTTTTCGTGCTGATGATGCCTACAAAAATCCGAGACTTGTGCGTGGGTAATGGATGAATGATACAGTGAGGACTTACAGTTTTATGTGGGCTCCAACCAGATAGCCATATTTTTGGAACTCCGAACCATATTTTTTGTAGATCACCCTTCCAAGCACAGTTTTGAGGGCTCGTGACTGGGCATAACGATTACCCTGACACAAGGCCACTACATATCATAGTATAGTAAAATTTCATCTGGGGTATTTGTCCTGCGACAGCTTGCTAGGTTAAATGACAAAAGTTACTTTTTACAGCTTACGGCTCTTACTGTTACATATAATTTTTTTTTTTTTAGGATGAAGCCCACATAGGTCTGAGACCTGTACGTGGGTAATGAGTTGGATGATGGTGATTGGCGAGTTGGACCTACAGTTTTAGGTGGGTTCCGAACCACCGGCAAGTGATTTTACAGCAGAGAAAGCATCTTTTTTGCTGGCCAATCTAATCGGTCACCGTTACAAACAGGATCAACGAGAACGCAGCTTATCTATATCTGATTGAACAGATACCTGCTACGGCTCGCGGCTATCACTTCCCTTATGCTATCTTAGTGTGGAGTAATTCATCAAAACAAAACCTTGATAGGGTGTTTAAGACACAAAATAAAGCTGTTGGGTGTATGGAAAGAGTGAATAGATTAGATTCATGTAGACTGTTGTTCAAGAGACTTGGGCCCGTATTTATGAACGTGACTTACGTTGATCTAAGCACGAGTTATCTAAGACCGAGTTGTAAAGGTTCTATTACAATGAACGTGGTCACAAGCTAACCTAAAATTGTGTCATATCATCAGGCACTAATAAACATAAAATAACATACATGAAAAGATAAAGATACTGTACTACATGTAAATTTACAGTTACTGTTAAGTAATTATAACCACACTAATATATTTTAAGTTATAATTTTCTGTTTTTCGAATTTGAAAAATGATATCATTTGCGGCAGTGTAGTACATGCTACCTGCCAGCAGTCCAACGAACTTCATCCATTCTTTTTTAGAAAGAGAATGCCAAAAAAATGTAAGGTTAGAACTATAAAATAAGTAGAAATAATTTCAAAAAGTCAAATATACAGTGAATTACATTGCAATGGTGCAAAAATTGAATATGATGATTTTATTTTATTATTATGAGCCGATGCTATACTAAAAAATGAAATCAAAATATGATGCAACACAACAATCTAAGAACGGCTTCAAGACAGCTCTGTACCTAGCTTGGCTAAGAACGGATTTGAGACTCCAATTATAAGCATGTCTTGGCTTTTGAGTTAAGAAGATGTTTAAGAAAGGTTCATGAATACGAACTTTATTCTAAGCTTTACTTATACTAGGTGAGTTTACTAGCTGAAAAGTGAGGTTATAAGCCGGCCGACCCAGTTGTCCCTGCAACATTTACGTAGTGTAAAATCTTATATTAGTGTAAATTAGAGTTGTTTAATGTAAAATTTTAATGTTAAATTATTTATCAGGAGTCAGATCTTTGTTGCGGGAGCTGGATTGGCTTTTAGGGTTACAGCTGCTCGCTGGCTTGAACCTGTTAGTGTAAGTAAGCCTTATTGCTGCTAAGTCTGACTTATCCGACCTGACTTAAGTCGATCTTTGATAAGTCACGTTCATAAATAAGGGCCCAAGTCTCCTAACTGTACCCTGCTTATATGTGCATGAAGCTACTTTATATGTAAAAAGAGTGATATTAAGCAAAATCTTGATGTACACGATTATAATACAAGAAGCCGAGGAGATTATCACTTGGTGAGTCACAATAGTAGCGTATTCAAACAAAAACCTAGTTATACTGGTAGGAAACTCTACAACAAGCTATCGCAGTTTTTAAAGTCTTGAAAGTATAGAAATATTAAAAAACAATAATTGAAAAAATATTTAGTTCATAAAGCTTTTTATAGTGTATAAGAGTTCCTTTAATATCAAAATTAAGCCTTACCTCAAATAATTGATATAGTAATTATGGTAACTAGTGTATACGATAGTATAATTGTTAATCTGACTTGTCTTATACTCCAAGAGTCTCCAAGACGTACTCTACAAAAAGACAAACCATCAAGATTGATTTCCTTACCATCAACTTGATTTACTATCTATGATAATAATGTAGTGTGACCTTGATTTCAAACACTAGCTAGACCTTAAACTCTGTGAAGTAACCCTTCAATAGATTGCTTGATCAAATGTTTAGACTACTCGCTGGCAAATTCAAAAAACGCCTGCACAATAAATTGTTCCAGCAATCAGTGATCTCATCAATGGTTGTTTACCATTCAAACCCGAATGTGTGGAGAATCATTAACGAAAGTCGTTTATGCAGTACGCGTTCTAAATGGCAGAAATAATTGTTATAATTGTCAAATAGTTGGCATACAATAATGATGGTAATTGTCCCGGCTTGAAAGGCAATCATCAATGCTCTTGAATTAATTTACGAATACTGGCCCAGCCAGTTTTACTACGGCTATTCACACACAAACTATATTATCTGCGTTTTGCTATAGCCATTCCCATATGCAAGCTATATCTATATCTGCGTTTTGCTATAGCTATTCCCATATACAAACTATATCTGCATTTTGCTATAATTATTCCCATATACAAACTATATCGATATCTGCGTTTTGCTATAGCTTTTCCCATTCACAAACTATATCTATATCTGCGTTCTGCTATATCTACTCCCAGATACAACCTATATCTATAGCTATTCGTGTTTGAAAAAATAGTTTAAAAAACTAGCTGATTCGACCACCAATTTAGAAAGAGAGGGTGGAGAGAGTAAAAAAAGAAGCTGAAGGTCAAAATAATTAGAGCCTTCGTTTTCTTTCATAGTTGGTCTAAATTTTATTCTTACTCAGACCCGACCACAAACAAGTCGGCGGTCTTCACGTGACAGCTGGCTTCAATCGACGGCACTGAATATTGAGCAATGAGTACAACTAAGAAGAAAAACACTTGCTCTTTATAAGCTAATTGGGCATGGCACGCCTACAAAAAACCACCCTCTGAAATTCAAACTCGATTTTTAGAGTTTTTAAAGCTCAACTTCGATTTTATAGCTCCTTAATAAAACTGCGTTTCTGAAACGTTTTCAGTCCAAAGTGCCCAAAGAAAAATTAGGACATTGCAAACTAGAGTTATTGGGAACAACGTGTTGAATAGAAGCGTATGGTTTATATTATTGAAGAAAACGAAGTAGTAGTAATATAGTAGTAGTAGTATTATAGTTGCAGTAGTAGTATAGTAGTAGTAGTACTAGTAGTAGTATAGTTGCAGTAGTATAGTAGTAGTAGTAGTATAGTTGCAGTAGTAGTATATTCATTGTTGTAATAGCAGTAGTATAGTTGCAGTAGTAGTAGTAACAGTAGTATAGTTGCAGTAGTAGTATAGTAGTAGTAGTAGTAGTAGCATAGTTGCAGTAGTAGTATAGTCGTTGTCGTAATAGCAGTAGTATAGTAGTAGTAGTAGTATAGTTGCAGTAGTAGTAGCAGTAATAGTATTATAGTTGCAGTAGTAGCATAGTAGCAGTAGTAGTAGGAGTATAGAAGTAGTAGTAGAAGGAGTATAGAAGTAGTAGTAGTAGTCTAGTAGTAGTAGTATAGTTGAAGTAGTAGTATAGTCGTTGTCGTAATAGCAGTAGTATAGTTGCAGTATTAGTATAGTAGTAGTAACAGCAGTATAGTTGCAGTAGTAGTATAGTAGTATTAGTAGTAGTAGTATAGTACTAGTTCACTCAGAAAAAATTGTATAAATACCTGTTACTGATGAAATACAATCATTTACTCACCTGAAACAGAGAAAAAAATTGTTTCATTAAATAATGTATAATTACAAAATAAAAAACAAGTTCATCATTTTAGGTAAGCCACAGGTAATGAGGAGTTGGCCATAATTTAAGATTATAAGCTCAGAAAAAATCTGCATTAATTTTTCAACAAAACAAGAAATATACAGTACCTTATAAACAATAATAATAGTAGGAGATACGTGATGTCTGATATTAAATATAGCCTACAGTACTAGCAAAAATGATATGCAACCAGAACTAGCAAACAAGTTTTATCTTATGCTAGTGCTGCCAAATTATGCTTGTAAGGAAAACTTTTTTGTACATTGTATGTTTTTACTGGCAAAATAAAATTAAAAAAAAAAAATTATAACTTTTTTGGTGAATTTAACGACTAGCAGTCAATTTTTAATTAAGAAAACGTTCGGCCGAGAGAGTGATTAAAATATTACTTATTCTTAATTAAAAATTGACTGCAAGTCGTTAAATTCGCCAAAAAAGTATGTTAATATTAACAAAGCAGTTCGTCATGGAACAAGAAATCCAGGAAAATAATAATACTTATTTTATTTTATTAAATAAACTGATACAATTGAAACACTTCTTACACTAATCACAAGTGAACGAAAAATGTATATTCTGGAAATATCTCAGTCCTGGATTTGGAAAATATAAATATGCCTACTGTAGTATTCATATAACTTGGCAGCGTGTAGCAGATGGGACATCCTACATCTGAACCCAACATACTGCTGCCAAGTTATATGAAAACTACAGTACACTACTTGTCACAAGTAAACGAAGAGTGTATCTTTAAAAACAATATCAGTTCTCAATTTGGAAAATATTACAGTTTATTCTTATACCAGCACCCAAATAAGATTTATTTCCATTTAATATGCTACAACCAAGGGCGGATTAAAGGGGGGGGGGGCGGAGGGGGCGACCGCCCCCTCCGAGGGCTTGCACATTTAAAAAAATAAACACACGCACACGGTAAAATTTTAATTGTCCCGCCACATCTTTGACAGACGGAATACCTATAACATGTCATCCCACTTGTCTTATTTTCTATATTACCTGTACTTTATCTTTAACTGTTGTTATCTATATAATTATAATTCAATGAAGAATTAACAAATGACAGAGAATGAAGGAAATACTTTTGAATAAGATTAATCTCTTATAGAATAGGTAGGGACATATACATCTCTGTTTGTATTTGACCTAGTACGTATTTATTGAAGAACTGGTATTATGAAGCATGAGAGAATGTTGAGAGTAATTTAAATATAATATATAGGTTTAAAAATCATTACGATCATGAATAAATTGCTTAGACTCTGTTCATTTCTTTGTAAATTTTGATAAAAAGTTAAGCAAGCAAAGCAATTTTTGTTCAAGACATATACAACAATTTCTATTCATTTCAGATGAATACACAGAAATAAACTACCATACTCTAGTTAGGGGAAATTTGATTGTTCTTAAACAGAAAAAAAAATATTTCTTCTCCATTTTAAGTGCTAGAATGGTGTAAAATGCGGTTAAAGGCTACTAAATTTCCAAAATTGTTATTCCATATCAACAATATCATTAATAACATACAAACATCATTGTAAATAATTTCTAGCACTATAAAAATTATGATATAAGTCTATATATAGTATCTATATGATGTTGACAATTTTGTTTCAACTAATCATATTATACGAAATTTGTAAACTTACATGAATAAAGAAATCTAATCTAATCTAATCAATGAGGGTTGAGTGGAAGAGAGGACCAGGAGTCCTAACTCCGCCCTAATAAAGGCATTTAATCAATCAATCACTCTCTCTCTTGCTCTCTCTCGCTCTCTCATGCTCTCGCTCTCTCTTAGCCTCTCTCTTGCTCTCTCGCTCGCACTCTCTTACCCTCTCTCTTCCGCTCTCTCTCTCCTGCGCCCTCATGCGCTCTCTATTGCAAAAAAGTATCCATTGGATTTTGGGGTGTTAAATTTCGGCCTTTTACTACCAGTGATGTTCCAAATCATCATCAATCATCATCAGCCAACTCATTACCCACGCACAGGTATCAAACCCATGTGAGCTTCATCCTTAAAAAAAAACAAATAAAAAATCACACAAGCAAAACCTAATTACAGCACCGGGTTTTGTAAGTTGCATGTAATATTCAGTGGCGTAGCCAGGATTAGATTTCGGGGGGGGGGGGGGGGGCTCACCAAGGGGGGGGGGGCAACTTGTTAGGCTCTAAAGTTCTTCAAAAGACAGTTTGATATACTAGGTGGCCAGGTTTGAAATGATAAAGTTTGATATACCGATATCTGTGACTATTTTGAGTCAAAACCCTTGAATTGGAACTAATCATACTTAACTTATGTACTGAATCTCAAAATTAATACAAATTATTATAAGATTCATATTATTTATGTCATTAGCCTAAAACGCTCCCAACCCAAAGTTCATGAAATCGGAATTTTTTTTATCATAGCACACTGATTTTACACGCTTGCATAGAACTTGCATTTATTTGTGTGTTTTCATTTATAAAATCCCGATTTTATGAACTTTGGGTGCGTTCAGGCTAGTGGGTTATACTGAATTTTAACTTCAAAACTAAATTTTTCTACAAGATGAGTTCATTCTAAAAGGTGATTTATCAATAATTAACAAAGTTAATCCACTTCAAACTTGAAAATTGCATTTTATTTAATGTAATATTTCAATAATTATGGTAGTCACAGTTTTCTAACATGTTTTATTCGATTTCGTAGCTCATTTTAAATCAAAATGATCCATTTGAGCACCTAACAAGTTTCTATATGAGTAAATATTGAGGGAAAATTTGAAAAATGCATTAATCTGACTATAACTGTAGCTATATTCCATTACACAAACAGGGTTTCTGTAATCTGTTCGTTATAATACAACAAAACAGATAGAACCCTTCGGCTTTAATAAGTCCTTATCTATTAGTTATTTTAGAATTTTTCATTTCTGAAATTTCGGGGGGGGGGGGGGCCGGGCCCCATGGCCCCCCCCCTGGCTACGCCACTGGTAATATTGACTGGGCTAACTTGAAAATTCCCAAACCCGTAACTTGATAAAAATCATGGTGTTTGGGATGTTATTCTTTAAAAATTTCTGACTATACTACCATTAGGCCTATCAGTCCAATAGTTTATGGCCAAAAAACAAACTACTAAGCAGTTTCTTGTTGTATGTAAGACATGACTGGGCTAAGGTAGACATTTTCCTACTCATAACGTGAATATTTAAAAAAATGAGCTACTACAACGTTTTCTGTTGTATAAAAGATTGGACTGGGCTAACTTGAGGAGTTCCCAATCCCATAACTTGAATATCTTCACAATAAAGTATAATTATGTTTTGAGTCATAGCTTGCAGCTCAACAAGGCTCTTAAACTCCTGTTTTTGTCAAAATCATAACTTGAACACAATCACAATAAAATATAGTTGTTTTGAGTGCTAACTTGCAGCCTAACTAGGCTCTTAAATTCCCAGCTGCTCTTCCCAACAGCTAACAATCTGAATAGGAGCGAGACGCAAATTCATAAGAGGAAACGAATGTGAATCTGGGTGGAATCAAGCTGCGTTGATGAAATGGATGCCAAAATTATATGCATTAGATATATAGTTATATGCGTGAGACTATATTGGCATAACTCCCATAACACGCCGAGTTCATCGTAAGATAACTAAACTGAATATTTTAGAGTCACGATTCCGCCTTGGCAGAAGGCTAGCTACCAACGGTACACCTTAATATACACAGGAACAATATATGTATATATGTCATAAGTTCTAATGAAGCCGGGAACTCATTAGGCTCATAATGTTCCAAGTCTGCGACTCCCAGAATCGAAGACTCATAGCATATAATAATGGCAGGCGAGCATAATTTAACGGTGCCTTGCAAGTTAGGTATAAGCCTACTTACTACCTGTGGCGATCATACATCATAAATGCTAATTAATAATAGTTCCCATAATACAGTGGAAGCAATCAAAGTGTCCTCCAACCGGCTAATAGCTGTTCAAAACTTATGGGAAAGCTATTGATTATAAGTACG
>OX418223.1:8700289-8862766 GCA_948455865.1 Conomelus anceps | reverse complement strand
GGCCGGGTTCCAGTTACGGCGAACCGTCGCGAATCCTTCATGCACGGCCATCACTTGACACAAGCTATCGACCACGGCACAAGCTAGAGATGGGGTTCCTAGCTAATCGGCACAAACCCCTTGCATTGGGTCCCATATCCAATATTGTAATGTTCGACACTGTGTTGAGTATTCTATCGAAAATATCCGTTTGACAATAGGAGTACGCTAATGAACATGAAGTAAGAACTATCAGTCACTGGTTTGTTATCAATTAGCAATTAGAACTGACTATATGACTACTATGTCACAAGAGTCCTCATTCTGTTGACAAGATTATTGAAAACCTGTAACCGGTTACCACTTTAATAAAAAATAAAAAATCAAGGTTGACAAGAGGCCAGAGATTTTGTTAAATTTTAACAAAAATTGTGGTAAAAATTATTTAGCATTATGAATAGAGGTTTGGATGGGTTAAACATGAAAGTTTGTTTAATAAATATGATTAAATAGTGTGAAATTTTAAAAAGATTATTTGTCATAATTCATATGATTTACTTTCAAATTGGTCTAATTTGATTAATTTTATTTAATTTGATCAAGTTTAAAGGAAATTTCTACGAGTTGCTTCTAAAGTAGAATGGGAGAGGAAAGGAAATAATAAATTAAAGTACTAAATTAAATAATTAATATACAATTGATGAATTAAATTGTAGATTACTTCTCAAGTAAAGTAGGTGGACAGAGAAAAGAGGTTTATTACAGAATACATTTTTAATATTACAATAATTTAGCAAAATTAATATAATAGTGGAGTGATATGATATTATTGATGGTACGATAATACATGGTAGGGAGACATAAAGCAAGAAGCATAAAATATTGTTTAAAAAGCAATTTTTGAAAAGAAACTTTAATTATTTTTAATGAATAAGACTGATGTAGTCCAAACCACTGTAATTATTCAAACACGAGAGACTATACGAGTAACGACTGTTACGTCTTTATCAATCTCAATAAACTATTATTATATTATAGCCTATTTATAATGAATTATTAATAATAAAATATTATTTTTGTATTTCATACAAATGTATTATAAATAGAGAGAGCTTCCTGCCATTTTGTTTCAGTTGAAGATATGCTAGTTGTGATATTTAGTAGAGTTAAGCTGTGCGCAGGGTTTTTTGTTCATCATTTTTTTTCGAAGTTTATTGTATTGCATGCTATTAGGGCTTTATAATATTAATTATTGCTGTGAGGGAAAATGATTTTCTTCAATTATTTTGTGAAATATGAGGGTTCAAAGTAGATTTGACAATTGACTCACCTATGAGTGATTTTAACCTTTTGGTAAATTTTCCATAACTAAAAGACACTGAGGAAAAAATGACATACGGTATTTTTATTTCAATCTAACTTAGTTTTTTCAAAATTGAAATTTTTCAAAGATTTATGTATTTTAAATAAACTAATTGCTTGATTGGAGTAAAAGAATGTAATTTTTTCCTTGAGGTGTCTTAGTTACAGAAACTTATCAAAAGTTTAAAACCCCTTGTGAGATCAATTGCCCCCCCCCCCCCCAAAAAAAAATCAACTTTGAACCCCCTATGGCACAAAATAGTTGAAGAAAAAATGTTTCCTCACAGCAATACATAACATTTCAAATCCCCAATAAAATGTAATACAATAATCTTCGAACCAAAATTATGAACCAAAACCCTGTGCACAGCCTAAACAATCCAGTCGATAATGCAAAGAAAAAATATGGGGTAGGGCTAGGAATATTTTTCTAAGTCATAAAAAGTCGAAAGCATGACAAAAGAATTGAATAGCCAGAGAACACTGCAGAACGTGAGCTTTTTAAAAAGGGAAACGGCCGGCCAAACTGAAGACATATGTGACAAAATTCTTGAAACTTGACCAAAATCGAAACAGGTTTGTGAGGAAATTGAATGATTTTGAGGTCGAATATTGGTGGCAGTTTATTGTCACAATGTACTACTTTCAAAATGTATGTTATAGCAGAGGAATGAAGAAAAGATGGTAAATTTAAGGTAGTAAAACTCCGCTGATAGTAACGCCTGTAGATTTGGAACGTTTGCAAGTTGAAAGCAAAAGCATGATTAGTGTTACAGGTGTATTTACTTAGAAATAAGTTCTGAACAAAATGGAATTAAGTAATTTTATGGAATGTGTGATAATTCATTGGTCCCGAAGTAGAGTTTTGTGTAAAGAAGAAGAAGTTTGAAAAAAAAACCAATTGAACAAATGCTAAATTAAACAAGTTCTCAGGAGTGATCACTACATGAGAAGAAGAAGGAAGGAAAATGGAGAGGAAGAAGAAAGAGAAGAAGTTGAATAATGATCAAGGAACTGATAAAGTAAAAAGAGAACTGAATTGATAAATTTTCAAGAAAAAAATTATGAAAGATTTTAGAGCCTAGTTAAATCATAGACAATGGATCACGTTTTTGGTTTGTCATTTTTTCCATGCTATTACATTATATTTCCAATTTAATTTAATTACATTATTATTAAGCACATTTATTAAAGGTTATTATTTTGACAGTGTTAAAAAGAACTCAATTTACTAAAAATAATTTAAATTTTAATAAAATCAGATCAATTAAAATTTGAAGAATACCATCGTAAGTAGACATAACCTCAATTTCTAAGGTTCAATTATTTTTGAAAAAGGAAATGAAAAAATAATGCATTGAACTACACAAATTGTTTGGAATAAATGAAGCGTAAATCAGATTTCCCAACTGTCACAATTCACATCATTTTCTAGTTCACTAAATACGTAGTTGATAAAGAAAGAGTTTATCAACACTTCTCGTGCTATCACTACCGCACTGCACTGTTTACGAAATGACAAGGCCGCCCGTTGCTGGAGAAACTGACATGCTGGATATAAACACTGATTCATCAGAGCCGAAGTCGTTGATCTCAACCGGGGACACTAATAAAAGGATTGCTCATGATACACTGTAAAGTTGACGTTGCTACAGCTTGATACACCTTGCAGATTGCGTTGCTAGAGTTTGATACACCTGTTTCTAAAAGATTAGCATAACGCCACAGATTCGTAGAAGCTATAAAATATTTTTAATTGATCATAAAATAAAAATATGACCAGTTAAATGAATATTAATAGCATATTTAACGGAGCAATTAATTAAATACCCCATAAAAGGTTTGTGTTTGCTTAGCTCTCGTTACCAATCAACTCTCAAATTATATCAGATCTTAAATTTGCAAAAAACAAGGCTTCATTAAAACAAGACCCTGAGCATTTGAATCGCTTGCTGGAATCTGTTTTCAACTAATACAATTTATATAGCCTAGTCTATAAAATACGGTCTATGTTGATGGAAACTTTCAAGCCGAAAAATACTATCTCATTGCTATTTATAAGCACGTGAGATTCAGGTCAATACAGAGCAGCGATTTAACTTGGATAATTAATTGGTTCATGCATCAAACTAAAAATTTCTTGTAACGAATATGCATTTTTACAGAAAAATTCTGGAGAGGGAAAAAAGATAAAGAAGCTATTACCAAAGAAAAAGATATGTGAAGCATTTCCTCTCAAATAAAAACGTCGATTCCTGTTTGAAATTTCTGTAGTATATTGGAATGCCAAAATTATTATGGAAAATTGAATCATCAAATCCTGTTCAAAATAAAAATAACATTAACTTATGATTGTAAATTTAACGACTTGCAGTCAATTTTAATTGTGAATAAATAATATTCCTATAAATTTACAATCATAAGTATTAACATCACAGATCGTTAAGGAACACGAAATCCAAGAATAAAAATAGTACTTGATTGTGTCTACAGGTATATATGATAATAGAGCGTTTCATTTTCTGCGCTATTTGTCAGTACTATGGCTGTTATGGTATTTTACACAAGACTCCATGGGACTGGAAAATTATTTAGGAAAACAAACTGTTTCCTCACAGCACTCAGGTTCTTTGATCCGTAGGGGCGAAACAAGAAGAGTATTTCGGGGATTACCACATAAAAAACATCACTACACCCTTTATGAAAAAAGACACAATCTAAAATTTGGTAACCAAATCTGGCAAGGTGTGATAAAATCTTTCGACGGATTAATATTTGAAAACTAATTGTTTGCTTGAAAAAAAAGACGTAGAAAAGACAAGTCCCGGGTGGAAGATGTTATCAGGTTATCACCAACTTTTCTTTTCATTCGGTAGGCAAAATTGTTGAGCTTGAACTTATTTTATGGATAGGAATCTGCAACCCATCACTGCCTAATGCGTATCGATACAGAATACAATTCCATGAATCCGAGAAACCCAACGCTGAAGCTGAGCTGTCCCTGTGCCGCGATCTAGTGAGCAGTATTGAAACTAAATTCTCCGAAAAGTATGCGTCACCAACGCCTTCTAGAGACACTCTTCGTCACTCGGTTATTCCGTTATCGACTTCCTTCCTCGTTCCTTGTTCTGTTTCTATTTTCCTTCTACAAAATTTATAAATTCAGTCGTCAGATGATTTCGGATTCAGTCTTCAGTTGTTTGCTGTGTCGTCGTAATATTTGAGGTTATTTTTCATTGATCATAGGAGTACGATAAAACTGTGATAATTATTATTTTGTACGCATAGCTAAGCAAATAAAAGTTTAAACAAAAACCGTAGAATACGAGAACAGTCTACCTATATTGAACTTCTTGGTTATGAGATCTGTGATAACTTTTTGTGTCTAATATTTTTACATTACACATGTGGACAAATTCAACCAGTCAATACCGGTAGTGAATTTTCGGTCGTATAATTGAAAAACAATCAGGTAGCAGAAACATATGATTGTTTGGACTAAAGTCTTGTAGTCAAGGTATGTTATAGTGGATGAATTTAATTAAAAGTCAATTGAAATTTTTCATAAAACATTCCAGACCCATTTCAGGTGAATTTTGTTTCTCAAATAATACCGGAAATCCGAGAAGAGAGCTTACACGCATAAGAACATCAAGATTCGCTTCTAGTCAAAACGTAACTAACCTCAACTCGGCCGGCAAAACCAGAAACATGGATAACAATTTGGATGTGGAAATGCCACCAACTGATCCTTTAGATAACACTAATAATGTAACCTATCTTCCATCCCCAATCAAGTCACCCAATGATAAAAAGGAGTATTCTGTGATACGGCTTCGAAATGGATTAACTGCTTTACTTGTTTCTGATGCAAAAAATATATTGAAGGATTTAGGCACTAGCGGTGAAGATGAAATGTCATGCAATGGAGAAAGTGAAAATTCAATTACTGATGAGGGGGAAGGTTCTTTAGCTAGTGATTCAGATGAACCCGGAGAGGATCCATTTGCAAATAAGAAGGATGAAGAAAAGTTAGCTGCCTGCGCATTGTGTATTGGTGTGGGGAGTTTTAGTGATCCAGAGATTGCACCAGGATTAGCCCACTTTCTTGAGCATATGATATTTATGGGAAGTGAAAAATACCCAACTGAAAATGATTTTGATACATTCATCAGCAAACGAGGAGGATCGGACAATGCTTCTACAGAGTGTGAGTACACAACGTTTTATTTTGATTGTCATGAAATACATTTACGCACAGCCATGGATAAGTTTGCCAATTTTTTTATCTCTCCTCTACTTCAAAAAGATGCAATGACAAGAGAGCGTGAAGCTGTTGACTCTGAATTTCAAATGGCTCTACCTTCTGATACAAATCGCATGGAACAACTTTTTTGTAGTACTGCAATACAGAGTAATCCAGCCCATAAATTCACGTGGGGAAATTTAGTCACATTGAGGGATAACATATCTGATGACGATTTATACAATGCATTGAGAGAATTCTGGAAACGACATTATTCAGCTCATAGAATGACTCTAGCAGTTCAAGGTCGACTGCCGCTCAAAGTAATGGAAAATTGGGTAGTTGAATGTTTCTCTGATGTGCCATGCAACAATTTACCACCTGATGTTTTTACTTACGTTGATCCCCCATTCAAGCATGACGAATTCAAAAAATGTTTCACTGTTAAGCCAATCAAGGATGTAAACAAAATAGATATTTACTGGGCATTCCCATCAGTCCTACATTTGTATCGTTCAAAACCAATACAATACATTTCATACTTGATAGGTTATGAAGGAAAGGGTTCTTTAATTTCTTATTTGCGAAAAAAACTTTGGGCACTGAGGATTGAAGCTGGAAATGGAGGTACGGGATTAGAATCTAATACAATGTTCTCAACATTCTCAATTTCAGTATCACTAACTGAAGAGGGCTTTAAAAATATAGATGAAGTAATGAAATTGATTTTCACTTATTTGAATCTATTGAAGTTAACTGGTCCAGTTGAGCGCATCTTCACTGAACTTCAATCAATAGAGCAGAGTAAATTCAGATTTCAAGAAGAAATAAGCACGGCAGAATATGTTGAAAATCTCTGCGAATTTATGCAATTCCATAAACCAGAAGAATACATCACTGGTGAAATATTATTTTTCGACTACAACCCAGAAGAAATAAATCGGATCTTGGATAAGATGGAACCAGAAAATGCTATGATTGTAATATCATCAAAACTTGCTGCCAGTAATCTCAAACTAGATAGAATTGAACCATGGTTTAATACCAAGTACAACATGCGTGAAATTCCCGATTCATGGCTTACTGATTGGCAAACATTGACTCCACTAGATTATTTTGCGATTCCAGAGCCGAACATTTTCGTTACTGATAATTTTGACTTGCTTCCTCTATCAGAAAATCTGCCCGAGTATCCTGAAATGATTCACAAAGATGAATACCTTGAACTATGGTACAAACAGGACAAAACCTTCCGAATTCCAACAGGAGCTATCAATTTATTATTTGCTTCACCTCTGGCTTCCTTATCTGTAAAGAATGTGGCTATGTTGGAACTATTTGTTTCAATTTTAAGACAACTTATAATTGAGGAATCCTATCCTGCAGTTATGGCTAATCTAAATTGTGCACTTAAATCGCACTCCAAAGGTTTCGTTCTCAAAGTGAAAGGATTCAATCAGAAGTTGGATATTCTGTTGGAACAATTGCTGAAGAGCATTGTCTCATTCAATGGAAACACAACAGCTGAAATGTTCAATACAATTAAACAAGAAATGGGAAAAAATTATTCAAATAGTTGCCTTAAAACTGATACTTTGGGAAATGATTTGAGGTTGAAATTGCTATTGAATCCTTTCTGGACAGCAAGTGAGAAACATTCAGCACTTTCAAGCATAACAATAAATGACCTTCAAGAATTTGTTTCTGATTTTTTCAAAGAACTCTACATGCATTCACTGGTACAGGGGAATATTTCCAAAGAAAAAGCAGTTGAAGTTATTGAAAATACAAAGAAAATTTTGGGTTTCACACCCGCACTTCAGAGTTCACTACCTGAGATACGGGTCTGTCAGGTTCCTTTGGGTGAAAGAATCTGCTGCTGCGAGGCGTTCAACAAGAAAGATAACAACTCTAATGTCATCAATTACTACCAGATTGGCATGATCGATTTAGAAGAACAATGTAAACTTCAGTTGCTCATGTTGCTGATGGAAGAACCCCTTTTTGATACACTCAGAACAAAAGAACAGTTGGGCTACACTGTATCCAATTCACACAAAGATTCTGAAGGCATTCATGGATTTACAGTAGATGTAAGCTTTCAAATTCATAAGCACAGTGTTGAACATGTTGAAAATCGAATTTCAAGCTTCCTAAACTCATTCATCAACGTTCTTAAGGAAATGCCTGAGGAGGAATTCTTGGACACAAGAAATTCACTGGTGAGATTGAAACGAAATGCTGACATGAACCTCAGCGAAGAAGTAAAAAGAAACTGGGATGAAATCACATCAAAGTGGAATATGTTTGACAGATCACAGCGTGAGATTAAGTATATTGAATCGTTTACTTTGAAAGATATCTACACTTTCCTGGAGAAATGCTTAAAAGATGGAATTGAATCACAAAATATGCGCAAATTGTCTATTCAAATTGAAGCTCTAGCCAATCAACCTCAATCAGATGATCATGATCATGATGAAGCTGTCAACAATCAACAAAAAGAACCAATCAAGGGAGATGGAGACAATAATTTGGAAAAACATACTGTTTTGGATCTCAAACTGAAGAACTGCTGCCCTGATAAAGATTTATACATCACTGACATGGAGAAAATGAAAAATAATATGTATTTGTATCCAGCTTGCCATCCATTTAAAGACTGTTGACTATCAATAAAATTATCATGATTTATCAAATATAATATTTTCAATTATGCTTAAAGATGATTATATCATGTGAAGTTATCAACCATGAGAAATTTTTTATATCATAAAAATGTCGATATTAATAATGTCATAAATGTCAAATTCTGCTCATTTTTTCTAAACTCAACTGGAGATAACACAGTTATTAAAACTATAATTTTATTAAATTATAGAGAGGAGTTTATTTATTATTTAATAGAGAAAGTTTATAATGATTGACATTATTGTATGCTGGTATTAATAGTGATTATCAATGAGAAATGTCAAATTTTTTACTAAACTCAGCTGGAGAAGACAATAAAATTAAGTATTAATTGAACATGATTAGAATGCGATAAAACTATAATTTATTTAACTTTTTTATTATTATAAAAATGATTTGAATTTTACGGCTTTGTTTTATTCATCACATTATGGATAAATTAGGCTACTCGATATAGAAAGATTAAGTGAAAAGGCGCAAATGAAAACGTAGTGGTGACATTTTGTGAAACATTAAAATGAGTTAGACCTAACACTCAATTCGTTCTATTTCACAAGTCACCAAGCGTCACGACACGAAGCGTATGTTTTTATTTGTGTCGGGTTTTCAACTATGCAACGCCTTGTGTAGATGGGTTTGAGGTATAATTTTATGAATAAAATTAAAAGAAAAATGTTGTCGATTCTAATTTTTTCAATTCAAATAAGAAGGGTTTCAAGGCTTTACAAGCAATCCAAGTTCTAGGTTTCAAACTAAATTGGTATCATCTATATCATATTGACTGCAGTGAATTAAAAATAGTACAATCGAAAACATTTTTTCTATTATTCATTCAATTAGTACTGCACCTCAGAAAAAACATCTAGCTGAGAATTTCAATGAATGCATGGTTCAATTTAGAAATCTAGATCGTTTAACTATGTAAGAATTTATCAAAACTTTCGTTTTTCTAAAGGGTTTTCAAAAATATTAATAATCATCAATCATTATTTAACTGAAATAAATAATTAATTTGTGTGCCGATCGTTTCGTTCTAATGCATGAGCATCATCAAACACTGCTGACAATGAAATAGAAAGATTTGATACATAAGTGCTTATTTTCTTATATTATTTAGTTAGCACATCAGTGGAAAAGAAGATGGAACTACATCAACAAGGGAATTTTCGAAAAAGTTTCAGCCAAATGAGTAAATTATTTATTCTCAATTAAAAATGACAAAGTCGTTGAATTTACCATAAAAAGTTAATACTAACAACGCAGATCGTTATGGATAAAGAAATTCAAGAAATTTTGTCTTTACTGCTTTAAATATTTTATGAAACAGGTATAAAGATTTCACAAATAGAAGCGAGGTGGGCTTCATTCAATTTTGTTGATTCATTGAATGAAATGGACTTCAACCTCGTTTCTATTTAAAATATATAATTTATTTCTGTGTTTCATAAAAGATAGCGCAGCGCAGACTAATTTCTATTTGCGCTGAGCCTTCCAGCCCAATTTGAATACAAAATATTCAAATACTATATAATCAATGTTTTCTGGTATATAATTTCTCAAACATGTCAAAATATGTCGACGATTTATTTAGAAATACAATACACCTTTTTTAAAGGGAAATACCAAACCAAAATATAAATTTAGAACATTTTCGTCGATAAAGATAACGGTTTCCACAAAGTAAGATAAGCAAATTTGGTTAGAAATAATCGAGTTTCTTTTGAAAATAGAAGAGGGAATGAATTGAAAGGAAAAACAATGACAAAGTTATAACCACATTGGTTAGATAGCCCACTAGCAATGACCTACTCAAGAATAAATAACTTATAAAAAGCTATCACAAGTATTGACTTTTTATGGTAGTTTTAACTACTTGCAATCATTTTTAATTGAGAATAAGTAAATAGTTTACTCATGTAGGCTGAAACGTTTTCGAATCTTGATGTATTCGAAAAATGACTGCAAGTTGATAAAATCACCATAAAATGTTAATATTATTAACAACGCAGATCGTTATGGATAAAGAAATTCAAGAATTCTATCACAAGTGCAGTAGAAACAATTAGTCTGGGCGCGCGGCCATTTGGCAGTCAGCCGTGGCGCGGGGTGGAGAGGGGAGTGTTTATCGCTCATTTCTAAAAACATGTGGCCCGTGTGACGCTGCAGATGTCTTCAAGGTCAACTAGTCAACTATTACAGGACGGCTAGTAGTGAAACCAAAGCCACGCGCCCAGACTAATTGTTTCTACTGTATAAATGGCATGAAAAGCCGTAACAAATATAAAAAGCCATTAATGTATTCTATTTTTCGAAGTCTGAAAATGGATACTACACGTATTTCGGACAACCAGGAAAATAAAGGGGTAAACGAAATTGAGGAATTAAATAATAATTGGCAATATTATTAACTACGTTTCCGTAAGTCCAGAGGCCTATTTCGTTACATAATAAAGTCCTTATTCTTAAGCTTACCTTCCTTGACTCAAGGGACACCGAAAAATTATTCCCTATTAAGACTTTAGAAGACTTCCTTGAGTTAATGAAGCTTTAAGGTAGGATCATGAATGCATGCCTAATACTAGTCGTAATACAATACAAACTTCAAGCACATACATGGAATTTGGGAGTTACTACAAGAACTAGTACTATTAGTTTGTAGCCTACAAACTAAAATATAAAATTATGCAATTAATCAAATTGAATCAGGCCCCGTGTATCAAGATATCTCGGAAGTGATCAAGATTCAATACTATAAACTGATAATTTTTTCCCACACTTATCTTGCAAAGCGGTTCTTTATACACTCATAATACCAAGTAAAACCGCTGATTCCTGAACTCTTCTACTTTGCCGCACTACAGATGACTTATAATAGTTTAACATACTAGCTATTTGTGTAACTAGAGTGCAAAGCACCGTTTTTCTGCATCGAGAGAAACAGTTTTTTTCACGAGCCGAAGGCGAGTGAAAAAAGTTTCTCGAGTGCAGAAACAATACTTTGCGCTCGAATTACACATTAAATTTTTCCTACAGTAATGTATAAAGTAATTCAAACAGGGCATGCATAACCTGAAAATTCCTCACATAACCTATATTCGAATCAAATCGATTTCATCTACAACAACTATTCACAGCTGAAGCAGAGTAGCCAACCTATTTTTGAATGCAGAATAGGGAACCTGCGTATTACATGCTCACTATTTTGTGTTATTAGGTTGCAAATTTGGAGTGCGGAAAAGTACTTTCCCGCTCTGTAATTTACTTTCCCGCACTGGTGCAGGAATAGACTATTTTGTGTGCTACAGTTAGTGCATAAATAGGCACTTTTTCGGGTCACTGTAGGAAAATAAATATTCTATTCTATTGTCACAGGTGCGACAACTGTAGAAACAAAAATTGAATGTGTAACTCCTGCTGAAAGTATATTTGCTCAATAGTTACACAAATAATTATTACAGCATTCAATTATTATTGATAGAAGCTAATTAATACTGAAACAAATATATATAGTTTTACTCACATTTGTGGACAGCTGGCTGGTTAATGTCTGCACTTTTTCCTGGGCGTCTCCCAGCTCCCGTCGCAACTTTCTCAGCTCATGCGCTTGCTTTTCCTCTGGCGTGCTGTAGAGAGACGAAGCTGTCGAAACCAAACTCACTGCTGAACCATGGACTGGAAAATAAAACAAAAATATTAATCACAATATTGTTCTAATTCCCCGAAAATGATGCAATTAATCACAATTTTACAGAAAACGTTTGACTAAAGTTCAGCTCTAATGGCTCGTCCAATCGGCGAGAGCTAGAGCGACACTAATTGCACAAATCGGGAGTTTAGAGCAGGTTAGATAAGTATAGCTACAATGCACACATTATACAGCACTATAAGCTCTAAATTTATGCAAAAGTTTGAACGATTCAAAATATAAATATAAAAAAATGACGATTTTAAAAGGCATAATACGTATAATTCTCTACACAAAAACAGATTCAGATCTAATGAAAAATAGAACAATAAATTCATAGGAAATTGAAAAACATTTTTCTTGACAACATCTAAGATATAACGCAAAATATACTATGTTGTACCTCACAACACAATAAATAGAACATTGTGATATATTATACAAAGAAATTGTAAAATAAATTAATGAAAACATTCTCAAGAAAAATATAGGGCCTCCAAGTCTCAGCCTGTGTAGAGGCTCCTTTAAATTACTTATAAATAAACTTAATTGAAGTTAGCGCTAAAAGCAATTACATTGCACATTAATCTTTAAAAAAAAATATGATACAAATTTATTGCATATCATGATACGTGAAGCAATATCATGATATGCGAATATCATTGGCAAGCTGATTATATTTCAAGTAATGAAAAGACAATGTAGGTAATAATGATGCGCGTACAGTAATTTCAAAATTTGATCTTACTGAATTTCACTCAAAATATAAATTCACCTCACTTTCGCATTAAATTAAAATTTTCACAAAGGTGAATTGACCAGCATTACCAAAAGTGTGTTAGAAATTATGAAATTCATCAATCTTCAATGTGTACAAGAGTATCAATCTTTAACCTTAAAAGTTAACCTATAAACTTCAACCTTAGAATATTATTCAGCTGAAAAAACTCACTCACCATCATCATCCTTGTTATTAGTCTTTGAGAAAAGGCCAACGTACTGCGGTGGTCTTCCTATACCGTGACTCGATGGCGAAGCACTTATAGGTGACAGAGGATAATTAAACCTGAAATACAATAATTATAATACATAAATAATATTATAAGCCAAAAGCCGCAATTGATTAATATTGATATAATGCAATCACATTGTTGAGTCAAGACGAAATTCAGAGCATAGAGATTCTAGAACTTATGAATGAACTTATGTAAATGAAGAAATTTATAGAGTAAATGCCTATAGCTTTTATTGGTGGGGAGACCCTTACAGGTAGTTCCATCTCGCTGCTTGAACTATGTTATGGGTCAACATTATAACATGTTGAACCTACAATTTGGGGGGGGGGTCCAGACCACTTTTATTAAACACTAGCTGGCCCAACGCGCGTTGCTGCATTCTCATGAAAATTCTCCTTGATTTTATTATTCGCCACCTCCCGCTGAGGTTACATTTAAAATTAGGAAAGAAGTTAGTCAGTCCTAGGGCTCTTCCAGCTGATCATAGAGGCTTCGTTGTTTTCTTAATCACCACCTCTGAATGAAGAAAAATTTCAAATTTAAACCTCCTATGACTATAAGGGTAGAAGCTAGGTTTTTTATTTTATTATTCGCCACCTCCCGCTGAGGCTGCATTTCAAATTTCTAGCTGCATTGGTTAACAGATGTCATCAACCTGGCATAATTACATTTCATCATACCCAGTCGTATGTTTCCTACATATTGCAAGGCTCCAACTGAACGGTAGCCTACATGCAAAGTGCAAAGTATTTTGCTGTTCAAAGACAGCGTAAATAACGCCACTAAGGGGCCTGCCATATGATTAAAAACTGTTGACTTATATCAGCTGTTCCTTTAAGCTGTTTGGCTGGCAAGTTCAGTAGGTTAGGTCTATAAAATGGTTTAATTAATAATAATTATTAGCTCCCCTATTGAAATTTATGGTCAGAAACCATCCCCAATATTCACAGAACATATTCCCAAAGTTTCATGCCGATCTGTCAAGTAGTTTTGGAGTCTATAGGGAACACACATACATACATACATACATAAATACAGACATTCATTTTTATATATAGAGATTACAGATTATATTGATTTCTTAACCAAGCATTAATATTTTTTTTTAATCTACATTATGAAGTAGTTATTGAAGGTTGGAAAATTTATTGGGAAATTTTTATTTTGGTATTTTTTATTCTTTATTAAATTTTTATGTTTTTTTATTTTATAGTAAAATAACGCCATAACAGCTGACTGACTTTATTCATGTCCGATCAAAACCATTGTATAATGAGGCTATTATACAACTGCCATCGGTTTCAGTACAGGTTCTAGACCAATTCGAATCCACCAGCATTCAGACCCATCAGTGTTGGAATGAGTAGTTTAAATACGCATTCACCTGACTTTAAATTTTTTAAATGTCAGCTGTTGTGCGGAATTGTGAACATGTTTAATTTTCGGCTCGACATTTTTAGACTATATAATTCAAAATTCCCCAACCTTTTTGTATTGTTTGTTTGGTAGTTTGTTTTCATTGACTTTCATGTACAGTTTTTTTTTTTCAAAAAGAAATGAATAATAAGGAAGTGAAAATTAATAGTGAAACTGTAACTTCTAAACAACGTTTATTTGGACATTTCTGTATTGAAATTTAGAAGAGGAATCAGTTTTGGACCGCAAAGCCTGTTGTTTTCCTCATCATTCTACTGCAATGTGATGATGTACATAGATGACGAATAAATAAATAAATAAAATTGCCGAGTTCGAAGCTGATTGTCATTGGTTTGAGTAAGTTATCCAAAATAAAAATATGAATTTGTATATCTGTATATTGGTAGTTGTAGATGAAACAGTGTATGCAGGTCGCTTCGCTCGTATCTTAACTTACATTCCACTTGTGGCTTAAAGGCAGTCGTAATACAATCGTCGCATAAACTACTAACTTTATTAACATGAATGATCAATTTAATAGAATCCAGCAATTGAGGTGACAGTAAAATCGATTCGGCACATAAGCAAGATGCAGTTTTATAGTTTTTATTTATTGATGCTTTAATGTACTGAATTAATATTTTTATTTCTGTTTTTTTTTTTTTTAAATAAGCAGGGTACAGTTGGGAGACCAAGTCTCTTGAACAATGACCTACATGAATCTAATATATACACTTTTTCCATACACCTAACAGCTTTCTTTTGGATCTTAAACACCCTATCAAGGTTTTGTTTTGATGAAACACCCCATACTAAGATAGTATAACAAGTGATAATCTCCTCAGCTTCTTATATTATATTCGTGTACATCAAGATTTTGGTTAATGTCATTTTTTTTTACATATAAAGTAGCTTCATACACATATAAGCAGGGTACAGTTAGGAGACCAAGTCTCTTGAACAACGGCCTACATGAATCTTTCCATACACCTAACAGCTTTCTTTTAGATCTTAAACATACTATCAAGGTTTTGTTTTGATGAATTACCCCATACTAAGATAGCATACCTAATATGTGACAGTAAGATAGTCTGTGGTATGCTGTAAAAAGTAATTTTTGGTCATTTGACCACAAGATAATCAGTGGTATGCTATAAAAAGTAATTTGTTGGTCATTTGACCATAAAATAATCAGTGGTATGCTGTAAAAAGTAACTTTTTGTCATTTAATCTAGCAAGCTGTTGCAGGACAAATACCCCAGATGAAATGTTTACAACATATTTTCTCAATATATGGAGCCTAGGTCAATAGTCTATCCAACTTTTCGGAACCCACCTAAAACTGTAGGTCCAACTCATCAATCGCCATCATCCAACTTTTGTGCGAACCCACGCACAGGTCTCAGACCCATGTGGGCTTCATCCTCAAAAAAAAACTAAACTCCTAAAAATGCAATGTTTTTTACCTGGTCTAGTTCATTATCATTTACAAACACGTCTATAGCCCTATCTTCATTTGAATTATGTTCGTTTTTGAATTGAAGGTATTGGTAATTTTTACTATTTATTATTACTTTCAACATTTGAGAATTGGACAATGGACTGCACACCTATATGGGCATTTATCTAGAATGGATTTTTTTTTTTTTTTTTTTTTGAGGATGAAGCCCACATAGGTCTGAGACCTGTGCGTGGGTAATGAATTGGATGATGGTGATTTATGAGTTGGACCTACAGTTTTAGGTGGGTTCCGAATCGTCTGCAAATAAGAGGAAAGGTCATGAGTTCCTCTTCTGAAGACAACAAGAAATATACAAAAATTATGTATGTCTTTGAATTGAAGGTATTGGCAACTTTTACTATTTATTGTTAATTTCAACGGATTTCTTCTGTAACTTACCTAGACGGTGTGCCCTGAGACATTTGACTAGGGGTGGGACTAGTTGGCTGGGATGAATGGTGGCCAGTCTGGATATTGTATGGAATGCTGTAGTACGGCTCCACTTCTTCGGAACGCTGAAGCATCGATGGATACAGTTTCTCAGATTTTGTCGATCTGCAACATAGAAATTATTGGAATAATCAAACAATTACAAATTACAGAATAAATAAAATTATGAATGTTAATAACAAAAAAAAAACAAGACAATTTAATGGCAACTTATTATGGCTGATTTGCACTTAATTTTATTAAGTTCTGCAAGTGAAGTACAAGTGATGATTGCATAATTAAGAGTACTGCTTGGGACTGACAACATGACGCCTGAAGGGGAGAGGTGAAGGAAGGTGTAATGGCGTAATAGCTCCACTATGCCTTGCACTAAATAGAGCACGAATCTGAGCCAGTGGTACTTGGGTTATATACATCACTGCTGTTATAGTTAGCCAGTTGAGTCGCTCTCAAATGTGCTGTATTCATCAATATTCACTGCGAATTCCTTTCAGGGGTCAAGTTGCCAGTCTCCAACAGTACCGTGATTTTGTAGATAAAGTTTTTTTTTTTAGGTTATGTTTCACACGTTGTATGTACTGTGATCATATCGGCTCAGCAGAAGGACATTCCACTGCAGATACTATATAACGCTTTTGTATTTCGAATTACTTTTTATCTATAGATAGTTATTTATCAAGACTAAATATCTTAACAAAATGTTGATGTGAATACAACAGGTGTATAAGCTCAATACGGCTTCTTTGCCAGAACTGTTACAAAACTCTTTTTCAATAAAGTCGTAGATATTTTCAGATAGATGACATGCAGTTTATAAGAAATTTGGACTTTTCTTTCTTACATGAGGCAGAATAGGTTTTCGGGCAGGATGCCCAACCTCAGCGCCTAGAGTAAGAGATTTCCAATTTCTTATTTATTTAAATAGTTCTGTATGTCGTCTATGTGACCATATCTACTATTCTATTCGCAGTTCGCCATGGATGAACAAATAGTAAGTTTTAATAAAGTCTTTCGTGGGATTTGTTTAATTAGTCCTCTATAAACTGTCTCTGAATGGAATTACTGCATATAAGTGAATAAATTATACCAAGTGGGCATTAGTGCATAAAGTTGGCATTACTGCCACCATAGAAAAAGCATAACAGTGGAGGTGGTATGTTGCCGGCGGGTCATTCTTGAGGTCGTGGGAGGAAAAGAGCGCAACAGTAGCGCAGTCTGGTTAGAACGTACACCAACTACCTCCGACGAACAACAAAAAGCTGAACTAAACCGGGCCATTACATTGACTAGTATACTGTTGCGATTTGATTACAATTCCATGATGCTCTTGTATTTTTTATTTTTATTATTTCATTATTCCTTTTTCAAAAAATGTTAACACTAACTTGAAAAGAATATTTACTCCCTTCCCAAGTAACAATATTAACAAAGTGAGAACAAACATTAATAATTTAAAACATTAGCAATTGCCACAAATGAAGTGTTTATTTACACCATTTCAACATCCATTAGCTAACATAAAAAATGGGAACGCATAAAACATAAATCCACTGGCATAAGCTTGATAAGAAGCGAGAAATCGTTGTTAAAACAATATTTTTGGAATTTTATTGATAAGGGACGAAATATTCAATGCCAATATAACTTTTGATGATAAATTCCGATAGCATGCGTCTGAGCACCTGTATTATTTATAAACTAAATTTAACAAGACATGGAGCATGCTTTATTTAGTGATATTTCACGTAGTACCCCACTGACAACAAGCTGGTAGGTCTAGAATGGTTCACGTCTTTTCAGCCAATCGGAAATGCAGAATATTTTACTACAGTAGGATAAATTTCAATCATAATGATAGTTATGAAAATAAAGAAAAACCTTTCACCTTGCAGGATTGATTAAAAACTTGTATTTTTTTTCAATTTGTATGTATGTATAGTACTATAGCCACTGTAGGTGACTCTTCAGACCTCAACATTAAGGCCCCAAAACAACGTCCAAAGAGCGTACTACACAAACGAGGAGTGAGGTAGGTTGCAATTATTTTCATTTTTTTATTTGATACAAATAAGTTAATAGTTTTGTTAATAATTAATGTTTATGTTAAAAATTCACAGTAAATGAAACTTTTAGAAATTTATAGTTGAAAAAATTAATGTTCATGTAAGAAATTTATAATTAATGAATCATGAAACATTCACACAACATTGATAAGACAACACCTAAACTTCATGTTAGTTTACAAAATTAGTTCATTAGGAATGCAGAATTAAATGAATGATTTCTTCTTGAATAAATGAAAAATGAGCATAAACGCACATTTGAATGGATAGAGCATCGTTGTAATACGGATTTTACATTTAAGTAGAAATGAGCATGCTTTTATTCGTGTTCAATGTGTACAAAATATCTGTTTATGAAAATATTTGTTATTTCATAAAATGATTGCCGTTGAAATTTATATTATATTATCATTTTTATGGTGGACCATAATCAGATAACAAATTCATTTTTCAGAAAAAAATAAATAATTTGACATGAACTGGCGAAGGATCCTTTTCGGAATTAAATAGTAGACTACCAATAAATTTGAAAATATAATTTCTTGAAATAAATTCATATAAAAATTCAAAGCTACAATTCTGTGCAGTGGTTTTTCACTAATCTAGCGCGTGAATACTGTGGCTTAAAACAGATTACTAACTTTCGATTTTCCTCATATGAAAATGAGGAAATATAAAACACAACATTAGGAATGAATTATTCAAAAACTGTTAAGGATACGGTGTTCCCAATTAGTAAAAAGGAAATACAGTGTAAAATCTGTTCAGAGCTATTTTTAAAAATCTCCAACAACTTGAAACATATAATTTATTTGTCAGATGAAGAGACTTGCTAGTCAAGTATTCAGATACTTCACTCTTCATTGTGACTTTGAGCTAGAAGGAAAAGAATTCGTATTTTGTTCCAAGGTCATTTATATTCAATTGGACTTGATTCAAGAATTGCGAACAATGAGTCATCTCTTAAATTGATCTCTTTTTCCTTATCTTCCAGCAAATCTAAAGACTTTCCGATGAGTCTTTTTCGTCAAGAGAAATAAGAAAGAGCATCATTTCAAACTTAAAAAAATCTAATACTACATTGGATAAATAATTATTTTTTCGGAGGATGAAACCCACATAGGTTTGAGACCTGTGCGTGGATCATGAATTGATGATTGATGAGTTGGAACTACAGTTTTAGGTGAATTCCGAACCACCATAATTAATCCTTATTATTAATTACAAATATTAGAATAGATAAGATAACTGTACTTATGAAACTTTACAAGTGTAGTACATGATTAAAAATAAAATTATTAACATCACATGAATTTTTTTTGAGGATGAAAACCACATAGGTCTAGTCTAATTCTAGTCTTGAACGATGTTATTTTAACATAGTACTGTTGGAAACATGATGGACGGTTTTCCCGGCAATACAAATGATATTAAGTAATGAAAATCTACTAAGTGATGCATGTACAAGAAACGGCGAAGTTTGGACGAAAATACGTCCAAAACACTGCATCATTTGGTATTTTAAATTATAGATATAATCAGGAAGTGGAAAGGAGAGGATTACATGACTGGGGCGATAAGGAGCGATGGTGAAAGGGATGCGAGATGCAACTCTAAAGTTGCAAATACTTGCAAAAAATATATATAAACAATTATACTCAAGTGGAAAGGTTGAAAATTAATATTCGATCTATTCATGACAACAATACTTCAATTAATCTAGAACAATATTAGTTTGTGATAATATTAGGAAGTGATAGCCGCGAGCCGTAGCAGGTATCTGTTCAATCAGATAGAGATAAGCTGCGTTCTCGTAGGTCCTGTTTGTAACGGTGACCGATTAGATTGGCCATCAAAAAGGACACGGTTCTCTGCTGTGAAATCACTTCCCGGTGGTTCGGAACCCACCTAAAACTGTAGGTCCAACTCATCAAACACCATCATCCAACTCATTACCCACGCACAGGTCTCAGACCTATGTGGGCTTCATCCTCAGAAAAAAAAGTTTAGACTGGAATATGCGATTTTAAGCCATAATGAAAGGACATTTTTATTTTTTTCATCAGTTGAATTCGGGGGAGCATAGAAATACAGACACTAAGAGCCTTATTATACAGAGCCACTTCAGCCGCGGTCGCGAGCCATAATTAAGGATAAATTACATCAGCCGGGTGAATTTGATTAAAACGTCAGCTGATGGTGCTAAACATGTTAATGCCCTCATGTACTTTAAAATTGTTGAGCTCGGTCAGACAGAAATGGCTCTGTATAGTAAAAATCTAGCATTTTTTTTCAATTGAACTTGATTTGAAAAGTGATGAGAGCATACATATTTTTGACGATTCAATTTCACGCTGAAATAATGATAAAATAATCAAGTTTAAATCTCATTATATGTATATTGGAGACTCATTCAATTTAGGTACAAAAATCATTGAATAATAACATAAGGATCATAACAGCCTATTGGGTATACGTTTGATAAGTTACACCAAATGATTCATGACATATCAGGCACACAAAAATCAATGATTGCATGCTCGGTACAAAATTAATTTGTGATTTTTTACGTCTTTAAAACCGCAATCAATAGTTATTATTACATACTGTATCTGTTTCAAATAGATTAAAGCATTGGATAAACAAAGCGTGAGTTAACAAAATACATTAATAATATTGTTTTCCGTTTCAACACATTGACAAATCACAGAAGCGTTGTAAAAAACTCATCACAATGTATAACAAAAACTGTACCTTGGGAATGTCCGATCTCGTAGATAGCTGTAAAATTGAAATCGATTATCTAATGTTTATTGTAGAAATGGACAACTAGATTAATCGATTCATAGCGAAACGTTAAAAAGGGGGCTTTTGAGATTATATATACGTGCATGTTTGGAAAAAGTGACATGGAATAATATAATTACTTGCAATAGCATCAAAGAAGAATATTCATACAAAAGTTAGTAGGAATTTACTTAGTTGTATCATCATCTGTACGAAAATTCAAAATATGCAACAGTTTTTCATCAAATCTGACCTAATAATATTAATATATATATTCAACTGCAATGTACTAAGATATTTTATGGTGTAATCTACAATAAAAAAGACGTTTTACAGGACTTTTTAAATGTGCGGAATGCTATGAAAAAATGAGGTTTCTTTTCCCAACAGCTAGAAATGTTTAATATCTGGAAAATTGTACAATAAAGTTTTATCTGATAGTAGAGTAAACAATCATGATTTAGGTTATTTAAAAAATTATTACGATTGCAGTTTTTAGTTTCAATTGCTAGATATTTTACACGTAAAATGTACGTTGGTTTGAAATTTAATAGGTAATTCTGTTGTATGAGTGAATAATATTATTTGCATTTGAATGGTTTATAATTTGTCTGTGATGTTTTCCATGACGAAACACTTAATGAACAATCTAATATCAAAACTGACACTTTATTTCTATTTAATATATGTTTTTCACTCACTTATCCTGGAGATACTGGAGGGATGCAGTTCACTTCTAAAGAGAAGTGAAATGCATCCCTCCAGTATAAGTGAGTGAAAATCATGTATTAAATAGAAATGAAGTGTCAGTTTTGATATTAGATTTACAATTTGTATTTTAAGGTTTAGTGGTAGAAAAGACTTTATAGACGTAAGTCCACCTAATAAATATTTTTTTTAATTTTTGTCAAAGCGCACTTTTAAATTCTATCAGGAACAAGCATTTTAAGATAATAGGCATAACCTGAAATCGAGTTTGGCGTGTAACACCTCAATTTTGTAGGGAGCACAATACCTTGATTTATTATGTTCCTCGGCGAGATATTTTTATAATCCTGCAAGCTTTTAAATGCACTAGCCATTATGAATAAGACATTGATAGTAAGAGATGGTTTTAAAGAGAAGTTTGGTGTGTAGGTAACACCTCAATTATGTAGGGGGCACAATACCTTAAATTATTATGTTCCTCAAAGATGAGTTTTTATAATTTTGTGAGCTTCTAAATGCACTAGCCATAATAAATTAGCTGGAATACAAAACAGTTTAGAATAATGCATATCTAAATAGAATAGTTTGCTACTCATCTAGATAATAATAATAAGAATATCGTGTGACCTGGCTGGCTCAGGTCTGGTGTCAGAGTTATCAGGTCGCACCTGAATAAGTTCAGGTCCTCTGACGTGACTTAACGAATGTTAACATCTAGATAAAAAAATAGGTCGAATTTAGAACCTCCTTCTGTTTGGAAGTCGGTTAAAAAAGCATCCTGAACATAGTCGAGCCTAAATTATAGTTATGCTTGGTTAGCGTAGCACTGAGAATAAAACCCTGATTTTCATAAATTTATGTATGATTCTAGCTGTAATAGTGGTTATTAATCTACTCACCTAATACTATTGCTCCTGCTGAGCCTATGACTAGGGTTGGGTGACCCCGAGCCAAGAATTCTAGTGTGAGTAAGGCTTGCTCTGTGGTGTAACTGGGCTGGTAGTGATTCTATGCTATCAGCTTCCACCATTCCAACTGTAAAACAATTATTTTTCATTAATACACATCAATTTTTTTTCAACTATTCACCCTTTAATTGCCAAGATTAATTGCAATTTTCATGTTCAGTACTAAATGCAACCACGTCTTGAATTTTCATAACAGATAATTATTAATAATGTTTCAATTAAAACATACACATAGATATGCGAACAATAAAAATGAAATAATAACAATATAAACATAATAAAATTTTGCAGACAGGTCGATGTAGGATGTAGAGTTGATAAACTGACTGGTTAAAATCATTCATCAGTGACAGAGCTCAAATTGTCGAAATTGAAGCTGAGAAAGACTGTGTAAAAAACTACAAATATAGACAGAATTTATTAATTTCGAATTCCTTTAATTGCTATTACTTTATACTGAAGACTTCCGCAATGGCGGATATTGACAACAGCATTGAAAAGCTGATGGGAATCGATGAATGCTACTGTACAAAAATATAAGTCACCACCGGGAATCGAACCACGGACCTCTCAATTGCCGGTTGAGCGCCTTAACCACTAGACCATGGAGACCTTTCTGCACAGGAGCATTCATTTTCAACTTGGCCATATCGGCTCGTATCTCACAAGTTAGTTTGAAGTGACTGACAATTGAATAAACTGACAAATATACATAAACAGAATTCATTAATTTCGAATTCCTTTAATTGCTATTACTTTATACTGAAATATCCGCTTTTCAATGCTGTTGTCAATATCCGCCATTGCGGAAGTCTTCAGTATAAAATAATAGCAATTAAAGGAATTCGAAATTAATAAATTATGTTTATGTATATTTGTCAGTTTATTCAATTGTCAGTCACTTCAAACTAACTTACAAATATAGATCTGGAATCCAGCAATTAACTAAGGGAGTTCCATAGGGAACGATACTTGGACCATTACTGTTCTCACTGTACATCAATGACCTGCCCAAGAATACAACATTAGCAAATACTGTCCTTTTTGCAGATGATGCAAACTTTCTACTTGTGGGAAGAGATAGCCAAGAACTACAGACTAAAGGAGAGAGAGTTATTGGTAGTATTCAGGATTGGTGCATGGCTAACCAACTGACAATTAATGTAAAGAAGACTTCATTCATGGATTTCTCTATATGTCGCCCAAGATCTTCTCCTGGCCTGAGCTTCCAGTTGGATTCAAAAACAATAGTTCCTTCCCAGGTTTGTGGATTTCTGGGCATCAGAGTAGATTCTACACTGAAATGGAATGATCATATTGAAAATTTGATAAAAAAAACTCAATAAAGCTGTATTTGCAATATCAAGGCTGACAAGAATTATGAGTCAAAAAGTAGTCTTTACAGCTTATTATGGTTACTTCCAGTCTCTCCTTACATATGGATTGATATTCTGGGGTGCTTCTCAGGGAGCAATAAGAGTCTTCAGATTACAAAAAAGGGTTCTGAGAATGATGCTGAACAAACCTCCAAGGACATCTTGTAGACGCCTGTTTCAGAGTGCAAAGATACTTCCCTTGCCATGCTTATATATTTTGGAATGTGCAATGTATGGATTGGATTTCAGAGAGACCTGGACCATAGGATCATCTGTTCATGCGCACAACACTAGATTTAGGAGACATTTGAGAATCCAGCCTCATAGAACTGCATTCTTTGAGACAACTCCTGAGCACATGAGTAAAAAAATCTTGAACGCAATTCCAACACACATAATGAATTTAACAGATAAACGCCAGCTCAAAAGTGGCCTGAGGAACTGGCTTGTGAATGAAAGCTTCTATAGTTTAACAGAATTCTTTAGCAGAGCCTCTGGAGAAGACAACCATCAATAGAAACTAGGGATTGGGCGATAATGATAGACATATTAAACAATTGAGATATGTAGTTATACGTGATGTGATATCTTATGGATTGACTGTTTATAATAATGATATATATGACTGTAATTTTTGATTAATGTTATTATTGTGTCATTGACATGTGCCAAACATTCAAAAAGATGTAAATGCAACTATTAATCAAATCAATAAACCTTTCCAACTATGATAAATAACAATAAGCGTATGGCTTTTATTGGTGGGGAGGCCCTTACGGGTCCACCTCACCGCTTGAGCCATGTTATTGGACCTACAAGTTTAGGTGGGTTCCGAACAACTGGGAAGCGATTTTACTGCAGGTCTTTTTTGCTGGCCAATCCAATCGGTCACCCTTCCAGAGAGGGCCCAGGAGAGCGATGCTTATCTAATCTGATTGAACAGATACCTGCTACGGCTCACAGCTATCACTTCCCTCCATACTCACAAGTGATGAAAATTCAATAAAAACCTATGAAATTATTAATAGCGTCTAAATAATATTAAATCAGAATTGTGTTTACTCACATCGGCTATCACTTCCCTAATATTACACAATCAAGATAATGGCTACACTGTCTATAAATATTAGTCACTGTACTATAATAGAATAGAATAGAATTACTTTTTTATTTGTCGACTTGGCGAAGTTTGGACAGTAATGTCCATTCTCTACTACTTAACCATAATAGTGGAGTATAGCAGCCGGAATTCGCTCAAGATGGCGTCAGCTACACTTTTCTGACTACATATATACTCCCTCCACTTTCCAATACCGTACCTACATGATAATACCCTAAATATTTAATCAACGTATATTTTAACCAAGATTAAATCTCACCAGTGGTAGCTCGAGCAGGCAGTGAAGCAGTGTAGGCAGACGTATGCCTCAGCCAGGAACTATAGGGACTAGAGAGAGATGCTAGATCAGCATAATTAGAGTCGGACAACGAGCCACTGTCTCTCTCGGTGTGAGGATGCGCTGTTCGTGATTTGGGAAGACTTTGCGAGCCCATGATCAGTCGCTCCCTGACACTGGCCGTCAACTGACTGCATCCTGGTGATCCTGGAGCCCCCGATCCGCTGTTGCCTCCCCCCGGACTGCTGCTGCTGTACACCTTCAGGTCTGTCTGGGTACCACCTGACACTTTCACCTGAACAAACAAAATATTATAATTAGTCAAATATATTTTTCCTACAGTGACTCAAAAAGTGCCTATATTTGCACTAACAGGAGCACGAAAAATAGTCTGTTCCTGCACCAGTGCGGGAAAGTAAATTCCAGTACGCAAAAATTCTTTTTCCTACAGTGACCCAAAAAGTGCCTATATTTGCACTAACTGTAGCACGAAAAATAGTCTATTCCTGCACCAGTGCGGGAAAGTAAATTCCAGTGCGCAAAAGTACTTTTCTGCACTCCAGATTTGCAACCTAACAACACAAAATAGTGAGCATGTAATACGCAGGTTCCCTAATCTGCATTCAACGATAGGTTGGCTAATCTGCTTCAGCTACGAAATACAGTCAGCTGTAGTTGTTGTTCAAATCTATTTGATTCGAAGATAGGATATGTGAGGATTTGTCTGGTTATGTATGTCCTATTTTGTTCTGTTTAAATTACTTTATACGTTATTGTAGGAAAATTTTTAAGTGCAATTCGAGCGCAAAGTATTGTTTCTGCACTTGAGAAACTTTTTTCACTCGTCTTCGGCTCGTGAAAAAAACGTTTCTCTCGGTGCAGAAAAACCCCACTTTGCACTCTAGTTACACAAATAGCTATTTTAAAACTCCCTTCATCGAAAAACTCTTCTATTAAGACTACGTTATAAAACAGTCATTAAAGTTTTAAAAACAATGTCGTAACAGCAGATGTTATTCATGCCTAATGAAACACGTTGCATGATGGAGCTATCATGCAACAGGAGTCACTTTACTATACAGGCTCTACGCCAATGATAATCCATCATTTGCCCTGATCAGTGTCATAATGGTGATTATGTTTTGTTGAAAGTAAAATCAAAATTAATTTTTTTTTCTGAAAAAGACTCGTGAATTATAGTGCAAGTTGAAATTTTTAGTGAAACTGACCTAACATAAAATTTTTATTCTACTTTGAAATTTTGTGAGAAAAAAATTTGCCAATAGCCTGTTGTATTCACATTGATTGTATGTTAGTTAAATGAATAAAACAATGAAATAATGTGTAATATCAGCCAAATCAACTAATCTGAACAGTTCAAAAACAAATTCAGTTCGTCAACAAGTTATGCAAATGAATGACAGAGACAATCCAATTAGTTCAACACTGAAAAAATAACTAAGAGCAAATTCTGTTTCCGAAAAATCGATGAATATTAATTTATGAAAAGATCTATGACCAATTTATTGAATGGGAAAGAATAAATGGTGAGGATTCTTTTTCAGAAATAATTAGTTTCTTTTTAGAAATTATAGTAAGGACTTCAGTCCTTATCATTGTTATTAAAACGTAAATGCGTATGGCTTTTATTGGTGGGGAGACCCTTACGGGTAGTTCCATCTCGCCGTTTGAACCATGTAAAGGGGAACATGCTGTATCTATTATTTTATGTGGCTTCCGAACCACCAGGTAATATTAATTTAAAAAATACTACGCAAGCGAGGAGTTAGTTCGTTGTTATTGAAGTAAATTGATCAAATATTAGTTGAATAACGACCTGTATTGAACTAACATGTGAAGAATAATTACTCTCCGTAAATCGACTGTATTTTTCAACCACTTAATAGAATGGCATATATGTCTATTAGTCTTTTGACTAATAAAAATTAAGCATTCATATTTTATTGGTATAACTTGTGTAACAAGAGCCTAGATCGCTCTATGGAATGTTTGGATGGATTGATTCAACATGAAATCATATTGGAATTGAAATATTGGGAGCTTTGAATATATCAAACTATAAAAAATATAGAACGAGATTGGAGTCTCTGTCAGTGTCAGTGGATTGAACTATTATATAAATTCTTTCTTGCTGTTCTCTGTCATGAAACTCCAAGTCTGGAGAATAAAGGAATGAAGGAAACGAAGGAGAAGAAGACAGGAGGAGGAGGAGGAGGAGGAGGAGAATGAGGAAGATAAGGATGAGACGGAGGAGGAGAAGGAAGAGGAGGAGGATAAGGATGAGAAGGAAGAGGTGAAGGAGTAGGAGGAGGATAAGGATGAGGAGGAGGATATGGAGGAGGAGTAGGAAAGGAGAAGGAGAAAAAGATGCGAAGAAACACGTTCCACAAATCCAGATTAAATAGAGTCGGGCAACCTGCCATTATAGAATAAGTGAATTTTTACTTGTAAATTATTGTGAATTCTTTGGCTGCTACGCCATCTTCTCCTATGTAGCCGCTAGCAGTCTAGCAGTTTTACCAGTTTTTTTATATTGTTATGAAACGCAAAGAAGAAAAGAAAATATTTCTGCGCTGTCCATTGTGTCTACAGTACTACCATTTAAATTGATAACATGCACTTTCTGTTTATTCTCCTCCCCTTCCCATTGCCTTGCTTACTCTCAAATGGTCATCTAGAATGTTCCAGAAAACATTATCTGTGAAATGAATATGATGACTTAAATTACTGACAAATCCATATACTTTCTTAGTAATGGCGAAGGTGATATTGTGGAAGGTATCCATAATGAATAATAAGACGAAATTGTCACAACCACATTTATTAAAAGTTCGAGAAACTAGTTTCGGTTGTTACACCATTATCAATCTCAATCAAACTGAAAACTGAAGTACAGAGTAGCCTTATATATACTGTACATGGAATGATACTATTGGCTAAGAGGGAAAGAGGCTGACCTAAATCGGACGTTGTGATTGGTTGTCAAGTCACGCCCCCTGGTGGGAGGAGTAACAAGCAAAAATACGAGTCAAATCAATAACTAAACACTGTGAAAATCAAGAAAGTAACAAAAAAGTGTAATAAGGCTAGAATTTAATCAAACTAAAATTAAAATTTTTTTTTTTTTTAGTTTGATTAAATTCTAGCCTTATTACACTTTTTTGTTACTTTCTTGATTTTCACAGTGTTTAGTTATTGATTTGACTCGTATTTTTGCTTGTTACTCCTCCCACCAGGGGGCGTGACTTGACAACCAATCACAACGTCCGATTTAGGTCAGCCTCTTTCCCTCTTAGCCAATAGTATCATTCCATGTACAGTATATATAAGGCTACTCTGTACTTCAGTTTTCAGTTTGATTGAGATTGATAATGGTGTAACAACCGAAACTAGTTTCTCGAACTTTTAATAAATGTGGTTGTGACAATTTCGTCTTATTATTCATTATTAAATCCATATACCCCTTTTAAAGGCGGTCAAAGGATGCTAATGAATGAATGAATGAATGAAAAATGAAGAGATATAGAAACCTATAGAGATTTCGAGTTTCCTGGAATGTTACAAAAACTTATAAAAGCGGATGCACTTGTAAGCAGCTGTTCAGTGTGATTCGAACGTTTGAATATGATAAAGTGACAAAGAGGCAGTACCGTATATTATACAGAATTCCTTTACAGAGTCCACATACGTAGTGCTGTTTCTATGAATGGTGATTACGCATGTCAAATACAGTGACAGACTGTGCTTCGTAAGTGTTTCATTTCTTTAAGTGTTTAACTGGGCTTTTTGACATTTTTTACAACATTGAACAGTTATTTAGAAATTATTTTTCACAGTAATATAGAAAATTCATCATTAGTTGAACGTTAAGCCGTGTCTCCACCAACCGAACATGCTCGGCGAACAGTGTTCACTGGAATCAGCTGATGTCGCCGAACATTTTTTGGAGTTGGTTTGGTGTGGACGCCTTCTCGAACATTATGATCGGTGTGACGGGAACCTGTTGTTGGTCGTCACTGTTCGCTCACAGACCGAACATTTCAATTGAACTCACGAACATGTTCGGTGACCCATATGTTTAATGTTTGCCCATTTTTTGTATTCGCCAACAATGTTCGGCAGACATGTTCGGTTGGTGGAGACGCGGCTTTATTGATCTATTTATGTCAAAATAATGAGAAGCAAAGCAAACCAAATAATGTGACAAGATCATATTACATAATGTGACAAGATCAGGTAGAACTCTGAATCCTCCAAAACGGGTGGATCTTTAGTTTTTAAAGAAAGGGCATGCTATATAATTATATTGAAGTTAGAGATTGATCATTTATGATCAGAATGATAAGTTTGTTAATTTAGTGTTATAGTTACGAGGTTCAGTTATAATGTCTGAATAAATAATAAATTGGTGTTCATTTATTATTTCATTTCAAGAAATACAGTTCTTGTAAAATATAACATGGATTGTTAAATAAATTGAACTGAATTGAGAAAAAAATAGTTCCTTACCGGTTTTTCTTGTGTGATATAACTGATTAAAGCGTGTTGGTAAGTAATTTATGTAAATAAAGTTCGAGTGGTAATTTCAAGTGTTGCCAGCATTATTTTAGAGATAGAACCCGTAAAAATATTGAAAAAAAAACAGCAAATGAAAAAAGGTACAGTAAGCGCCATATAGCTGTGCCCGCGTGTCCTTGAAATACCTTGACAAAAAAGTTTCTCGATACATAACTTTTCAATGTCATGAAAATTTTGATTTGTAAATTTTCTGTATTAATTGTCTTGTGATCGGAAAATCTTTTATTGAAATGGGATTTAATCGATGGTTATGGCATTCTCGAACTGTTTTTATTATATTACCAAAGTTTCATCGCTTTCTAATAAATGGTTCGACAGTAGAGTACGGTATCTATGTTGGGAATTAAATGTGAACACATTTTTTAATGAAGTCTGGTTTTTATTAAATTCCAAATATCTTTGTAATGAGTAGGTTCTCATTGAAAGTGCAAAGGATAAAAATGATGCACATCGGTTAGTTTAATAGAAAGAACTTTGTTCCAAAACAATATTCGAACTTTTTGGAAAATGGTCAAATGTTTTCAGCGCGGGTAGTGTCGTACTCTCCTGGCCCTTTGCCGGCGGGCACAGCTATGTTGCGACTACTGTACTGCATTGTATTATAACAAGGACCATAATATCGCTGTTAATAGTTCGATTCATACTCGCAGTTAACGATGAGAACCATAACTTAATAACCGAAATATATTATTTGAAGTAATTAAGAGATTGACATACCTTAGTTCTTGGAACAGCAGATACCTGGGCAGTTCTAGTTTCGCTCTTGCCGCCAGCTCCGTTGATGGGCCGTTTGACATAGCCGAACGATGGCGGCACCCCCCGCACCTTGCCCTTGCCCCCCGCACTGCTGCTTCCCCCCTTGCGATCGCCGCCATTGCAATAGTCAACCTCACTGACACCCAACTCCTCTTTCGAACCTAGAAATCATACACAGAAAAATATAATGAAAAATTCTTCAATTAATCAGAAATCTTTATTGAAAAAATTACATAAAAATAAATATTATTAGATGGAAGTTAGGTAACATAACATATTGTAGCGAATATGAATTTGGAGGGAATAGAGAGAAAGAAGAAACAGTGGTTCTCGGTGTTATCTGCTATGTAAATGTTTACTTTTAAGCAATTAATTATTCTGCTTTTGACACTTTTACTTGGTAATTAGTAGAATGTTCTAGTTGTTTGATTAGACATTAATGGAATCTTTTCGAATATTGTAGAAAGTGCTAGTTTCTTTATTTATTTATTTAGAAGTTGGTAGAGAAATCTAGAGATATCTCAATTATGATAAAGTATATAAATGGAGGAAGTCTCTTGTAAATGAGTTCAGTTGTCTTTGAAATTCATCGTGATAAACAAGTTGTGTCAGTTCTATATTGTGTCTATATATAGTGATAATTCTTTCTCAGTGACTATAGAGATAATTCTTTTTCCTGTTTAATTCATACCAGTGAGCTACTGAATAGTTTTTGTTGTATTACGGACTAGTGCTACGTAAGTTAGGTGTTCTTTTTCGACGTTTCTTTTTGAATATTATTGTACAGTTATTAATTAATATTAGATCGGCCTTTTAACTTTTAGTGATTGATTTTTGTACAGTTTATGGAAAACTCATTATCAGTTGAACAATATCGTGTTATCTGTTTTTAATTGCTTATTTTTCTGTAAGACATTACTGAACAGTGAGTGTTGTGATTATTTGTGTAAATAAAGTGCGAGTGATAACTTTAAGTGTTGCCAGCGTTATTTTAGACATAGAACCCATAACAATATGAATGTATTGAACAAATCTATTTATTTGTCTATACATATATATATTAATTATATTTTTGCTGATTGAACAAATAAATATACAAACATGGGTTAAAAATGGGTGCCACCTGTGTGTGACACAACTAGTCATTCTTTTTAAATACAAATTGAAAGGAGCTCATCACAAAACTACGACTTGATTTTATAGTTGAAAGCATAGAATAGGTTAAGCATAGCATAGAATAACCTGATGGTTTGTCTATGTTGAAAGGCAGTAATTATAAATTTGTAATGGTACTTTACGATCATAAAACAACTTCAACCACCTACAGTCTATTCTTCCCAGCCCATACATTGCTTGATATTATCAAATAAACCAAAATAAATAATTTATTAAAAAATAAAATAGTTTTTAAACGAATAGAGAAAATGAATCGATTGAAATTCTGTTTTATCTAATCAAAAACTATTTATGTGCAAGTGCTTCTAGAAGAATGTCTTAAAAGTAAAGAAGTTAAGTGTCAAATTAAACTCAACGTTTTGGACAACATAACATATTCAAAATTTGTGAAGAGAGCAGTTTTGGACTTGAGTCTGTTGCGCCTTCACATCCATTGTGATTTTGTCACAATAAATAAATAGTTTGTCAACCCATTGATGGCAGTAGTATGAATTTGCCTCGCGCATGTTGGCTCTCTACAAGCGACTACTTCTCTATGCTGTGAGATGTTCTTTTATATTTTTTTTTCATAAAGCCACGGTTTCCTACACCGCGGACAGGACTTGGACTAAATAGACAGCAGGCAGGACCATATGCCCTACAATATATAACTCGATTTTATTTCAAAATATAGTTTATAATAATAAATATGATAATATATTCGAGAATTATATATAATCTGCTACTATATTGATACATATCTTCTATCATGCATAATCTTATTTCAATAATAAGTCGAAAGTTAACCTAAAATTTCCAAAAACACGCCATCTTGATTCTTCATCTGTCAAAAACAAAATAAAATGTGTTTCTGCGCACTGCCTAGAATGGGTTGTCAGATTCTACTTCACAATAATTGGAAATCCAAGTGCAATTGCTACCTACTGCGGCGCTTGAGTCTTGAATTTAATTGCTTGAGGGAAAGTTTTCCCTTTTGTAGCATATAGCTTGTTATCAGCACATTGACCTCAATTTTTAGAAAGATTACTCTGCATGCTTTTATAATATGTAATAATAATACGTAATGTGTAATTTAACGACTTGCAGTCAAATATATTTGACTGCAAGTCGTTAAATTTCACATGAAAAGTTAATATTAACAACGCAGTTCGTCATGGAACAAGAAATCCAGGAATACGTAATGTGTATCATATTAATCAAAATATCGATAGAATTACCTGATCGTTTCTTTTCTGGTTTGCGTGACAGTCCATTACTGGTTGTGGATCTTTTATCTCGGCTTCTTACAACTTCCAACTCCGTACGTCCTCTCTGCAGTCCTGCTCCTTCCACATACTTCTTCCACTGCGTATTTGACACTTGTCTAAAACAAAAAAAAAAAAATTGCAAAAATTAGATAATACAACAACAAACTCTTAGTGAGAAACAATGGTTGCGTACATGGGAGCCTTACCAGTAACTGGTAAATGTTACCGGTAGCGTCTGATAGGTCTATTCAAATTTGTCAAAGTCTATGAACTTATTTATTTTATTTTCAATAAACACTATCAAGTAAATATACAACAGGCACAGCTCAATATTGCTTTCTTTACAAATTTCCAACTAAAATGGTGACCGATTAGATTGGCCAGCAAAAAAGACACTGTTCTCTGATGAAAATCACTTCCCGGTGGTTCGGAACCCACCTAAAAATGTAGGTCCAACTCATCAATCACCATCATCCAACTCATTACCCACGAACAGGTCTCAGACCTGTGGGCTTCATCCTCAAAAAAAAAAAATACAGACTTTATGTTATATCCAAGTTCAACTAGAAATTTTACTTTGAATTGCAATTACTAATTCTTTCCAAAACCAGAATATTAAATTAAAATAGAATATTAATTGGAATAGATCAATCAGACACCACCGATAACATTAACCGGTTACCGGTAAGGCTCCCAGAAACTAACAATAATTGATATCATAAGTAAAGATGTATAATAGTAATAATAAATAATAATAATATAATATAATAATAAAGTATAATATATAATAATGTAATGTATAATAGTAAAGATGTAGTAATAGTATTATTAGTGCCGTTTATTTGATTTTGATGTTATATTAACCCTTGAAAGCGCGTTATCACGGTTGAAATCAGGTGCCTGTTGCATAAAACTTTACAAACTGATTTCATTAGTACTTGTAAAAATGTACAAACTCGTTTATTAGTACTTGTACTTGTAATTACTAAAAAATCTTCTGAAATTTATTATTTGAAGATGCAATTATCATTTGTTATGCAACAGGTCGCTTGTTCCCTTGCGGCCTGCACTGAGGAACAAACCTCATCGTCGCTTGTGTAAACGCGGATGCCACATGATATGCCGCGTTTTACCTGATAAGCAACGGTAAGAATCATTCCTCAGCGCGTGCCACCTGGGCCCTATTCCATGACAATTCACAAATTACAATTTATATTTTTGAGGATGAAGCCCACATAGGTCTGACACCTGTGCGTGGGTAATGAGTTGAATGATGGTGATTGATGAGTTGGATCTACAGTTTTAGTTGAGTCCCGAACCACCGTGAAGTGATTTTATAGGAGAAAATAGTCTTTTGCTGGCCAATGTAATCGGTCACGCTTACAAAGAGGGTCCAGGAGTTCGTAGCTTATCTTTAACTGACTGAAAAGATGCTACTAAGGCTCATAGCTATCACTTCCAAATTACAACCTACAAGTGAAACCTTACATAAGATTTTGCAAGAAGTACAAAAATGTGATTGTCAATAAAACTAGTTTTTGAAATGTAACAGCCTCCAGGTATCAACTATGAGTACACCCATTAATTGGTAAAGACCTGTCAAAACAGTGCAACATTTTATTATACAGCGATCTCGTAGAGCAAGTTAAACAAGTGTGGATTGGAGCTAGACTAGATTAGAAAACTTATAGAACAATCTAGTTTTTTGCTACACAAGTGAATAAGCTAATTTATAACACCCATTAATTGGTAAAGACCTGTCCCTGTCCAAACAGTGCAACCATTTATGATACAGCGATCTCATAGAGCAAGTTGAACAAGTGTGGATTGGAGCTAGACTAGACTAGAGATCTTATTGAACAATGTAGTCTTTTGCTACAGAAGTGAATAAGCTAATTTTTATCAGCTAAACTAGTCATGTTATGAAACTGGCATGTAGTCTATCGCGAGTCTAGGCTACAATTGTGTACTAGTCTAGATTGCTCTACGAGAGAGCTCTATCTCAATAATTTGTAACGTTTGGACAGGACTTTAGATATGATCTTATCACAATTACGATATGTAGGCAAGGGATTGCTTGTTATTGAAATATTTTTTTTTATTCTCTATAATACAAAAATGCAAAATATAACAATATTGATGTGATAGTACAGCTAAAATTATAGTAACACACTTTCATTGTTCATACAAATGATTGTGGATGAATAAAGATACCGTCGAGGAAATTTCAATTCGTTTTAATTATGAAGAAGAGCCTTTCTCAATAACTCTTCTCAAGCTTATTATTTATTTTCTCAGCCCATTGCTGAAAATAAAAATGGGATGCATAAAATTGTTTATAAAGCATTTTTTATTTTTAGATTACGTTTTGGAGACTCTAGTCACAGATTAAGAAATTTAACGCTCTAGTTAAGGATTATAAGACAAGGCATGATCTACAAACGTCAGTTTCCGACAATGCTAGCAATTGATAGCGATAAGAGTAATGTGATACAGAGTTATCAAACTGGCATCTAGTCAGTTTGGATGATTTAATAAAGTTTTATGAAGACATATGAGTTACTGTTATGTAATGAATAGCGTAGAACGTTAGACAGCGAATCAATTGTCGTCTGCAATACTGACAGTAAAATTGGTTTGGTTCATTGAATAGTTTTGTCATTTTCATTCAAGTCTCCCTACTATCACAGATAAAATATAGTGAACTAAAAATGTACAGTTATTGAATGGAGGACTAGACTTACTACTACTATATTAAGAAGTATAGTTCCTCTATGAGTAAGGCTCTTAGGCCTATGACACACTGGGCCACCATGGTGGCTCTACCCGTAGCACGATTCTGGTGGCTCAATATTTGAAACGATCCGCCAGTACAGCAACCAAAACTGCCACCAGCACTCAGAACATAGACCGAAATGGCAGTGGAGGCGATGCCGGAAGCTGAGAGTGTGACATGTCCGATAAGAAGCAATGAGATCAGCTGGTGTATCAGAAAATCGGCGCCCACGGCCACCACACTTTAGGTGGCGCTACCAATGCCTAGTCATGCTCAATATGAAAAAATGATACCACGAGGTAGATCCAACATGGTGACCCAATGTAACATAGGTCTTATAAAGGAAAATGTGATGTGTAACTTGTGCTAAAAGTATCTTTATCTACGACCGTGTTATAACGCAATTATTACAGTTTCATAATTGAAATCGAAACAGTAGCTTTTTCGAAATGGAATTTGAAACTTGTACTGTAATGACCTCATTACAGTACAACTTGTACATTATAACACGACCCTAGTTCACTGTTCCAGTTTCAAAATACTGGAACGGAACAAAACAGTATCGCATCTGACTGTATAGGTTATGTTGCTCATGCGTATGTTTGGCTGAACTGTTGTTGTGCCGGTACATGATAGATCTACCTATCCAACTAAACATGAATAATAGTTACAGTGAAAATGAAATTATCTCAACACCCGAAGAAATAACTGAAAGGGCAAATTCGGCATTGAAGAGCCTTTTGCCTGAGAAATCGAAAGGTTTGTATGAAAAAACCTAGTAAATTCATTGATTGGAAAGAAGCAAATCATGTTGACTCTTTTTCTGAAAATGTTTTTATCGCTGTATATCAGTGGTCGTAGATAAAATAGTGTATGCAACGGTTGTATTTGGCCTTTAAAGCACTCGTGAGATATTTAGAGCACTCGCTTCGCTCGTGCCCTAACTAACATCTAACTCGTGCTTTAAAGGCTCTCATAATACAACCGTTGCATAAACTACTATTGCTGCACTCGAAACTATTCCACACTCGCCTTCAGCTCGTGCATAATACATTTCTCTTGTGCAGCAAAGAACTACTTTGCACACTAGTTATACAAATAACTATTACTGTTCATTTCTCAGTAAACAGCTCTTTTATGATTATTTTTCAGTATGTAAACTAGTTCTTTACAAACAGCAAGTTGTAGGAAAAAATATATAAACTTAAACTGATATATTTGACAATAATTATGATTGATACCTGAAGGCACTATTTTCAGTTTGCTGGCTGCTATCAGATTTCTTAATGTGAGATCTGGAGCCGACTACTCGATAGACAACAGGAGGCTGGGGTTCAGGGGGGCTGGGGCTACTTGGGCCCTCACAGGCCCGGCCCCTGCTTCCACCCCCAGCGCTCGAGACGACTCCTGTCTGAAAAAAAATCACAAAATTAGCCATAAAATATTACTACAAATACAAATCTCATTTAACAAGAACTATAAATAAATAAATGTTTTATTCCTAAAAAATGACATAATAAAAAAAAAATCACATTTCAATTCATTGTGCAATTTTCAAGAGTTTGTCACATGAAAAATGACCAAGAGAAGAATAACTTATAAATCAGAATAATATATAACTTGAAAAATAATAACACAAAATTAGAAATATAGATTTACGAAGTATTGCCATTGATAATAATAAGCGTATGGCTTTTAATGCTGGGGAGACCCTTACGGGTTGTTCCACCTCGCCGTTTGTGCCATGTTACGGGGAACATGGTGGACCTACTATTTTAGGTGAGTTCCGAACCACCGGGTAAGTGATAATAAAGCTTGTAACATCAAGTCATTGAAGCACGGTCACCCATCCAAGCGCAGTCTTGAGCGGTCGTGACTGAACATCACGACCACTTGAACACCATATTGCCATTGATGAAAAAAAGAAATGCAAGTGAAGCCAACCAAGAAAAAAATGATAGGAATATACACACTCAAAGAAGGTGAGACAGCAAGTCTACCTTATATATGAGCGGGAGTTCAACATAAAACAATTTTGTAATGATAATGCAAACGACTTGACAGAAATATACATGAAAAGATGAGTAATGTATGGAGAAGAATGACAATGAGTTTGTGAAAGGAGGCGAAAGGATGAACAGAAAAGACAGCAAAACTAAACAGAAGAAGAACTAAGAAGAAATTCAGAAATAGACAACTTTAGCTGATGAAACAAAGAAATTTAAATTAAGTGTTTAGCTTATTACAGATAAACAAACTAAATCAGAAAATTACCCGTTAAAACAGCTCATGATTTGAGCTGCAAGGATTTAGAGAATTTTCTCAAAGATAAACCCGGGACTCTTAACTGGGAAGGAAGAGAATTAAAGAATTTAATTAAAGAAATTAAAAAATTAAACTCTCAAGTAATGAAATACCTTATTTATTGAACCTACTTCGAAATTAGCCAATCCAATTTCATTACAAATATGATTGACAAAAATCTGCAAAAGATGGAATACCTTTTTATTGAACCTACTTCGAGGCATCCTCCACCCAAGGAGACCTTGTAAAGCTCCAAGTATTACAATTGTTTTGAATGCATGCTTTCAATTCTTACCTGAGTTATGGAAACCTAAGAGTCATATTTATGAACGTGCCTTCAGTGTTTCTTGACTCGAGGGATTCTTGAAATGCCTATATTTACACTTCAAGAGTCCCTCGAGTCAAGAGACACTGAAGGCACATTCATAAATATGGCCCTTAAGATAGGTTCAAAATATACGGGCCTGTGAGATTACATGAATATTATGCACTTGAACTACTCAAATCATTCGTAGGAACCTACTTCCCACTCCGATGGGATTATTTTATTTAAGATTTAATCATTGATATAATTTATCATTATCTCTTAGAAATATAACTTTGTGAACTTTCAATACATTTATAAACTATCTCTTCATTACTTTTTATTAAAAATGTAATCATTGGTATAATCTATCATTATCTCTTACAAATATAACTTTGTGAACTTTCAATACATTTATAAACTATCACTTCATCAGTGTTTGTGGCATATCTGATCAATCGACTAATATATTCGCGGGTTACGTCAGAGACAGAACGTATTTCGTAGGTAAATTATCTAAAAAATAAGTGTTCTGCGCGGGTGTTTTGCCGGACATGTGTGTTGAATACTGTAAATAATAAGTTGCAAATCTGGCGACAAACTCTAGTCTCAACAAACAATACGTAAAATACGTATTTACATGGGTAAATTTTTATAAAGTGTGCCCTGATTTGAGTTAAAGATACTCATCGTTTTTGAATTGTGTCATGTTCTCGTTGATCAGATTCGTTGTATTATTTGGAATTTTCTGTTATTAAACCAATGTTCACAGCTTTCAAGTGTGATAAATCTAAAAAGCCTGATAAAATTGTAAAAACTGGCAGAGAAATATATTCCAGACTCCCTTCCACACACAGGCTTAGGCCTTCGTGGACGAGTCGCATGTATATTCATAATAACAATTGCATTATAAAGTTATGATTTTTTATATTTTATGGTATGTGCTGAATTTATGTGATTTAATATTCTGTTTCATTTTCATGCAAATAAAGAAACAAATTTGATTTGAATTTGAATTTGACTCGTCTCTACAGCATTGTTGCGCTTGTCTCCCGGACCAGAACGAGATACGTGCAATGGGCGGTGAAAGAATTTAACAATAACATAACTAAAGGTTTTTGCAGAAATCTGATAGATTTGATCTGTTGTAACCTTATAGCTGGAGAAATGTTAAAAAAAATTAATTGACGTATCATACATCGTTAGACCTATGCTTAACAGAAATACGGTTCCACAAGACAAAATAATAATAATTTAAAAAAATGTTATATATTTTTTGCTTTTTAGAACTTGTGCGGTTTTGAGAAATTTCGAATTATCTGAGCCATATCATGAGCATAGAAAACAAGAATAAATTCACCATGAATTCATTCTATTCATAAAAAAAAATCGACTCAATAATTTGAATAATACTGCAATTATTACATCAGAAAGACACAATCAGAGATAAGCTACGAAACCCCTGGGCGCTCTTTGTAACAATGACCGATTGGATTAGCCAGCAAAAAACACTCTGTTCTCTGCTGTAAAATCACTTCCCGGTGGTTCGGAACCCACCTAAAACTGTAGGTCCAACTTATCAATCACCATCATCCAATTCATTACCCGCGCACAGGTCTCAGACCTATGTGGGCTTCATTATCCGAAAAAATAAATACAAAGGTCCTACTTATAATCATTATTAGCTTCAACAGAAACACACAAAATTGCGGATATTTTTTGTTATTTTTTTATTTCAATGCAAGGTTCAAGTTGAAAATATTTTTCATATTTATGATATAGAATGACTCACCTTTTGGGCGTGGTTCTCGTTAGTTGACAGCTCACCTACAGCATTTGGCACTTTTCGGCCACTGTTGACCCGCTCTGGTCTAGAAAATTAATACACAGAAAAATAAATAAATAGATAGTAAATTGCTCTAATTAGAAAAATACTTGAATACGCCTACTATAGCATTCACACATTCATCACAATCATGCATTCATGATAATATATAAGATAATGATAATACAGTTTACATATTATACATGATACAATAAAAATAATATATGATACATGCTAAAATTGTTTCTCATGTAATAGGGTGTTTCAAATTCACAACGCATTCTTGCAATTTCAATAAAATAAAGTTAACCAAGACATAAAATTAGCCAAGAAATAAAATTTTGCTCTACTCTTTCTTTGTAGATTACGTGTTGGAGACTCCAGTTAAGGAGTATAAGACAAGTCTAACAATTATACTATCTTATACACTAGTTACCATAATTACTATATCAATTAGTTGAGGTGAGGCTTAATTTCGATATGAAAGGAACTCTTGTACACTATAAAAAGCTTTATCAACTAAATACTTCTTCTCTGAATGGTTTATAATCTGTACATCTTGTTTATACAGTACATTCAATTCAATTTTCTATTAATAAGCCTAATAGGCTCCAATTAATTTGTAGATTTCCACTGTATTTAAATCTGTATTTTTACTGTATGTTGATACATCCACCTCTTCCACATATCATTACTACCCTATTCAATTTGTCTTCTCTTGAGCTAATTTTCTTGGATTTCTTGTAAAATTTACAACAAAAAGCTAATTTTCATTTCATAAATTTTGTTCAAGTAACTAGTAATATCTTCAGATAGTTCAATATAGTGAAATGAAATACTGAAATAAGATCCTGGTATTGGTATCCAGGTATATTGTGCAAGAATGCGAATTTGCATTGATACGGTATCAATATTAGTTCCCACAACTTATACAAATAAAATGTTACTGAGACGGTATTTTTTGATACGGCATTAAATCAACCTTAGTTTCAACAGTTTTTTCCATCACAATTTAATTTTAGCTGTACTTGACTCTTTAATATTTCACAAAATGATTGATGATTTTCTTACCAAATGAAACCAGTTACAGCTTGACCAAGTTTCCCATAAGAAACTACCAGTGAAGGTCTTCCCACCAATAAGAGTCATTCTTTTATTTTAAAAATGAGTCTTAAAAGTATTTTTAATAAGTCTATTCTAGATTAAAATGATGTCATTAGGCATCTTTGTTTTATTTCCTTTTTCGTATCCATATTTTTTGTCATGGCAAGTAAAGTAAGCTTTTTTTTGTAGATTACGTCTTGGAGACTCCAGTTAAGGAGTATAAGACAAGTCAGATTTACAATTAATTATAGTATCTTATACACTAGTTACTATAATTTCCACATCAATTAGTGAGGTGAGGCTTAATTTTGATATGAAAGCAACTCTTGTACACTATAAAAAGCTTTATCAACTAAATATTTTTTCAATTGTTTTTTAAATATTTCTATATTTTCAAGACTCTTAAAAACTGCGTTAGCCTGTTGTAGAGTTTCCTACCAATATAACTAGGTTTTTGTTTGAATAAGCTACTATTGTGACTCACCACGTGATAATCTCCTCGGCTTCTTGTATTATAATCGTGTACGTCAAGATTTTGGTTAATATCACTCTTGTTCACATATAAAGTAGCTCCATACACATATAAGCAGGGTACAGTTAGGTGACTCTTGTTTTTAGTGTCAAGATATTTTACAGATTTAAAATAAATCGAGGAACTTTCTTGAACAACGGCCTACATGAATCTAATCTATTTACTCTTTCCATACACCTAACCGCTTTCTTTTGGATCTTAAACACCCTATCAAGGTTTTGTTTTCATGAATTACCCCATACTAAGATAGCATACCTAATTTGTGACAGTAAGAGCTAATGGTAAAGCTGTATTGATAGCTCAACCAATAGCAGAGACTCCAGTTATTTCTAGATCAATCAATATCTGGTCTCCCTCTGCTTTTAAACCCCGACTTGTTTTGCTCGGGTAAGAAAACTAGCAATGACATTATTATTTCTGAAAAGATTCAAAGTAGAAAGGCATTAGACTGATGCAATGAGTTGACAAATTGAACATTTTATATAAAAAGCTACCAGGTCACCAAGTTTTCACAAAATAATTAACAGATTACTGAAAGTTAAAGCAAATAATTATCAAACAATTATTGAAAAAGGATTATTAGAAATTTGTATTTGAAAATCATTACTTACTGTAAGCCGACTTTTGGCCTAACTGCAGAACGAATGGGTTCTAAACGATTTCCCGAAGATGATCTGTAACAAGGAAAGTTCTAAATTAGAAACATTTAAGTTTTAAACCTTGAAAATTATTAACACTGAAATGGAAATTGCAAATATTTTCGAATGTATATATAACTTCTTTTAATAAGTAAACTCAAATATAAAATAATGGAGGTAGGAGACAAGATTTTAATGCACTTTCAAAAATAATTGTACCAATAATTCATGTAAAACAGTTGGTAGGCTGAGCTGGAACGAAATTGGAAGATGGTGGACAATCGTAGTGTTATTATTATCAGCAATTTATTTCGAATAATTATCGAAATTTGAAAGTTTAGCATACTTAAACCAATAAGTTTTCAAGAGATTTTTTATTCATGACCTGCAATATCATTATCTAACATTCAATTAATCAAAGTAAAGTATCCTTCATTCAAGGATGGATGAAGTAATCTCAGAGCAGTGTATGGAAAGCAGAGCATTCTTTATACATTATCTATCAATTGGGACAAATAAATACAATACTGTATTTAGCAAAATAGAGGTTTATAATCTTAGCTCTCACTGTACGAAGTACATAGGGGGAGAGCATTATGCGTAGGCTCTGTCCGTACCAGCGAACACATAAGACAATCATAAAAGACGATTGGTCTTATGTGTTCGCTGGTCCTTACGCATAAAACTTCAGAGGTACCAAATTTTTAGGAGGTAGTAGGCACCTCATAAGAAAAAAAATTAAAATTAAGTTCGTCGGTCCTCGCTGAGGACACAAAAAGGAAAATCTATCCTTAAAGGAACAGTTGATAGAAGTCAACAGTTTTTAATCATATGGCAGGTCCCTTAGCGGCGTTATTTACGCTGTCTGGAACGCAAAGACTTTGCATGTCGGAGCCTTGCAGTCATGTTGCTATGGGAATATAAAATAAACAGTCAAGTGCTGAGGTTAGGTTGGATATATACAATACATAAATGTAATACTGTATTTAGAAAAATAGAGGTTGCTAATTTTAGCTCTCACTGTAAGAAGTACATAGGGGCTAAATGGCTATAATGGGGCTAAATAAATGACCCCTATTGTATTCAATTTTGCGTTCTTCTTTTTACCCCTCGTTATCTATTGCAATACGGTCGGGACAGTGTCCCCTTTGAATTTACCGTAAGCTAGATTCATTACGCTTTTTTATTGTGAGTGAGGTGCAGTAATTTTGAGAAAAAATTATAGAATATCATCAGCTGGTAAATATATACGCACATAGATATTGTATATTAATAACATGTTAATGGATACGCAAAATCAGCAGTTATAATTTCATACATTCAAAATAAATGCTTGAGTTTCAAAATATCGAGCTCTGTTTTTCCATCAATAGGTTGAAGATCTGTTTACCTATTTCTAGAGTTTCGATTTGTTTGATCTGTTTCCCAACTTCTTGAAAGGTAATGAAAAGTGATACAATAGTTTAAAATTCAGTAAAACTTTGGAAAACCAACATGGCAGGAACATTCCACTATCAGCCTATTGATTTACAAGATGAATTGAGAACGATTGTCGATCAAATCGTACAACCAGGTAAAGGCATATTCTCTACAGATGAAACCCCCGAAATGATGGCAGAGAAACTGGAGTCAATGTGTTTATCTAATTCAAAAGAAATTAGAAAACAATACAGCAAACTACGTTACACACTGGATGACTCAATGGGTGATTACATTTCTGCAGTGGTGATGAGTGAGGAAGATTTGGGTGAGTCGGATGGTTGTGAGAAGTTTATAGATGTTTTAAAGAAGAAAAATATGATGATTGGGGTAAATGCGAGTATGGGAAGTGAGAATTCTTGTTCCCAGTGTGAGGATGTATCACAAGGATTGGATGGCTTGTATGAAAGGTGCAAGGAATTTAAAAGTGCAGGTGTTTCAATGCTGAAGTGGAGGGTTTCGTTTAGAATGGGAGCAAACACACCATCTAGTTTGGCAATATTTGATAATGCAAATGCTGCAGCTCGTTTCTCTGCAATATGTCAAGCAAACGGTTTGGTGCCTTTGATCGAAATAGATCTAGCCTCAAAAGGTAGCCACTGTATCTACTCCAGTCAGATGATGATCGAAAAAATCATGAGTTCCTTCTGCAAACATCTTCTTGACCATAACGTCTTCCTAGAAGGTGTCATCCTATCCCCCACATTCGCCCTACCAGGAACAGAATCATCAATGTTTTGTGATGCAAATGCAATAGCTTGTTCAACAGTTAAAGCCCTACGTAGAAGTGTACCTGGTGCTATAGCAGGCATTGTCCTGCTTTTCAGTGGTCTACCCATTCAAGAAGTTGTGACCAATCTCAAGGCTGTCAACAGCAACAACGCCTACAAACCTTGGCCAATCTCGTTCAATTTGGGCAGCAAACATCCTGATCAAGTGTTGGCCATTTGGCAGGGAAAGCCAGACCGCGTGAAAGATGCTCAGTCTTACCTGTTGAAAGCTATGGCTGACGCGAGTCAGGCTTCAAAGGGTAGTGAATGTTAGGAACTGAATTCTGACATCAAATTGATAATAATGGATAAATACTTTTTGCTGGATTAAAACACATTGAAAAGACACAAGATTATTGTAAATTAAAAATGAAAATACCATTATAAAAGTCATTAATACATTAATACTGAAAATGGAAAATCTCAAAATTATTTATTTATTGATTAATATTGATGAATAATGCAGAATATAATTCTGAACTCACAGATCTGGACAAGAAAGAAATTATCGGAAAGGTTAGGTTATCAACATTCATGTTTCATATTATGTTTGTTAACATTCATGTTTCATATTATGAACATATTACAACATTATGTTTCATATTAGCGATTTATTAAATTTCAGTTTTGGACTGTAATAACGAATTATAGTGTTGGATAGTCATTTAAACGACTGAATCAAATTGAATGTTGTAAGAGTATTATGAAATTGATAATAAATATACATTTTGATGGACAATAATATTTGTTTATTGTTTGAGAACTCAATGCGGGAATTTATGTACTAATTTATATTCTATAGAATATACTTGTATTCTCTGTTCATTCTTTATCATATAATAGAAGTGCATAAAAGTAATAAGAGTAAGGAGTGAGTATAGTAAGGGAATAATATTGATAATTCAAGTGCTACTACTTTGTATGGGGAAACTTCTTCTCCACTTTAATAATATTATATATATTTTTTTTTTAGGATGAAGCCCACATAGGTCTGAAACCTGTGCGTGGGTAATGAGTTGGATGATGGTAATTTATGAGTTGGACCTACAGTTTTAGGTGGGTTCCGAACCACCGGGAAGTGATTTTCAGCAGAGAACAGTGTCTTTTTTGCTGGCCAATCTAATCGGTCACCGTTACAAACAGGACCTACGAGTACAATATTATAATTTACAATATTATGATTTATAATATTAGTGTATAATTTTTACAATATAGTACTATATCATGTACTATACACTATACAGATAGCAACTGCAAACTATACCTACACAACCGTATATGATGCCTAGTGGTAGAAATAACGGCGAAGATAATATAGTATGGGGATATTATATAATACAAAAAGAATAAATGGGAAAAAAGATAATTCCACTAATAATTTTCAATGTGTGCTATTCTATTAATGATCATAACAGGAAGTGGGATTTATAACTCAAAATAAACGAAATTCTTAGTTAAAGAGCTATATTTCTGAAATATTTTAGGTCCAACTCATCAATCACCATCATCCAACTCATTACCCACGCACAGGTCTCAGACCTATGTGGGCTTCATCCTCAAAAAAATAAAAAAAAAATGAAAAGATAATTCTTGAATGTCTTGATTCATAACGATATGCTTTGTTAATATTAACGTTTTATGGCAAATTTATCGACTTGCAGTCAATTTTAATTGAGAATAAATAAAATATTTACTCACTTTGGCTGAAACGTTTTCGAATCGTGATGATAACAGCAATAATTAAGGTTGATGTAGAAGATGAATCATCACTATTCAAAAACGTTTCAGTTTACGTGACTAGATATTTCATTTATTCTCAATTGAAATTGACTGCAAGTCGTTAAATTTACCATAAAAGTTAATAAAAAGATGAACTATATCACTACTTACAATATTCTATCTAATAAGTTAAAATAATGGACTACCAAAATTTTGGTGTGCGATATCCTATCGATGATTAGGCTATTCTTGAATATTTTGTTATAATATTTATGAACTATTTACAGACTAAAATAGATTTGATTTTTCCAATTCCATAGAGTATACGTCGGACATAAACAATAGCCTACTCTTCTACTCACAACAAAAAACTGTTTTGTTATAATATTTATGAACTCTATCACTATTTACAGACTAAAATAGACCTGATTTTTTCCAATTCTATAGTAGAAGTCGAAAAACAAAAAATACAATCAAAAATAGTAGAATCACAAAAAAATACAATCTAATATGATAGACGAACCATCAACATTTCTCACTAATCTATGCTAATATCAGAACTGACACTGTATTTCAATAATTCACTCTATTATTGAAATACAGTGTCAGTTTTGATATTAGATTGTTAATCAAGTATTTCGTCATGGAAAACATCACATATAATGCTCTTCTACTCACAAAAAAAAAAACTAAAAACTAAAATGTTTTATGATGTTGGTATTATTAAATAGGTTTCAAGAATGAAAAATTCAATAAAATGTTTTATGCAGTGCGTTCTACCTTTTTCATTTCTAATACAGTCTTCCCAATACATGTCCAAGTATAGTAGGCTATTTCTAATGTAATGTCCAATTAAGTTACTCCCACCAGGAAGTAATTTTCATATGACTCACAATCGGGGAAAGCTCCCCTATTAGGCCTACCTTGGATTGGGCAAGTTCACGGGGCAAAAGATTTACATCATGTGGCTGTTGGGGTTTAACAACAAACGGACAACTTGTGTCATCCGTGACATGTTTATGTACTCTTTCACGGTATGGTATTTTAGGATGGGGAGCGGTTGATGGTAGGATGGGGGGGGGGGGCGGTTGAGGGGGTACATGAATGAATGGCGGTTACCGTGAGGGTTGAACAACAGATAACAATCGTTACGTGTCTGGGATAACAGTAATTAATCTCTAGTTGCGTCACGCATGTCGAGGATTTTGAATGATGCCATAATTCCTCTTTTGAGTACACTTTGCCACTGACAGTGTGTATATTAGGGAAAGTACACATAGCACCAACAATTTCCCACTTATCTGAAGCCCTTCATTAAGTGAAAGTATCTTTATTGGTGAAATGATAGGATAATGTAGCTGCAGAGACTGGAAATTTATTGAGCCATTACTGAAAATCACGCCTGGTATAATGGGCTACACAACGCACTTTATGAAGAGGTGATTCAGTGAATATTGGTTACACTTTGGGCGAATATAGACCAATTTTACTGTGAATGAGGAATAAAGCCCAATTTTACTGTTATTTATAATGAGTAATGCATTCATAATTATTTCAACTAAATTTATCGGATTATGGCAAATTTATCATGAGTGATAAGCAAAAATCTATCGCCAAAAAAGGGTAAATTTTGCCGAAACTCTAAATTGATCGCAAAACTAAAATACTTTAAATATAAGTAAAGTCAATTATAATTAAAGGGAAAATTAATTGCCTTTGGGAAAGAGACATTTATTTTTGCATTTATTTTTACAGTACAGTATAGATATTCTGGCAATACGGCAAGTGTGATTTGGTTGACAGTCATACATGACATAATGTATTAAATGTTTTAGTTGTAAGTTATTGTTATTGACGATATTCAATGTATCTTTATACTGTGTTGAATAAATAAAAATTCTATTCTAGTCCAATAAGTGAGATCTTGAGTGATTACATCTTTACTTATTGAGTCAGCATGCTATTCATTTAGACATATTATGGCTTTTAAAGGTGCCGACACCCTTCTAGCAGTTAGATCTATCTTGAAGTTAGCAAATGAATACGGCTTTTATTGGTGGGGAGACCCTTACGGGTAGTTCCACCTCACCGATTCAGCCATGTTATTGAAAATATGCATGATGGGCCTATAATTTTGGATGGAATCTTTTATCAATAACAATTTAAACACCACCACCAAACCTAAACCTAAACTAAACCTACACCAATAACAACAACACGACTCAAATTCAAAACATACTTTCAATACTGGAGAAGATAAAAAAATCCAACCCCAACTCAAACACAAACCTACACCACAACACAATCTCTTAACAATATTCAAAACTACACTTTCAAATCTGGAGTAGAAGCAAAACAAAACCAACTCAAACACAAACTCACAACAACTTCAGACTACATTTTCATATCTGGAGTAGAAGCCCCATATTCTCCTCCACTCCGAACCACGGAGAAGTGTTTTTTCAGCACAGAACAGAGGCTTTTTGGGTGGTCAATACAATTGGTCACCCTTACAAAGAGTGCCCAGCAGACCGCTGCGAAACTTATCTGATACCTGCTACGGCTCGTGGCTATCATTTCCCCGATCTACCATGAAAATTCTTCACATAGAGGATTTCGTTATTCGGAAGTTCGTTATAACTTGATATAACCTTCATATATCGGTTTATTTTTTTTTTAATATATTTTTAAAGAGTATGTTATTGAATTGTATTTCGGTGAATATTTTTTGCTTTGTTTTTCGATAGTTAGCCTCGAGCCGTAGCAGGTATCTGTTCAATCAGATAGATAAGCTGCGTTCTCGTAGGTCCTGTTTGTAACGGTGATCGATTAGATTGGCCAGCAAAAAAGACACTGTTCTCTGCTGAAAATCAATTCCCGGTGGTTCGGAACCCACCTAAAACTGTAGGTCCAACTCATAAATCACCATCATCCAACTCATTACCCACGCACAGGTCTCAGACCTATGTGGGCTTCATCCAAAAACGTTTTACAATGAAAGGATGAGAATTTCAACTCATTTGTAGAATTTTGGTTGATGTTGTGGAACTCCATAATAAAAGAATAAAACACTGTTAAATGTTGTCAATTCCACTTCTTTATTATTACAGCACTGGACCGCGGTTTCGTGGCTTCACCAGTCACATTTTCAAAAGTACTGGCCAGCAAAAAAGAATACTGTTCTCTGCTGAAAATCAATTCCCGGTGGTTCGGAACCCACCTAGAACTGTAGGTCTGCAGTACTGTTGAAAATTTGACTGGAGAAGCCACGAAACCGCGGTCCAGTGCTGTAATAATAAAGAAGTGGAATTGACAACATTTAACAGTGTTTTATTCTTTTAGGATAAGAATTGTTTGTTTTTTTAGTTTTGTCACCTCATGGAGATACTGTAAGATCTTTATTACTTTACCTTTAAATTCATTATTGATTCCTCTCATTTCTCATTTCACGAGCTTTCTATGTTTACTAGTAATATTATTCAATTAACTCACAGCTAGTATTTAGGCTACTTTTCTGACTGTGCCAAAAATGTGTTATACACTTTATATTGTGAATTTCTTACATTTGTATTTTTGAATTTTGGCGAAATAAAATATTATTATTATATTATATTCGTTGTAAATGTTTCACAATAAATAAATATCGAGTTCTCACTGTATTTCCACAATACAAAATAATGTCTTTCTCTTTCAATATCCTATCCATTACGGTCAAGTGTTGATGAGAAGGATATTCTTGAATATCCTCTTCCAAGAATGGACATTTATATGTTCAAACTTCGCCGTTTCATGTAGATACATCACAATCATATTACCGTTATCAAATTGCATCTTATACTGTATACATATCGTTGATTAATTCTTTAGTTTAGATTTGTAAATTTCATAGAACAATAATTACAGTACTTATATATTTTTAACTATCATAATCTAGAATCTAAGACTGTGCATTTTGTAATCTACATGAATAAAGTAAATAATCTAATCTAATCTAATCCAGTTTCGTGTTCTGTTTCAAAACTAACAATACAACAACAGTTTCTTCTGGGGGGTCAACCTGGCAAAATCGATAATTGCGCCAGCTGTTTGATAAATGTCCTCCACCCTCTTTCCCCAGCAATCATTCCCCCAAACAGCTGGGGTCTGCTGTGTCAGTCATTTCCCTCTCACTCGACAACACCCGTTTCGTCTTTCCTATAAAGTATAAACAATAACCTCTACGCTCCCCTCTCAACACAGTCATCCACTTTCCATCTTCATTATTCTTGAATTGTGTAAATGCACTTCGCTCTTCATAAAGTACAGAACTTGATGATGATGGTGCATGATGACGATGATGTCCATGATGATGCACTGCTTTCAAGCCCTTGCTCATATAGGAGAGTGAACCCGATCACGAATAACGTTCTGGTTGATGGATACCCTTGTATGCATTACCACACAGTGGGTTGGAAAATATTTCCCCAGCAGACATGTCGACAATATTTTCATCCCTGTCATCTATTGTTTATTGTGACTGTCCCATTATACTGTACAGGAATCAGGATATCATCATTAGATGAAAAGTTCATCGAATGCAAATCTGAAGTACGAAATGATAATGTTGCAGATTTTAGTCATCAAAATCAAAATCGTTTATTGTCAAAACAAATATCTATTTGTATAACAACGTCAGTTTAGCTTAAAATAATTTCAAAGTTAATTTAAAATACATATTGCACAGTCAAATATGGTAACTAAATATTTTATGGATAATAATCCTGTCTATATATTTTTTAGGAACTATTACCACTCAAGTAGTCTACAAACTCTTTAACATTATAAACACAAAGCTCACACAACATTTGTTTAATATATTTTTTAAACTTTTCCATTTTCAGAGATCTTACTTCACTCGGCAACAAGTTATACATTTTTTTACCAAATTCGTGAAAACTATTTAGAGTCAGCTGTAGATTGCATTGATTCCTATGTAACAAGGAATTTTGACGAGTATCATGACTATGAATAAAGTTATTTGTCTGCATCTCATGTATGTTACATTTTATATACAATATACATTCAAGAATAAAAAGAGATGGTACAGTTAATATTTTTAGCTTCCTAATTAAAGGTTTACAGTGTGTCCTATTGTGGACATTAAAAACAGATCGTACAGCTCTCTTTTGTAATATCATGAGTTTCTTTAGTTCAGAGGAGTGTCCCCAAACAACTATGCCATATGACAAATGACTCTGAATATGTGCAAAATAAATAGACAACAAAACCTCTACATTGACAAAAGGTCTAAGTTTCTTCATCATGAATATACCCCTAGCAACTTTCTTACTGACATTTTCAATGTGTATATTCCATTTCATATTTGACTCTAATGTCACCCCCAGAAATTTTACATCTTTATTGCCTGAATTTAACAAGGAAAAATTCATTTTTTGTGTTTTATTGTTGTTCAGACTAAGTGAGTTGGCTGCTGTCCAGTCTTTAATAACTATATTGGCATTATTTATAAACCTGTCAACCAAAATACAAAATTTACTATTTACCTGTATTGCTAAATCATCTGCATACATTTATGTCTTTACTCTATTGTCTCCTACAGCTGAAGGTAGGTCGTTAACATAAATAATAAACAATATGGGCCCCAAAATAGACCCTTGAGGTACACCTGATTTTAGAGGCAAAATATGTTGAAAAGCAACCATTGTAATAAACTGTTTGATACCTCCCTGTCAAATATTGTCATCGATATTGTTGGAAACTGAATGTTATTTAAAACAGTCTGAGCATCTCATAATAAGAGGTCCATAGCATTGATTAACAATAGAGATCGAGGTGAATATGATTGAACTTGCTAGTCTTTGGTTCAAAAGACTAAAACAAAATTCAAAACTTTATCAACTTTCTTTGAACTGTTTCAGAGATTCGTCAACTTCCATATTTGTATTCTTCAACTGAAAAAAAGTAATAATGCTTGAGTGACATTTTTCAGTGAAGCTTAGACCTAACTTAAGATTTGGATTCTTCATTTATTACAGAAACACAATCCAGTAAAGATACTCGTACAACAGCCTACTACTGCTTAATTTACAAATTTTCACTTAAAAAATCGAAATTTTAGGTTATGACCAAGTTCAACTAGAAATTTTGACTACGAAGTACAATACCTGATTCTTTCCAAAATATGAATATTAATTTAGATGTTCGCTTTAAAAACGAAGCACTAAAACTGTTCAATAGTCCTAAGAAAGTAAATAGAATTATATTCTCTAGTTGAAATTCTGTGGATGATTGAATAAATAAGTTTAATATGTTTGTAATGTTTAATATGATTTAAAATGTTAACAACGCCCAATTTGCCTACTTTATTTACTTGTATTAAAGGAGAGTTTCTGTAATTTTCTCAAGTATAAAATAAACTTCACTGAACATTTTCTATTAATTCAGAAAAACATTAACATATTTCGATATTGTTATGTAGCAGAAGTAGTTATATAGCAAATTTTGACAGTATAACTGTATACCATTGTGTTATATTTAATTATTTAACTAACATACAATCAATGTGATACAACAGGCTATTGCTCAAAGCTGCTTTTCACAAAATTTCAAAGTCAATATCTATTCATTCCCTTTACTACAAAATAAACGAACAAATTTTGAAAGTTTTCATTGATAAACGCTCGAATTTGCAAAGTTGTGTTTGAACGCATTCAAATTCCGAAAGTTGAATTGATGATTTCTAATTGCTTCTGTCAAAATACAGTATTTAAATACAAAAATTCCAAGACGAGACTATATTTGATGACCAAGATCAAACAACCCTGAATGATTCAATCAATAATCAAATAAAACAATCCAAGTGATAAAAATTTACAGATAAAAAAAACAATTTCACATTGAACAACATCAATCCTTCTAACTATATAACATTAAACAATCCTGCCAAAATAAACAGTTGGTTGGAGCGCTTGTCTGACTGGCTTCGTTTCCTTGGGTTCGAATCTCATTCAGCCATGGATGTTTCTCATTCTTCACCCATTCACCTCATGACTCACGCACAAGCCTCCAGACTTATGTGGGCATCATCCGCAATAAAAAAATCAATCAATAATTGAATAAAACAATTTGTAAAAATGAATGAAATATTGGTTCAACAAGTTTCCAGATTATACTATGTTTGAGACTAGAGATCAAACAACAACAATCCTTCCAAATACACGAATTTGCACCCACCATTCTTTTCATTGCAATCATTTCTCTTCTACAAGCAAAATGAGTAGTTTCACACACACACGGGCGCGCGCGCACGCACACTCTGAATGCACCCTTTCAACAAACAGCTGTTCCTGCAATCACTTCAGTCCCACAAATAAAGCCGGCCCGCATTGTTCTATTCATTGTAGCAAGCACAAGTGCCCAATTCTTTCTTTTTTACTCGTTCTTTTTTCAATTTAATGTTTCTCTTCATAAAGTGGCCATCCACTTACATCAGATTCATTCTTTTAAGCCACTTATTGTACCAGTCCACTAAGAACCAAATCATTGTTAAAAGTAGCGTGTGTAAACTGCAAGTATAAAAAGAAACTACAGAGTAAGTTAACTGGAAGGGTATAAAAAGTAACTACAGAGTAACTGCAAGTATACTAGTGAGCCCAACGGGCTGGAGAAATCGCTTGCAAACATCTTATTTTGAAAAGGGAAACTCATTTGGGAAGCTTATCGTAGGGGAAGGAAGTAACGAAAAACGGCTGTTTTGAAGATACTGATAAAGATAAAATTCACAAGACATCTATCACTTGAAGTTCAAGTTCATCGTTGCTCTGATACACAGATTTATTTATTTTCCACAAAAAAGTGGAAGAGTAGATTTATTTACCATATAAAAAACAGCTGTTTATATATCCATATATATATCAGGGTAATGAAATTAGTATGTCAGCTGATAGAGATTCTATAAAAAGCCTGATCGCATTTATTTATTCACCTACCGCTGATGATAACTCAAAATATGTTTTGAAATCTATTGCGAATCACATATGGTGAAAACAACTATTTTCTATATATAGTAATATAAAGATATATTAACAAAGGGCTGAGAACCTATCCTTTTGTTTCGCCTCAAAAATGATGAAGGAGTGGGTCAATTTCTATGGCAAACGAACTTGATCTGTATTAAGGTTCCAAGAATATGTGTTTAAAATTTGAAGTTGATTGGTCAGAGCGTTCGAAAGTTATCGTCGAACAAACACAGAAACCCACAAAAATACAGAAAAAGCCGCGAGCCTCCAGTAACGAGTCACAAGTCAAAACTAAGAACTCGCTACGCTCGTTCAACTATTTTTTATTGCGGATGATGCCCACATGAGTCTGGAGACTTGTGCGTGGGTGAATAAGAAACATCCATGGCTTAATGAGATTCAAACCCAAGGCTGCAGAAAACGAAGACAGCCAGTGACTTATCTTATCACAGACAAGCACTCCAACCAACTGCGCTACCAGAGCCGCCAATGCTTTGCATATCATACACAGAAGTATATGCAATGTACGGTATATTATATACTTTGCATATTGTTGTTTATACTCTTGTCCAATGATGAATAGCAGAATCAGCAGAATCACTTCTCATGCAGAAAGCCTTTGTGTGGCTGCAACCATATCATTATGCTGTCACTCTAGAGGTTTTTTAATCTTTCCCCCATTGAATAAGACGAATGAATTTCAATCTAGAAGGCTATTATCATGGCTATGCTGTTACCCTGGTGTATTCAACTTTGAAAACACTTTTCTTTGAAAATGGCGTGTTCCTGAAAAAGCTTGTCAAGTGAAAAATAACTATTGAAAAGTTACTACATAGAAAAGATTCGGAGACTACATTAGAAACATTTTTTCGTATAACAATCAAGTTAAACTGTTTAGAAAATAGCCTCATTATATTGATTTTCGAATTGCCTGTCAGTGATTATGGTAACTAGTGTATAAGATTGTATAATTGTTCATCTGACTTGTCTTATACTCCTTAACTGGAGTCTCCAAGACGTAATCTACACAACAGTATCATCTTGTTATTTTACGATTAAAGTATTTTAGCAAATCTAAATCTTTAGTCTTAACGTCATGTTTTGGACAATGTAACAAATTCAAAATTTGTGACGAGAGCAGTTTTGAGTTTACTGCTCTTTCACATTCATTATAATTTTGTCACAATAAATAAGTAAATATTTCCAATCCAACAGTCGAAATCTCCGGAAAATGGACAACTTTCCAAGAATAGAGTATTATAAATTTCTTATAGGATTCCTGGGGCGAAAAGTATTGCGAAAGAACGCGTCGAGAAAAAAGGGTCTTGATTAAATAGATCCGCTAAGACGAAGTCTCACAGCAAAAACTTCGAGATGAGCGGTAGATTTCCTTGCACAATTTGGAATCCACAGAAGAGCAAGTTTCCTTTCCCTATAGGAGTTTCCTTTCCTTTGATGAGTTTGTCCCCCGCAGCGTTGTCAGAAACGTCCAGCAGATTCCAATGAAGAAGATAAGAGTCGATCAACTACTGTCAGAAACAAGCTCTGGCCAAAAGCACAGACTGTCCGCAGACTATCAACAGAAACGAGGAAAATGTTCAGTTTGAAATGCATGCTAACAAATAGAATGTCACCTCGCTGTCTACCTTCAGTCGCTCCAGTATGCGCTACCTTTATGACTGTAAATTATTACAATTACAATTTTTTATTGTATCTGTTTTTTTCAGTTGAGTGTTGAGAACTGTTATATGTGTGGAACTCATGTGATTTTCTAATTTGGGTGAATAGGATTTTTTAGAAATTGTCGTCACTTGTGATTGAAATTGAGATTTTTGAAATGATAAGTTTAAAATGCAGATATTGGAATGATAATCAGAAAAAAATATTGTTAAAAAATTTCAACTTATTTTCCATAGGTATAATTCAATTTTTTGACTAGTCGAAATACACCAAGAATTTCATACAGTGCTATATTTTCTCATTATTAGAGGAAACCAAAAAATAAATATTGTCCAATATATTTTCAATAACTACATTAGCTGTATACAGGTTGTTTCTAAAATAGACCGACAAACTTCGTGAGTGGTTTTCTGACATTAAAATTAAGAAAAAGTTCCAGTAAACATGGGCCCTAAAATGTTAAATGACTGTCCAATAATAAATGACTAGTTGCGTTTTCTGCTATTAATTTTTTTCGTATAAAGTTTGGTTATTTTATGAGGCAAATAAAAAAACTAACCATGCTATTTTGTTCCAAATTAAAAAATGAACTTTTTGGACTCTTACAATTTTTTATCAACAACTGCATTTTTCGAGTTATTTCAATTTAAAAATTTCAAATGGCCGCCATTTTGAAATATTTAGTCAGACAAGGTTGCTTCATTTTTTTTACAACAGAACTTCATCTTGGCCTTGACCATGCAAAATTTCAACAAAATTAGTCAACCATTCTGGAGAAAAAAATAGAAAGCAAAAAAAAAAAATGGCGGCTAGGGGGAAACAAAGCATTTTAGGACCCATGTTTACTGAAACGTTTTTCTTAATTTTAATATCAGAAAACCACTCACGAAGTTTGTCGGTCTATTTTAGAAACACCCTGTATAATGAACGATAGTATAACCATAGACGAACCATCAAGATCCTGATCAATGGTATAACAGTTATCAACACTTAGGTAAGCTCTACTACAACAGCCATTTATCTATAAATATTTGTGCGTTATTATGTTGATTTTGTTAGTTTTATAACCTAACAAATTGTTATTCTTCAATTTACTAGATTTAGGCTAAATTATAGTAAAATGTTATATCCTTTATAAAATTGTATATTAGTAATATTCATGTTAAATAATAATAATAATATCGTGTGACCTGGCTGGCTCAGGTCTGGTGTCAGAGTTATCAGGTCGCACCTGAATAAGTTCAGGGCCTCTGACGTGACTCAACGACTGTTTTTAGGCAGCCGGGACCGACAGCTTAACGTGTCCTCCAAAACACGGGAGTGGCCCGAGGTAAAATCTTTCGGTCAGAATAGAATCTTTCTATTCATGTTGAAATCATTATTGTCTTTTTTGTTGGAGGATGAAGCCCACATAGGTCTGAGACCTGTGCGTGGGTAATGAATTGGATGATTGTGATTGATGAGTTGGACCTACAGTTTTAGGTGGGTTCCGAACCACCGGGAGGTGATTTCACAGCAGAGAACAGAGTCTTTTTTGCTGGCCAATCCAATCGGTCACCCTTACAAAGAGCGCCCAGGAGTTTCGTAGCTTATCTCTGGTTGAACAGATACCTGCTACGGCACTCGGCTATCAATCCCCTCTATCAATTCATTGAATGTAGGCAAAGTTATATCAAGCTACTGCCTTTTAAAATTATTATTTCATATCCTTATATTGATTAACCTGACTTTCAAAAACGAATTATCGAATCATTGCCTCATAGTGGGATAAACTAATAGATAAACTGAAAACATAATAACATGATAAAGCGTGAAAATTTCTCAATTCAAGGTCTGAAAAATTTAATAATTTCGAATTCATCACAGTGCTATTAATTCGAAATTAGGCTATTAAATTCTGTTTCTGTATAATTGTCAGTTTCTTAAATTGTTAGTTCCTTCAAAACTAACATCTGAAAAATGTTTAAAACAAAATTTTTACCATACAAAATGTAAACAAAGAATACACACATTCACAAGACTGACGCAAGAATGACAACGAATAACAGACGGCAGGGTGACACACTATATCTGTCAACGTGCATTACAAAAACCTCATTTCCTCCCATGTCTGTGTACAGTCTGCAAACAGTCTGCACATTTGACACACACCCTTGAGCACAGGGAAGGGAAAACTAAGAAAGTAAACGGAGTGGTCAGCAACTTGCCTCCCTATTTATACAATCGAGAAGGGGAGGAAACAACCCTAGATGTCGGGGAGTACTCAAAGTTCTCAGCTGGCAACTGTAGGTGATTGAGTTTGAGGGTGGGGGGGGGGTTTGAAGGGAAGGGGGATTGTTGTTCTCAAACACCGGGCGGCCTGCGGTCAATAGGATCATTAATCTTAGCGCGCCCAAGGAACCGCCTGTTCCAGCACCTGCCCTCCTATAAGCACACGGGAACAAGTCCAGACGATTTGGATTTCTTTATACAATCATACCCAACACCTGTCTTCTGAGGACACCGGTGCTTTAAAGAACAAGTCGAGTATTTAGATGCCTGGACACAATCTTACTGAGAATGAAAGAGCATGTCCAGAAGGTTTATATTTGGATCTTGTGATACAATCAAACTGATTTTCAATAAACTGATGCAACGGACTATCTAAGGTACCGACGAATTCACATAAAATAAAATTATTATTATTATTATCATCAGTTGTGCTGACAAGCATTAGCACAGTTTATTTATTTATAGTGACAAAATTACAATGAATGTGAAGGCGCAATGATACAATCAACTGCGTTTTCAATAAACTGATGCAACGGACTATCTAAGGTATGAATTCACATAAAATGAAAACAAAAATTATTATTATCATTATTATTATTATTATTATTATCATATTATTATTATCGTATTATTATTATTAGCATATGCACCGTTTATTTATTTAGTTATTTATTTGTGACAAAATTACAATGAATGTGAAGCCGCAACAGACTCAAGTCCAAAAATGCTCTCTTCACAAATTTTGAATAATGTTTTATTGTCCAAAACATTGAGGTTAATTTTAACACTGAGAATTTAGATTTACCAAAATACTCCAATACTTTACCAAAAGGCAATTAATTTGAAAGTTCACTCAAAACTAAATCCTGAAAACCGTAAATAATATCAAATTTTGATGGAAACTCTTAACATCTAGATTTCTATACACATCATACGCTTCCCGATTCACAAAAAATGCACATCGGCAACACTTGGAAATATTTTTTTTCTTCTTGCTCAAAAAATTTTATAATACATCATACATAATGTTTTATCTCTTTTTTTTCAATTCGAAGATTTAAAATACCTAATTTAAGGCTGTGCTCAGGGTTTTTAGTTATAATTTTTTTCGAATTTCCTTGTATTGAATATTATTAGGGCTTTGAAATGTAATCTATTGCTGTGAGAAAAAAATGTCTAAGTGAATTATTTTGTGAAATATGGGGGTTCAAAGTTGAAATATTTCGGTTTTTGGGGGCAATTGATCTCACCTATTAGTAATTTTAAATTTTTAATAAATTTTCTGTAATTGAGACACCTTGAGGAATTAAATGACATATTTTTTACTCCAATCAACCTATTAGTTTTTTAAACATACAATTTTAAAAATCTGTAAAACATTTCAATTTTTCAAAAAATGATCTTGAAAAACCTATTAGTTAGATTGAAATGAAAAATATGTAATTCTATTCCTCAAGGTGTCTTTCAGTTATGAAAAATTTATCAAAAGTTCAAGATCACTCATAGGTGAGATCAATTGCCCCCAAAAACCGAAAATTTTCAACTTTGAACCCCCATATTTCCCCAAATGAATTCATAAAAACATTTTTCTCACAGCAATAGGTAACATCTCAAAGCCCTAATAATATTCAAGACAAGAAACTTTGAAAAAAATTATGACAAACCCTGTGCACAGCCTTAAGAAGACATTTCAACACAATCAAAAATTAGAACGTCAACGCTTGCAATGTGAAAATAAAAAGGATATTGGGCTAAGGAGCAACCTTCCTTATATTCTTCAATTTTTTGTATTTGAAATGTACAAGGTGTCCAATGTTTTGATTTTCACTAGCCAAAACTAACCTACAGCCTATAATGGGAAACTGTTTTACATCATAATTATTCTTATAATCGACCCCCAAACTCCAAAATCAATAGCGATCTCACTTGGCCAATGAGGAAGCTATATACCAAGTTTCAAGAATCTAGAATCTTCATTTCAAGCGCTACAGCTCAGACGGACGGACGGACGACGGCATGGACTGGCGGGTCATCAATACTCGAGTAACAGATGTGGTTCATTTGAATTAATGCTACATACTACCATGCAAAGTAAAAGATGTTGTCTATTTTGAGAATGGACATTGTATGGTTTTTGAATGGAAACTGTATATTATTGATGAGAGCACTTGTATTGTTTCAAATTAATAAAACAAGTGTCTGTCGTTACCTCACTGTCTTGCCTGTTCTAGTGCCTTACTCTAAAAGCTAAGACTTGAGTTAGCATTTACAATTGTAGTTTCAAATTGAAGATTAATACAATAAATTTGTATATGTTTACATAGAATTTATGCATAGAATTTTTTGTAGCACACCAATATAATGATCAATAGAAAACTTGAAAAAATTAAAAAAATATTTACAATTTAAAATTGCCATCTGCACAGAAAAGCTCAACATGTTATTTTTTTTTTTTTTAATTTTTGTATTCATTTATTTATTAATATTATCTTTCTTTTTTAATTTAAATTATTACGTTGCAAAAAACTTTGTTGGTAAGAACTTTTTCTTTCATATATTTTATAATTATTAATTTGGAAGGACCCCGAACAGGACTACCTATGGGGCTCTCACAGGCAGTTTTATATACTATTTGTAAATATATTGTTGTGATATGTAATGATGATGTTTGTAATGTATATAATACTTGCTGAATAAAATAAATAAAAGCTTCTTCTTTTTATATAGATTACAAGTTTCAACTTTAATAAGTTTCAATTATTATATTGATTAATCTAAGAATAAATTTCTATTTCAATAACTATATGGCGGCTCTGTTAGCGCAGTTGGTTGGAAAGCTTGTCTGTGATAAGATACGGCTCTGGCTGGCTTCGTTTCCTGCAGCCTTGGGTTCGAATCTCAGTCATTGGATGTTTCTCATCATTCACCTCATTACCCACGTACAAGTCTTAGGACTCATGTAGGCATCATCCGGAATAAAAAAGATGTAGACAAAAAAGATGATTGATATGAGAATTGATCATTACGATTTGATATTATACACACACACTACATGATTTGATTAGTAATTGATGAAATTCAATTAATCAAACCCAACTAGCAACTTCAGTTTGATTTACTTACTATGATCAGTATAGCCTAAATTCTTAACAACCAATCATATCCAATAAAAACCTCTACAAGATTATTATCAAACAACAAAAATATTGACAAGCAACAATGATTGATAGATCAATCCAATTCAATTGAACAAACTCGAACATAAAAATAAATTTGATTCACAGCCTATAAAAATTAATCTCGTCTTATTGAAATCGCAATAAGGTGACCAAAACCGTTGACAACCACATGAATGATCAATTTGAATTACAACCTATGAATATTATCAAGGAAAATAATGGGAATTTTTGTTTTCTGAATTGGATATCCCATTAAAATCTAAAAATGATTGTTGAAAGCTATTGACAACCAAATTAAATAACCAACTAGATATAAGAAATTATAAAATTCTATTAAAATCTCAAAATATTATCAAAAGCCATTGTTAATCACATTAAAAAATAATCAACTAAATTGGAAATTTAGTTGACAATCAATAACATAAAATTCTCTAATTTGATGTAAACATAAATTTATAGACATATTCAGTAGAAAAACTAAACAAATCCCTTCATGATTTAGAACGATTACCAGAAACAATAGTTGAGCCACATTAAATTACAAACTGAATATTAAAAATAATCAGATGCTATTAAAATCTCAAAAAATTATCTAAAATACTAACTAATATATTAAATAAATATTAGAAGAAAAATAAACCAATTAATCGAATTCCATCATCAATAACTAATCAAATCTCAGATCTCACTTGGATTATCAAAAATAATCAAATGCTATTAAAATTTCAAAAAATGATCTAACATATTAAATAAATATTAGAAGAAAAAATAAACCAATTGAACAAATTCCATATTATTATCCCAATAATAATCCCAAATTTATTGGAAAAGTAAATAAATTAATAACTAATCAAATCTCAGATCTCAATGAAATTATCAAACACATTGACAACTAACTTAAATTAAATAACCAACTGAACAATTGAAAAAACCCAACAAATAATACTGAAAACTGCAATTCCTCACTGATAACCAATTTCCCTTTAAATGGCCAACTAAATATATTTTGCAAAAAATAATCCAATAAAAATAAATAAATTAAATACTAAATTACAAAATAAATCAGCATACCAGATATCAATTTTACAACCGATCCAACCACAGATTGTTAGACAGTAGAAAGGGAAGGATAACAACTAAATTTTAAAAACCAATTTAAAATCAATAGCAAAAACAACAAATTAATTAAACAACTAAATTTCAGAATACGTCAACATACCAGATATCAATTGATATCCAGCTACAAATTGATAGACAGTAGAAAAGGAAAGGATAACAAATAAATTAAAGAACAAATTTAAAATCAATAGCAAAAACAACAAATTGATTAAACAACTAAATTTCAGAATATATCAACATACCAGCAACATACTAGATATCAATTTGACAACCGATCCAACCATAGATTGATAGACAGTAGAAAAGGGAAGGATAACAACGAAATTTTAAAAAACAATTTTAAAGCAATAGCAAAAATAACCAAATGACAACTAAATTTCAAAATTTATCAACATACCAGATTGATGTCAATTTGAAAACCGATCCAACCACAGATTGGCAGAGGCAGTAGTAGAGGTAAGGATAACACACACAGACAGTGTAGCAGCACAAAAATCACCACACATACGAGGATCACAACTCACACACACGCGCAAGTTCACACATGGGACGGATAGATGTTGACCGTTGAGCAGAGGATGATTGAATGATAACGGGCCGTCACTTTTTGCTAATCACCCACCTGACTGTCTACTACAGAGAAGAACAACCGAAACAAAGAACGAAATTTACGAACGTACGACCGAACGGGGTGGAGTGAGTCTACTATCAGCAGAGTGTGACTCCTAGAGTTGGGGTTCGACTCCGGGAGCAGGCTAGCCAACCTGCGTGGGGCGCAAGCGTCGGCGAGAATCGATGAGTCAGGACAGGGTGGCCAACCTTGACAGCCGACAGAAACGAGAGCAACTACCCTCTCAATAAAATGTTGAACCAGTGTGTGGAAGGGGGGAGAGGGGTACATTGGTATTCTCTACCGTGCTCTCACACTGTCTTTTGACAGGTAGATGCTTTCTCTTTGTCTATCTTTGGTGAGTGAACCCTTCACCACTAGATCAAAGAGTGTGATCAATCAATCAATCAAATTTAATTCTTTGATTTCTTGTTAATATTAACTTTTCATAGTAAATTCAACGATTTGTAGTCAAGCACCTCGTTGAATTTACTATAAAGTCAATACTATCAATTTAAAAAAAAATTTAAACATTGAAGGGTCCTGCTAAACCCATAGGTTTTTCAGCAGGTGTCAATCTTCGGCCAAGACTTCGCCAAAAGGCCAAGACTTCGCCTCTTTGTGTAATTCATCTCTCAGATCCAAGCTCTATTTTTGTTATGTTTTTATTTTTCAAACAATCACATCCATAATTTCTGTTGTATTATACCTTAAAAGATATACTTGTTGTATTTTTAATCCTTTCTACAAAAACTATTCAACCATTATGTTTACTTTTTAAGAACAACTGTACTTCACTTCAACTAGGGGATCTGAGAGTTGCTAATATTAATAATACTTTTATCATTCATATACATTGTAAATTTGCACAAATAAAGTCATCTGAATCTGAATCATTACAAAAAAGAAACGATCCATTCAATTTTAATATTATAAAGAGAGAAAAAACAGAGATTAGTTAACGAAGAAATAAATTACATAAGAATGTAGTTATAAAAGTAAAAAATAAACACTCTAAATACAAAACTGAGAGAAAGAAAAAAGATACTACCAAAGAAAATAATTAGAAAAGAAAGAAATGAAGAGAAAAAAGAAAAGTAATGTTGTACAACAAATAAATATTGATGGTCGTTTGGGCTGGTTGGCGGCAGTAATATAAGGAAAGTTTAAGCAGCAAAAACTGTAGAAATTAAAAAAAGCTATGTTTATGTTTCAAATATTTATATTAATCTTTGAAATCAATCTGGAATTATGTATTATTGTTGTTATTGATCATGTACATAATAATATTCATCATCATCGTTTTATTTTTGATCAACATCATCATTCTCAATGATTTTCCCAGCGTTTTTCTCAATAATATATTCTGAACAAGTAAGAAGGTGGCTCGAAAAACGCTGAATTCCTTTCACAAGAGGTGGAAAAGAATTTCAATCATAACGCTTTATTGCTCTGAAGGATTTTGCCTCTAAACAGCATTGAAGAATTTAATGAGAAGGGATTAGTATTTCTATAGAGAACGGGCGAATATCTCCAAGATATTATTTCTTCGAGGCTGCTTTGTAAAACTCAAAAAATTAAAAATATTCCTCCAGCTATCAACTCTTATTACACTGGTTGATCTTATTAAAAAAAAAAAGATAGCTTCAAAACAGGAGGGCCATTTCAGTCTAACCTTTGGAGGAGTAATTGGCGAAAATCTGTCAGATTTGTTGAAAAATCAGTCCAAACTTCTAGAATTTTGGCATAATTATGTTTCTTATTGCTATGTTATCAAGTTAATATATTATTCCAATAAAGAAACTTTTTTTATCCATACCGGTACCGAACTTTAAATGCTTTTGAAAATGAATCGCCACGATTCGAAAACGTTTCAGCCTACGTGAGTAAATATTCATTTATTCGATATTAAAATTGACTGCAAGTCGTTCAATTTATCATAGAAAGTTAAAATAAACTTTGTTCAATATGATATAAATTTAATATCAATGCACGTACTTTTGTCATTTTTGGTATATCTTGGGAGGCCTTATCTTTGTTCAATATAATGATATTTAATAAAAACTTAAAAAACACTTCTAAGTGGAAATTAACTCACGTTATGGCCTGACGGCCGTTTCACTCTGTTGTCAAGAGCATCGTCAGACGACCCACAGTACACTCCCTATACATATTAGTGGAAACAAGATGGATCTTCATATCAGTACACGGCTTTTGTCAATTTTGATATATCTTGGGAGGCCACGGCCCCCCTTGCCTTCCTCAAAAAAGGCACCCCTGCTTCAAAAATCACTATCCCAGATAAGTCGGATCACAGCTAAATTGATTGTTTAGGAAAACAACCTAAATTTGTTTGAAAGGCTAACCCATTTCCAATGACCTTGTAGCCAATCACATCGAACCCTTTTTGTGACGTGGGAAGGCTCGCACATTTTATATACAATGTGCCCTATATGTGTGTATGTAACGTTGTAGAGACCTGATCTGATAAAGCCCTGAGGGGTGACGGGAGCTTGGGGTGGAGTATGGGGTGACGCCTACTAGTTGACTCATTTCCGTTATCCCCTACAAGCCCCCTTTTAAATTAATAATATTGCCTTCGGCGTCAACAACATCACACATTACAACTGGTGTTTACCACCGATAAAGAAGGGATTTAAATCTGCCAATCTTTGCAACACTAGTGTTTCGAACAGTTACTTTCCAAAACAAAGTAGCTTCAGTGGGTCAATATTTTACAAGAGCCGTAGCAGGTATCTGTTCAATCAGATAGATAAGCTGCGTTCTCGTCGGTCCTGTTCGTAACGGTGACCGATTAGATTGGCCAGCAAAAAAGACATTGTTCTCTGCTGTAAAATCACTTCCCGGTGGTTCGGAACCCACCTAAAACTGTAGGTCATACTCATCAATCACCATCATCCAACTCATTACCCACGCACAGGTCTCAGACCTATGTGGGCTTCATGCTCAAAAAAAAAAAAAAAAAAAAAAATATTATAAAAATTTCAAATGAAATAGAATATTTTTAAATTAAAACATTTTATTTAAAATTATTAAAGAACACTTATTAAATGGCCCATTAAAAACCTTTATTATATAGAATATTTCACAGATTGTACGAAAAAAGCAAGAGATCATTATTGAAACCCAACTGCTGAAACAGACAACAATTTTAAGATGGACAAATTTAAAACATATACATGGACAACCTTGGAGAATATTGAGCAAACTCTCAAAATTTCCTGGATGTATTTAAAAACGGTCCATTTCATCATTGAAAGATTAGATATTTTTAAAATTCATTTGAAAAACCAAGAAACTTGATTATTGAAAATACTGTAAGTTATTTCCAAACACTGAATTCTATTAAAAATTTTATGGGACTATTGATTTTTTTAATGAACAATGAAAACCGATATCAACACTAAAAGAAAACTGAATACAGATGAAAACTAAATCGAAACTAGGAATACGAAGAGAAATCAATACATTTTATCAGAAATCAATACAAAGATTTGAATTCCTGAATTTCTTGTTCCATGGCGTTGTTAATATTAACTTTTTATGTGAATTTAACGACTTGCAGTCAAATATTCATTAAGAATGAGTAGAATTTATTTACTCTGTAGGCCAAGCGCTTTCAGATCTTTGAGATCCATTTTCAGAGGCGTGTTCCTTGATCATCGATGTCAGTTTTTTGGTTAGAAGAATTATTGTGGTTTTTTGTAAAATGTGATCAAAAAGTTTGTGTGATTTAAAATTTAGTTGTTCGTTGAGGATGTTTTGTTTATTGTGTGTGGTGTGTTTGTATATTTCTAATTGTACCAAGATGTTGAGTTCGTGTCCTTTAGATTTTATATGTAGAATGTGTAGGTTGGTAGTGATGTCAGTAAAAGTGTGTCCAGTTTGAATGATATGGACAATAATTCTTCTAACCAAAAAACTGACATCGATGATCAAGGAACACGCCTCTGAAAATGGATCTCAAAGATTCGAAAGCGCTCGGCCTACAGAGTAAGTAAATTCTACTTATTCTTAATAAATATTTGACTGCAAGTCGTTGAATTCACATACAAAGATTTGACTTGGTTAAAGTACTTCAAAGAAAAATGAGCACACCTTCAGATCAGATTCAAGACGAATAAATGTAAAAATTGTGTTATAAACCTTTTATTTATCAAAATTTGTTGTATAAAATTGTTACATACTTTGTCATCATTTTAGTCAAGAACTTTTGAGTATAAAAAATACTCAGTTATTAACTTAAGTATACAAAATAGGTGTTAATGACTGATCTAAAATATATATGTAGGGAAATAGCGTACTATAATAGACATTGATGTAGCCATTATAATAGACATACATTGATTTTGTAGAAGGTTCAGTTATGCTATACAGGCTATATATAGGCTCAGTTATGTTGGCCTAGCTTCTAAAAAATCAATGTCTGTCTATTATAATGGCTACATCAATGTCTATTATAGTACACTATTTCCCTACATATATATTTTAGATCAGTCAGTTGACACCTATTCGTTTATAATTCTCAAAATTTCTCAACTAAAATGATGACAAAGTATGTAACAATTTTATACAACAAAATTTAAAAAAAAGGTATTATAACAAAATTTTTACATGAAAATGAAAAACTACTGATATGAATATAATGTATAATTGATTACGTACAAATTATAATAAATTTACAATTTACTATGAAAAACTTGTTAAATAACTCTATGTTTTGTAAACTTCTTTCCTTTCTGAAAAGTTGTACAACATGGTTATATAACAGTGTTTTGTAACATAGTCCAAACACACCCCCAAAACAACAAACATTTTTTGTAGATTACGTCTTGGAGACTCCAGTTAAGGAGTATAAGTAAGATTAACAATTATAGAATCTTATACACTAGTTACCAAAATTAATATATCAATTAGTTGAGGTGAGGCTTAATTTTTATGTGAAAGGAACTCTTTTACACTATAAAAAGCTTTATCAACTAAATATTTTTTCAATTGTTTTTTAAATATCTCTATATTTTCAAGACTCTTTAAAAACTGCGGTAGCTTGTTGTAGAGTTTCCTACCAATATAACTAGGATTTCGTTTAAATAAGATACTATTGTGACTCACCAAGTGATAATCTCCTCGGCTTCTTGTATTGTAATCGTGTACGTCAAGATTTTGGTTAATATCACTCTTTTTTACGTATGGTCTTTGTCTTTTACACATCGGTCTGAGACCTGTGGGTGGGTAATGAGTTGGATGATGGTGATTGATGAGTTGCACCTACAGTTTTAGGTAGGTTCCGAACCACCGGGAAGTGATTTACAGCAGAGAACAGTGTCTTTTGCTGGCCAATCTAATCGGTCACCGTTACAAACAGGACCTACGAGAACGCAGCTTACCTCTATCTGATTGAACAGATACCTGCTACGGCTCGCGGCTATCACTTCCCCAAATACAACACATATAAGCAGGGTATAGTTAGGAGACCACGTCTTTTGAACAACGCCCTACATGAATGGCCTACATTATGCTTTCCCAGGTCTGGTATTTCTACTTGAATATTAAGCAAGGCTCAAGCACATGTTTATGAAGAATTCATGCTATTTATAAATGAAAAAAACTTCTAACATCTACTTGCACTTTTTTTAAAGTTTTAAAAACCTTTATAAAATGTATGAAAGTTAGAAAAACAATCTCAAATCATCCTATTCCATTGTTCCAGTGATGTCTCACTACAGTCACATGCATAAATTTGCACATATCAGAGCAAACCAAGAGTGTATCTTCCCTGGAACGTCACTAATTAATACCACTGAAGAGATGATTATTTAATTGCATGGCAGAGACCTTTCCGTTTGCTATCAACCTGAGACCTGTTATTTCCCCTGTCTAATTGAAGAGTGTATGCAGCAGTCCCCAGGGAAATGCTGATGAACCTTCCCATACGCTTCAGGTAGAGTTTCAATTTTTAATGGCAAACTGACGTTTTCAGCGGAACAATTGAATTTGAGAGTTAGGATTGTTTCACATGCATTTCTAGTCTTGCTTTCAATTGTCAAATTGATAACTGATGTCAGATACAAAGTGTATTAAATAGATCGCCAACTGCGCTGATGAAGAATGGGAAAAATTTGTATGGAAACTAGAAAAAATAATTAGAACATAATTGGTTTCTACTTTCTTGCCTTATAGTAGGATCGGACTCCCGAATTACAAGATTAATCATTTTATAAAAATAATACTAAAAAAGCAACAACAAGAGACCTCATTTCCACTATATAAAGAAATTCATATTTTACCAGTAAAACACTTATTTGTGTTTAAAGTGTTGCGTTTATTCTATGAAAAAGTGTTAATCGGGAACAGAGTTTAATATACTGTAGTAAAAATGAATAGAAAGAAGGAACAGTGGTTCTCGGTGTTATCTGTTGTATAAATGTTGACTTCTAAGCAATTAATTTTGACACTTTTATGGTGTTTACTTGGAGCTTTGCAGAATATTCTAGTTGTTTGAATAGAATTTAATGGAATCTTATTGAATATTGTGGAAGATGCGAGGGACATTATCTGTTTGTTTTAGAATTCGGTAGAAGTTGATAGAAAAATCGGGAGATATCTCAATTATGGAAAATTATATAAATAGAGAGAGACTTTTGTAAAATCAGTTCAGTTGTTCTACGTTGATAAGTAGTGGCAGTAGTGACAGTTCCCGTTAATACGGACAGTGCAATCCCGTTGGCGCTATTACAACCATGTAATGAACTTTCGTTGTCTGTAGTGATAATTCTTTTGACAGTTCTATAGTGATAATTCTTTTACCTATTAACGTATTACGGACTTGTGCTACGAAAGTTAATTGTTCTTTTTCGACGTTCTTCTTGAATTATTGGGCAGTTTATTGAACAGTTATTATTCAATATTAGATCGGCCTTATGACATTTAGTGATTGATTTTTGTACAGTAATATTGAAAACTCTTTATCAGTTGAACAATATCGATTTATCTGTTTATGATTTTTTATTTTGTGTAAGAAATAACTGAACAGTATGAGTTGTGGATAATTTGTGTTAATAAAGTGCGTGTGATAAATTTACGTGTTGCCAGCGTTATTTTAGACATAGAACCCGTAACAATACAATACAAGAAGAGTAGCTACAATTTTTTTCAGAACACCAAGAGAGAATTCTATATTTTTCAAAAATTCTTTTAATTATTTGGGTCTACAATTGTTCAATAGTTTGCCAATGGAGATTGAACAATGTAATATTAAAAATGAATTTGATAAAAAAATGTAACTAAGGCTGTGGAACCATGTTGATTTTGAAGCTTTAAGGATTAACCCAGTTGAATTATTTTGTTAAAACTTTGTAGATTATTTATTACTGTAAATTTTTTTAGTTTATGGATTTTTGTTGTGATTGAAGTTTGTTATAGTTGATGCTGTTTTTTGTTTTCTCGGTTTTGGTTTCAATCTACATGAAATCTGAAATTTGAATCTGGACTGCATGTGTCTAAATGATAATTATGAATAGAGAGTGTTACAGTTGTAAACTAACTCACTAAACATTTATTATTTCAAAGTAATATGTTAATACGCAAATACTAACATAAAACTAACATTATTTTGTAAAATAAATTATATTATATGACCACACTACTTGTAAAAGCCATTAACATAATAAATATTATTTTAAAAAATGTGTAGCATGTCAAAGAATGATGGAAAATAAAACATTATTATTATAATTAAGGGCCGAAATTATAAACGTTCATCCAGTGTCTCTTGAATTAAGGGACTTTTGAAATTCCTGTATTCTAAATGCATTTCAAGAGTTCCGTGACTCCCTTGAGGCAAGAGGCAATGAGGGAGCGTTCATAAATACGGCTCTCAATATCTGCTCACTTGAGGGAAGCCAAATCAATGTATGATTTAAATATAAACTTAAAGACTGAGTACACGACAACTGTCCCTATTTGGCAGGAATTTATCACTTAATAACAATAGAATATCTTTCTTTAATTCAAGTTTAAGCTACATGCAATCTATTTTATGAGTATTAGTTTAGTACTTATGTATTACTCAATCCTTACATTTAGTTTTTTTTTGTGCAATTGTATTCTGTATTATATTTGTATGCACCATAACTGACTATTTTTATTCTGTATGATTAGAGTTCATGTTTTTTTGTAGAGTACGTTTTGGAGACTCCAAAACGTACGGTTAAAACTCCAGTTAAGGAGTACAAGACAAGTCAGATCAACAATTATTCTATCTTATACAATAGTTACCATAATTACTATATCAATTAGTGAGGCCTAATTTTGATGTGAAAGGAACTTTTGTATACTATAAACAACTTTATCAACTAAATATTTTTCTATTGTCAATTGTTTTTTAAAATATTTCTATATTCTCAAGACTCTTTAAAAAATGAGGTAGCTTGTTGTAGTTTCCAACCAATTTAACTAGGTTTTTGTTTGAGTAAGCTATTATTTTGACTATGCTGCTGTAACATAATTATGATATTACAATTAAAAAATAAATATGGATGCCAACCTCCACTAAAAACCAGAAGGGATAAGGATTACTGGATAAGAGAAACGGAAGAATGGAATATCGCCAAAAATTTAGCAAAACCAACCCAAAATGGGGACCGTCAATCAATCAATTTATTTACAGTATCATTGCAACAAAGGTCCTCCTAAACCAGTAGGTTTTTCAGGAAGTGCCATATATAGTTTAAACAGCAACAAATACAAAGAATTAAAAATAAATCACCTAAACGATTAATAAATAAAGTCAAATAACTAATAATAAATAAGTCAAATTTAATACAAGTAACTACTAGTTTTGAACAGACTAAAAAGTCAGAACCGTTCTTTAAAACATTCAAATACGCTATCAATTCCTCAGAAACACTGCACATTATTTGATTTATACCAACTGCAATACCTTAAGAATTCCATAATATCGTACAAAAAAAAAACAGATATCAACTACAGTGCTGCAATATAGTCTATAAATAATTTATGGAAAGGATAAACGATCGGAAATTTCCAAAGCTGCACCATCAACCTTAGGTACGGTAATCGGAAAAGATTGTTTATTCACTTCCGAGATAAATCAAGTGGGGAATATTTAATCTGAAGCAGTTCAGAGGCATCGTTTTCGGTTTGCCAAATAGATTCGACGAATAAGTTATGTGCGTTTCACGTGATTTACCGCGATAAATAATGCGCAACTACCTTTCATCCTTCTTTCTCTTTTCTAATCTCTTCCTCACTCACCCTACCTTTCTCTCTTTTACTCTCCCTCACTTACACACACACTCTCACCATTTTCTCGCTTACTCTCTTTCCCATTCGAGCTCTCTCTCACACACTCTCACTCACTCTCTCTCAGACACTCACACACACACACACACATGAGGCTCTCTCAACTCTCTTTTTCTTTTTCACAGTCACTCTCTCTTACTCACTCACTCGACCACTCTCTCTCTCTCTCTCTTAAGCAAGGTTAAGCTTGAATGGACGAATTTTTCAATTTTTGTCCAGACTTCGCCCTTATTACGTAAATGCCTCACATAAAATCTCATTGTTAATATCCAAACTTTTTCTCAAATACAATCTATTGCGTTGTTAATAATATGCTTTTTGTTGTCACAATTATATCTTGTAAATTTACGTAAATAAAGTAATTTTATCTTTTTCTTTATCTTATGTAACTCTCTCTATTTTCTCTCTCACACACACTCTCACTCTCTTTCTCAAGCCCCACTCTCTCTCTCTCTTATCTCTCTCTCACACACACACACACACACTCTCTCTCTCTTTTTCAGGCCCTCTTTCTCTCACACACTCTCTCTCTTCTCTCTCCTTTTCTCACACACACACTCTCTCTCTCTCTTTTCTCTCTCTCACACACACACACACACTCTCTCTCTCTTTCTCAGGCCCACTCTCTCTCTTTTCTCTCACACACACACACACTCTCACTCTTTCTCAGGCCCTCTCTCTCCCTCTCCCACTCGCTCTCTCTCTTTTCTCTCACACACACTCTCACTCTTTCTCAGGCCCTCTCTCTCCCTCTCCCACTCACTCTCTCTCTCTCTCTCTTCTCTCTATATATTGTTCATGGATTGAATACTATAATTGATAATGTAGTTGTTAGGGTTAAGTGTAAGAGAGGACCTGCGAGTCCTAACTTCGCCTCAATAAAGACAAATTATCTATCTATCTATCTCTTCTCTCTCTCACACACACACACTCTCTCGCACTATTAATGTCCTGCGGTTGGACGTTTGAGCAAGAAAAAGAGAAATGTATCAGGTAGCCTCTTCACCCTTCTCCTCTTCTAAAGCCGATGCCTTCGACAGGGCAAGTATATTTATTGGCTAAAGGGGTTTACATCTGAGCCGCCTCACCATCAGCCATCCCAATGTAATTGATTGCACCCCACGGATTTAGGGCAGGTTTACACACTTAATGATATCAGGTTGGCTCTGCAATGACACCCCAAAAGAGCAACAGTAATGCACGAAATGAAAAGGAAATGATTTTGGATGGAAAGTGTAAAAGAAAGAACGATCCCACATAGGATAGCGAGGAATAAAAAGGAGAAAGTAATATACCAAAGAATAGAATAATTTAAAAAAGTGAGAAACGATAAAAAATGGTATAAGATACGTAGAGGACAGATGTTTAAAGGCTGGTATTTATGAACCAACACTACAAGACTTACTTTTAGACGTTCATATTTATTAGGCCCCCTTAATACAACCTTAAAGAAACCTTGAGGCTTTCTTAATTCAAGGGAGACTTGAAAAGTATTTCGAATGAATGCTTTTCGAGTCTCCCTTGAATTAAGAAAGCCTCAAGGTACGTTCATATATACGGGCCTTATCAATGGCAATATTGAAGTTCCTAGTTTATCCTAGTCTTTGTAGGTAAATTTGGTACATCAAATTTAAATTATTCTATATTTGATCATAGATAAGTCAAATTACAAGGAACGATGTGGCACATAACACCAGTTGGGAAGTGATAGCCGTGAGCCGTAGCAGGTATCTGTTCCATCAGATTAGATAAGCAACGCTCTCCTGGACCCTCTCTGTGAGGGTGACCGATTGGATTATCAAGAAAAAAGACTGTTCTCTGCTGTAAAATTACTTCCCGGTGGTTTGGAACCCACCTAAAATTGTAGGTCCACCATGTTTCCCACAACATGGCTCAAGCGGCGAGATGGAACTACCCGTAAGTAACTCCCCACCAATAAAAGCCATACGCATTAATTTTTAAAACACTAGTTATGGGCATGTCGCTGCCCATAACTTCCATAAATTCATCCGCACAAACATGAATCTGATCCGCAATCAATAATTAATAAATTGATTGAAGAATTTCTAAAAAAATAAATAGTGATTTTTTCTAATTTGTAGATTATTTGGAATAAGGGTTGGAATATCATAGCAGGACGACCATTCTCATACAATCTAAATTATCTATTGTCTATTTTATTCTGATATTGGGTTCTGAACCACCAAGTTTATCCACACCAAGCGGGAATACTTGTCAAGGAGATTATCACTTGGTGAGTCACAATAGTAGCTTATTCAAACAAAAACCTATTTATATTGGTAGGAAACTACAACAAGCTACCGCAGTTTTCAAATTCTTCAAAATGCAAAAATATTCAAAAAACAATTGAAAAAATATTTAGTTGATAAAGCTTTTTAAAGTATACAAGAGTTCCTTTCACATCGAAATTAAGCCTCACCTCAACTAATTGATAGTTGTATAGGATTGTATAGTTGTGATGTTCAAGATCCACAGTGTACAGACGTCACGCCATAACGTGAGTTACAATTTCCACTTGAGTGTTTTTTTTTTTAGTTTTTATTGTATAGTTGTTGATCTGACTTGTCTTATACTCCTTAACTGGAGTCAGTTTCCATGACGTAATCTACAAAAAAAAACTTAAAAATAATTCTCGATATACTTTAACATCAATCATTGGTCAGTATTGTAGGTTGTTGAAATTATTCATATTGATTTCATGACTCTAATATTCTCCAGTAATATTGTTTTCATACAATACATTATTGTCTGGAAGCCCTGACTAGGAAAAGGCCAATACGAAAGACATCAATCTGCCACCTATTTTAGAATTCATAAGGCATTAAACATTCATGCTGACCTACCCGGAATACGCCTGACAAAAAGCCATTAGACCAAGCGGCCCACGCTAGAGCTGACTACTTGTTGAGGGAAAAGCCTACACAAAAGTCAATAGCCCTTCAAATCATAATAAAAGGGAATATCTACTATTTGGCAAGGAAGCTATACTACCGTTTCATAGAAACAAAATACTATGATAAAATTGATAAACAGTTTAAGGGAAGTGATAGCCGAGTGCCGTAGCAGGTATCTGTTCAATCAGAGATAAGCTACGAAACTCCTGGGCGCTCTTTGTAAGGGTGACCGATTGGATTGGCCAGCAATCAAGACTCTGCTGTAAAATCACTTCCCAGTGGTTCGGAACCCACCTAGAACTGTAGATCCAACTCATCAATCACCATCATCCAACTCATTACCTAAGCACAGGTCTCAAACCTATGTGGGCTTCATCCTCCGAAAAAACAGGCATTTCTTTTTTAGCGGGTAAATTTCAAGATAAGAGATAAAATGAGATATAAGATGAGAGAGATATAGGGAAGTGATATATATCTATATATCTTTATCTATAGCTACTGTTCTAAAGGTAGTGCTCCTTCATCTATAGGTGAGGTACAGCTTTATCTATATCTATAGTTACTGTTCTATACACTTTCATCTGTAGGTACTGATAGCCATGAGGCGCAGCAGGCATCTGTTCAATCAGATAAAGATAAGTTACGAACTCCTGGGCCCTCTTTGTAAGGGTGACCGATTGGATTGGCCAGCAAAAACGACTGTGTTTTCTGCTGTAAAATCACTTCCCGGTGGTTCGGAATCACCTACAATTGTAGATCCAACTCATCAATCACCATCATCCGAATTATTACCCAAGCAGAGTTCTCAAACGTATGTGGGCTTCATCCTAAAAAAAAACTTAGGGCTGAAATCACCCTAAATTGGGCAATGCAACTAGAATACTATGAATGAAAGTAGCCTACAATATTCAATTGTAAACAACATTCAAATTGATGAATGAAGTAATAATTCGTACTTAAGTACTGCAGTTCCTCAACATCAACTGTTAAAAGATTTAGTTTAATTTGAAAAATATTTAAAATTGTAATTTAAGAGAGATTTATCTAGTCCTTACGTTGCCTTTAATAATGACAGTCATAAGCACAGACGAGGAATACTCGATTTTGAAGTTTCTATTTGTCTATGCTATAAGACAATCAAACAATGCATCAACATAGACTGAGAAACCTGATGAAACCTGAAAAACTGAGAAATTTGATGTATGAAGTGATAATCAAAACGTTTCGTCCACATAGCTTGTTAAAACTTGAAACACAGGTGCGTTCTTTCTTAAAACGGACAACTATTCGGATTAACTACTATTAATTAACTTTCTTTGTAGTGGCGAAGGTGATATTGTGGAAGGTATCCATAATGAATAAATTGTCACAACCACATTTATTAAAACTTGGAGAAACTAGTTTATTGAGATTGATAATGGTGTAACAACCGAAACTAGTTTCTCAAAGTTTTAATTGAATTGAATTTATTTATTGCCAAAAATCATACATAGGCCACATATGTAAAATAAAACAAACAGAAATAATAATAATATATATATAAAAGAAAATATCCCTAACTTTCTTATGATCTATTGAAATAATTTTCGGCACTGCCAACATAAGATAACAACATAATAACATATTAATAAATGTGGTTGTGACACAATTTCGTCTTATTATTTATTACTATTAATCAACTACTATTAGAAAAACTACTATTAGTATTAGAATTAATTAGTACTCCAGTACTCGTATAATAGTGATAATAAAGCAGATAACGTAATATTATAGTTGCCGGTCACCTATACGAACACAGTCCCAAGCACCCGTGACTCAACATCACAACCGCCCTGACACCGCGCTCACCGAGCGACCAATCAAGGCCGTCTTTGTAAGGGTGAACGATTGAAGTGACCAACTAAAATACACTGCTCCCAGCGGTAAAATCACTTCCCGGTGGTTCGGAACTCACCTAAAACTGTGGGTCCAACTCCATCATTACCCACGTTCAAGTATCAGACCTATGTGAGTTTTATTCTTCGAAAAATCAGTCCCTCAATTTATTTAATGATAATAAATTCAAAAAAACAGCTGATAATACGCCATAGGGTTTTAGTTCAACTCGGTGATCAAGTTGAAGCCTACGATTAGATTAAAGCGAAAATAGTGTGACAACAGTGCAGTTGATAGCAATGAAAGAGAAGAGAATAAAAAGTCGTAAAGAAAACGAAGAATATTGTTTGTAACTCATCGGTTGGGGGGGGGGGATGGCACCTAAGGAAAACGAAGGGGAGAAAATAGACTGCAAATAAATGGTTGTCAGAGAAGGAACTCTGGTTTTTGCCAAAAGCCGAGATAACGACGGCGGAAGGGAAGCAAACGATAAAATTATTGTGAGGAGGTAGAAGAAGGAGAAGAGAAAGAGGAAGAGAGGAAAGTGTCTGATAGGGAGAACGAAGTCGTGGGTGAAGAAAATCTGTGATCAAAATCAATATGAGTGACGTCATCCGATTCCGAAGTCAGGGAAGATAATAGACGCCTGTAAATGTAAAGGGAGGTCGACTTCACTAACTATGTCGGTCTATTTTCCATGATAGAGAGAGATCGGTGAGAGAGCAAGATAAGATAAAAGAGAGAGAGTGAGAGATAAAGTGTGAGAGAGAGCGTGTGATAGAGTGATACTGAGGGAAAGTAAGTGAAAGAGAAAGGGAGAGATTTCATCTATTTTTATTGCCAGGTCATGGCAGACCTACGATAACAATATTAAGGGTATACGGATATAAAAACTCGAATCAATACACACGTAGGTAGACTTTTCCAACTAAGTCAAATCAAATCATCTTTATTTCCATAAAATATACACTGTGCAATATGCGGAAAGAAAATAATCAATATAGTACCAGAACATAAGAAAAAATAATAAGCATACATTAAATCCTTTCACTTCTATTTATATGAAAAATAAATTCCCGCATAGGCATTGTTTCATTGATGAAAACTACAATAGTAGATTAGTAATTATTGAGCAACGATGTTTCAGGAAGAGATAGCCGAGTGCCGTAGCAGGTATCTGTTCAATCAGAGATAAGCTACGAAACACCTGAGCCATCTTTGTAAGGGTGACCGATTGGATTGGCCAGTAAAAAATACACTGTTCTCTCTCTGCTGTAAAATCACTTCCCGGTGGTTCGGAACCCACCTAAAACTGTAGGTGTAAAACTATCACCGTAACAGGTATCTGTTCAATCAGATAAGCTACGAAACTCCTGAGCCATCTTTGTAAGGGTGACCGATTGGATTGACCAGTAAAAAAAACACTGTTCTCTCTCTGCTGTAAAATCACTTCCCGGTGGTTCGGAACCCAACTCAAACTGTAGGTCCAACTTATCAATCGCCATCATCCAATTCATTACCCACAAACAGGTCTCAGACCTTTATCCTTAAAAAAAAGTTAATTAATCAATGAAAGCTGTGTAAAGGCACGAAACCGGATCGTTCTTGTAGTCAGACCATAAAGATGTAGTGACTTTACATGTAGTTCTTGTAGTCAGACCATTAGATGTAGTGACTTTATTGGTGATCATTCACAATGTTCATGAGTGAATCATGATTTTTGAGAAAAATTATCATACGTCAATTTACTGATATTTTAAGAAGAGTTTTCATAAAAATTTAAAATTATAAACTATTTCAACTGTTTTTAGTGTTTCAAGTGAAATTTTAATTAATCGCTTTCAAGTTGAAAAGAATCATTTTATTATTTTTCGAGTGGTTTTATATTAAATCTAAATTTTTAGAATAAATTAGCCTTATTGTTTTGGCCAATATAGCATATTACAAAATATTGTAAAGAGAGCAGTTTTGAACTTAAATCTGCTACATCTTCAAATTTATTAATTTATAAATAAATGAATAAATTTTAATTGAAACTTGGCATGTGTACTATAAACTCCGTATTATACTAACTAAAAATATCGAAACTAATAAATATCATTTTCCAAAATGACGGCCAAATAAAATTGTTTAACTTGTTTTACTCAAAACAAGTCAATTTTATCAAAATCATGTTTCCCATTAAAAATGTTGCTCTTATTGTTCTGAACAAAATTATACCATAAAGTTGAAAGACGGATCATAAAAAACTGAGCTATGACAGGAAAACCATATTGTGATTTTGGCCTGTTTTCGTTTTATTCTTTTCATCGAGATATAGGTGGCCAGAGAATGACAGTTTTTCAACATATCCAAGTTGTTTATGACCTGATTTCTAAGATTTTGGTCCAATTTTGTTCAGAATAATAACTGCACCATTTTTAATAGAAAGAAAGGTTTTGATAAAACTAACGTGTTTAGAGTAATATAAGTTTAAAAATGTTATTTGGCTGCCATTTTGGAAAATGTGAATATCAATAAATTTTAAAATTTGTAGAACGCAAATTTCACATGCCAAATTTAAAGAAAACACAAAATATGATTTTTCTCAAAAAAAAATTCTGATAACGGCAATTGTAAGGGGAAATTTTGGGAAAAAAAGAATATCAATAGTAGGGAAGTGATAGCCGCGAGCCGTAGCAGGTATCTGTTCAATCAGATAGATAAGCTGCGTTCTCGTAGGTCCTGCTGTAACGGTGACCGATTAGATTGGCCAGCAAAAAAGACACTGTTCTCTGCTGTAAAATCACTTCCCGGTGGTTCGGAACCCACCTAAAACTGTAGGTCCAACTCATCATTCACCATCATCCAACTCATTACCCACGCACAGGTCTCAGACCTATGTGGGCTTCATCCTCAAAAAAAAAAAAAAAAAAAAATCAATACATTTTTTAAATTCTTATTTGGTAGAACACCAATTTTACAGTACACATGCCAAATTTAAAGAAAACTACTAATACACTCAAAAAATATTATGAAAAAATACTAATCCATCAACAAAATATGATTTTTTCAATAAAATGGTGGATAACGGCAAATAAATATAAGGGGAAAATTACATTTTTCCAAGAACATTTTCTGTTTGTTCTAACGCGCAGGATACGTCGTGGCACAAAGGTAGCAGTTTTTTACCGGACACTGTATATTAGCAAAGATGAGGCCTTGATCAAAACATCAGTGATCACGTGATCAATCCTCCGAAAAAAAACAAGATGGAAATGGAAAATGATCAAGTAAGTGTATGAAATAGAAGGAAGAATGTGAAAAGCGAAAGTGCAAATTAAGTGCGATGAAAAAGTGCGGAAGAAGGGTTGTTTATTGGGGAGATATGGTTGAGGGTGAAGTGTGTGCTAAAACATAAGAAGGAAGGATTATAAAACCTCGAGAATAATAGCTCCGCGCCGGCTATAAAGTGATATACGACGATTTCAAGAGGGAGAACTGTGGGATTGTGTTCAAGTACTGCGATGACAATACAGCCTTCTACCCTCCGTTGAGAACTTCCCCACTTATTGGATTTCCGTTAAGATGACGCATAAATAAATTTTTCACGTGCGAGTGGATTTAATTGAACGAAACAATACTACGCTAATTAGATTAGTAAATAAATGATTGGAATATTCTACACATTGTTTGAAGGAAAACCCAACTTTATTGCTAGAAAATTTTACCAAGCACTGTCAGTGGATTTGAGGAAGGCAATTGGAGTGAGGGACTTCAAACAAATACTATATTAATGGCATAAATATAGCATAATAATTAATAGCATATTATAATCCTTGGTCTGAGGTATATTTCGGAGATAGTCCATTCAATTATGTAATTTCCACTTTATTTGAAATATTCTAATGATTTTATGAAAAACAAAACACAAAAAAATCAACTCTACAACATAATAATATTTTTGAAGTTCTGACCTTGTGAAGTGTGACTGACTGTTAAGGGGTTAAGGCTGTGCGCAGGGTTTTGGTCATAATTTTTTTCGAAGTTTCTTGTTTTGAATTAGTACTTCAAAATGTTATCTATTGCTGTAAGAAAAAAAAATTCTCAAATTTTTTAGTGAAATATGGGGGTTCAAAGTTGAAAATTTTCTGTTTTTGGGGGCAATTTATGTCTTCTACATTAAACTCTTGATAGATTTTCTACAGCCCAACTGAAAGACATCTAGAGTAATAAAATTACAAATTTTGTATTTCAATCTAACAAATATTTTTTCAAAATAAATTTTTTAAATTTTATTTTTCCAAAAATTTAATTTATTTTGAAAAAAAAACGATTTGTTAGATTGAAATAAAAATATGCAATTTTATCCTCTAGGTGTCTTTTAGTTATAGAAAATTCATCAAGAGTGTAATATAACTTGTAGAAAAGATCAATTGCCCCCAAAACCGATAATTTTCAACTTTGAACCCCCATATTTCACAAAATAATTGAAGAAATTTTTTTCCCCTTACAGCAATAGATAACATATTGAAGTCCTAATAACATCCAATACAATAAACTTGAAAAAACACTGCGCACATCGTTATAAAATGCATTCCAAACAATACTTATTGTAGCAAACTTAAGAAATGATGGTTTTACATCACATCTAATATTTTCAATACAACCCAGACAATTAATATTCAAATACTTTAGTTTAATAAGAAACCCGAGAGCCGTGAACTGGGTAACCCACAAATAACAAGAGGAACGTTAAAAGTTGTAAAAACAGTCCTTAAAATCACCCATCCAGTGGAATCCAGAATTTGAAATTACATTTAATGTTTTAAAAGTACAAGCGAGTCCAATAATAATTGGTATCATGTATGCTCAGTTATTGTTTAAATGATACTGTTTTCTCATAGATTGTTAACGGATTTTCAAAGCAGATGCAATGCAGCGGGTAAGTGTGCAAAAATTGATTGAAAAAGATTATTCAATAATTACAAATTATTGTCATACAGTTGAAATCACGTTTCCGCGCTTTACAAAAAACCATTGAATAAATCTATACATTTTTTGGTATTTATTGAGTATCCAAACGTTTCGAACTTTCCAACAAATTTTTACCCAACACATTCAACACACACTAGTAAGTAATAGTACAATGAAATTTTGTAGGGGCAACGTTTATATGGCATTCAAATTAGAGTTTTCTGATAGAACTATTTTTCTTCCACGTATGAACATTTTCATCTGCCAAAAAGTTCAGTATACAAGTGAGAGAGATTGATTGCGGATCATATGATGTGTAAAGCTCATATAAGACGATAAATACTAGTGAGAGAAAGAGGTTTCCTACGTTTTTCTGAGAAATGCTATATTTTTTATTTCCGGCGAGAGAGACGATTGTTTGAACTTATACTCCATGTGAGACGCCAGTTAGTGAGGATGTGCGATACGGAATGCAGTGTTAAATTTCTACATTCAGTAAAGTTTAGCGAGAATGAAGTGGTTGAATTTCATTTGAACATAATATTTTCAAAGAAACGACCAATTTTTGTTTTTTTTTCTTTATTTTCATTGAAAACTTGTTTGAAGATGATTTCAATAGGGTTGGAAGAGAGACGTATTGTACCCGTATTGTACAATTTAACCAGAATAAATAGATGTTGCAAAATGGAAGTTAGTCTTACCTTTGCTCTTGCTGAAGTTTGTAGAACGGTGCTCCACCTTCAGACATGTATCCATCCAATAGATCATTCGTTTCAGTCGTCTGTAGAAGATCACCATCTGACATGTAGCCTAGGATAAACCAAAGTAAATAGTTTTACATACCTAATTTTTTTCAAAAATAATCAATAAAATAAAAATTTTAGTGGAACAATTCTGGTTATCAATACTGAAGAATAATTGAAATGATCCACATGCAAGTACACTGCACTCTCAAACGGAATAAAATATATATTTTTTAAATTTATTAATTAGAATACAAAAAATGTGATATGTGCTAATTATTATTATGTTTGCAACATGATACATATAATTAAAAACGATATTTATATATTCATTGCAAGAAACCGTTTGGAGAAAACCCCGAATGAAAATTATATGTGCTTGGGTCATAAATCCAGTTCTTATCATTTTGAAACTACCGTACCAAACGATAAAATTGAACGAATATTATTATAATACTGGGCTAGTTTCCTTCATATTAGCGATTCAGGCCAAGTTGTGCTTTAAAAAAACTAGAAATGTAATGAAGCCTGACAACTTTATTGTATGAACTCAAGTATGAAGTTAGCCAATATTATAAATTGAATCAATAAATATGAATCAATTTTAATTTATCGACTTAATTCTGTGAGGGAGTCTGATAATATTGAAAGTCAGATTCTTTACTTGATTCATCACTTCATCATTTTTAAATTCACAAACTTTTAATTAGTTCAGAAACAGATTAAAAGACTGGCTTATACAAAAATGCTAGTATTGTTGGCAGAGAATTGTTGAATGGAAAACCCGCGAATCGTTAACATAATAATATATCTGTTCATTTTATGACTTGTATTTAAGAATATTGTTGTTATTCTATGAATTGCAATGTAGTTATTTGTTTAATGTAGTATGACAATTGTCGATACAGTAAGTATTCATTACTATTCACGAAAAGTATGACACATTAAATAAACCACTTTCCCCGGTGGTTCGGAGCCACCTACATTTGTTGGTCCTTAGCATGACTCCAAAAGCGAAAAGGTGGAACAACAATAAGGATGTCTCCATCAACAAATGCAATATGGTTATTTTTCTCAATTTTTACTTAATGTATAACTACATTAAGAGAATCAATATATTGCTTCAATGTTATGGTTATGGTACAATGCGAATTTTATATTATTCATATTTGGCTAAGGTTGAGTGGTAGAAAAGAATTTATAGTCGTAACTCCGCCTAATAAAGAATTTTTTCTTTCTTAGTAATGGCGAAGGTGATATTGTGGAAGGTATCCATAATGAATAATAAGACGAAATTGTCACAACCACATTTATTAAAACTTCGAGAAACTAGTTTCGGTTGTTACACCATTATCAATCTAAATCAAACTGAGTTTGATTGTTTTCTTAGTTTGATTGAGATTGATAATGGTGTAACAACCGAAACTAGTTTCTCGAAGTTTTAATAAATGTTGTTGTGACAATTTCGTCTTATTATTCATTAAGAATTTTTTCAATTTCATCAATTTGTCATATATCATATAATTTATTTTCTAGCAGTAAATTTGAATGTTCTTACAAAAGACGATGGATACAAATTGAAAAATGAAAATTGAAAAGTACAACAAAATTAAATTAAATAATATAATAAATTAAATAATTGAATGGAACAAACCAACTTCGGAATGAGTTATTACAACAGAAGATATTAGTGAACGTTCAACCAGATAAAATATGATAGTCTAGCATGAAATAAACTCTTGAAAATTGATTTCCTCTTTAAAGTTGGTAATAAATGAAGGAATTAGCTAGCCGCCGTAGTGTAGTGGTTGGAGCACTAACTCTGATTGACTGCCATTATGGCGGTCGTGGGATCAAATCACATTCCTGCCTGGAATTTTTGTATCATTATCATTATTACCGATGCACAATGTGACTCATAAGGACATAATCAGAAAAAAACATCATCATAAATTCATAAATGTCTACAAAAACAAGAAAACCAGTAGATCATAGATCACAAAAATAATAAATATGAGCATAAGGCAAAAGAAAATGAAAACATAAGATTAAGACGGTTGCATAAGCTATAAGAAATGTAAAATTTCGGGGATCAAATTTTGATCGGTATTTGAGCAGCCGACCCTTCGAATCTGAACACATCTAAGTAAATATGTGATAGCTGAGTGCCGTTGCAGGTATCTGTTCAATCAGAGATAAGCTGCGAAACTCCTGGGTCATCTTTGTAACGGTGACCGATTGGATTGGCCAGCAAAAAGGAATTTGTTCTCTGCTGTAAAATCACTTCCCGGTGGTTCGGAACCCACCTAAAACTAGAGGTCCGACTCATCAATCAACATCATCCAATTCATTACAATTTTACATTACCACTCATTACAATCCATTACATCACAGGTCTTAGACCTATGTGGGCTTCATCCTCCGAAAAAACAAAAAATATGAGAAATTACTTAGGCACTTCCAAGAATATGAGAGTCCAAGCGCAAAACATTTAAAAAAATTATAATGAATAAAATTAGAGGAGATATTTCATGCTGTATCTTCATTTTAATTACAAAATAATGGTAAATAATACCAATGTATCTAACGCTACCACGCTACCGGGAGTAGTGATTGAGTAGGTGACCACTATCCCGGGTTTGATTCCGGGTTCAATGCCCGGCTTGGGTTGAATTTTTTTTTGTCATCTATAGGCATTTCCGAACAGGCATTAGGTTTATATGTGGAATTCCTACAAAATTTAAAAATGAATAAATAATATGATGAAACTGATTCAATATTTCACTTCTGGTGAAATGTTTCTCTGGACAAAATATATTTTTATGAATAATGTAGCAAAGTATTACCTGAAGCTATATCGATGTTCATGTAGTCGCCATCGCCCATTCCCCTCTCTTCTACTGCAGCTCGATGTGAGAAATAATCAGCCACTCTCGGCACTGTTCGATAATCTGAAAAATTTATTATAATTTATTTGTATTTAGATTTTTTAATTGAAATTTGTAAAGAAATCAGTAGTGGGCTGTGCCTGTTACATATTTACTTGATTTGTGTTTTGTAATGAATAGACAAATAAATAAAATAAATACTACTACTAAAATAATTCATAGATGATAGTCTTACTAAATAAATAAAAATAAATACTATATTATTATTAGAGAAATATTAAGTCCAATCTCTTAGATTTTCTGAAGATGAAAAATGATCTCATGCTCAAAAAAAAATTCTAATTTTGAAAATATTGGATGCGTTTTTCGTTTTTATGTCCGATGAATCCTAATCCTACTCCAACTTTTAGCTTATAACTCCAAATTATATATAACTTATGAAGCCCTAATCTGACCTAAACCTATAACCCGGCGCAAATAGAAACGCAGGGTTTGGAGGCTGCGCTGCGTTAGTTTTTGTGACGCATGGAAGTCAAGTAGAACGCACATTTAAAATCTGTAATCAGTAAAATTTGATATGTGTCATGGAAAGTATCATAGTACAGGCTCCTAGTTTCTACTGCTGGGCATACGAAATGCAATAAAGGAATGAAAAATACAGTTCCGTTACGGTAATAATAATAAATTTAAAAAAAATAATAGATGGAATGTGATAAAACCAGCGTGAAAAATAATCATGGAATCATTTCCAATAATGTTCATTTATTGCATTTTCTTATTATAACTTTTACCAATTATTATTTAATCTTGATGCAAACTTCATACAGTAGTCGTAAAATGGCAATAACAATAAATACAAGACCTACATAAAAAACAAGAAATCAAATGTAATTGCCATCAGTTGACTTGAATCAGTTAAGCGGATTCATTGTGTAATAAGTTATTGAAAAAATATTAGGATAATACTTTCTGTGAGTAGTTACACTTTGTAATTTCGAGCAACGTATTTTTTAATGTGTTTATTAATCGCTCGTATTTATTAATGTTTCTAGCAGTACTGTATTTCGATTTCCATCGTACAATAATTTTTTATCTCATTCAGATGATCATAAGAATATCATACTTTATGCTGTGTACTTTTCAATGTGTTTTCTTCCCCAGCTCGTTAAAAGATCTCATGTGCATATATCGTTTCTGTATCATGTATTTATGATTAATTTCTGGTAACAGACACTTTAAATTCATTAATCTGATCAGAAATTTTTTTCTACCAACTTTTTAAATTAAAATTAACTATTAGTTCTGTGAACAGAAGATCTCACGCCCAACAGTAAGGGTGCTTACACGGAGGAACGTACTCGATGTACTCAATGATAATCACAAAATGAAACACAATCATTAGACCTAACCCTTGAATTTGCATAGTCTATTTCATGTGTGTTTTCCACAATAAGTCATTCCGTATCACATCACCAAGGCCGCATTTCTATTGTCCAGACAGCTGATTGATCAGATTTCCCATGTCTGGTGAATGAATATTTTGAAAATAATATTAATAAAATCTGTCTAATTACTTAGTAATCACTTGTTCTTATAGTTTATAAAAATATTAAAAATGATTTGTTTCTCTTAAGCCGCGTCTCCACCAACCGAACATGTGTGCCGAACATTGTTGGCGAATACAAAAAACGGACCAACATTAAACATATGGGTCACCGAACATGTTCGTGAGTTCAATTGAAATGTTCGGTCTGTGATCGAACTGTGACGACCAACAGCAGGTTCTTGCCACTAATCCCACCATACCGATCATAATGTTCGAGAAGGCGTCCACACCAAACCAACACCAAACAATGTTCGGCGATATCAGATAATTCCATCGAAAACTGTTCGCCGAGCATGTTTGGTTGGTGGAGACGCGGCTTTAAACAAATATGTAATTCTTATCAATGATAACTTAATTCGTAAGAATAAGGTTCAACCAGATTAATCTGGAAGACCAAGGGCTATCTATGAATCTATTCTAATTGCATATGATGAATAAGCTCATTTTAAAAATCATATGTTCCTATAGAAATAGGACTATTAGCCTTACTTTTTCCCTTTTAAATATCCGTTAAATGCAAGCAAATTTCGAAAATCCTTACACATACAAAGCTGGGAATTCCTTAAAGGAAGATCCATGCGAAATTTTATTGAATTCGGTCCACGCGTTTAGCCATAAATGCATTACAAACAGGCATACAGACAAATGCAAAACGATCGACTTGAAACAGAGACCTCTCTTCGTTCGGTCAACAACATGTAGACACAAGTTAGTTTGAAGTGACTGACAATTGAATAAACTGACAAATATACATAAACAGAATTTATTAATTTCGAATTCCTTTAATTGCTATTACTTTATACTGAAGACTTCCGCAATGGCGGATATTGACAACAGCATTGAAAAGCTGATGGGAATCGATGAATACTTCTTCTTCTTCTAGTTGCATTCTTCTAACGAAGATTAGCAATCATCAAGGCTATCTGGACTTTGGAGACGGCTGCTCTGAAAAGTTCACTTGTTCTCTTTCCATACCATTCACGGAGGTTCTTGAGCCATGACGTCCTTCTTCGGCCTGCATGTCTTCTTCCTTCTATTTTCCCCTGCATCACAAGTTGGAGGATTCTATATTTCTCGTTTCACATCACATGAGCAAAGTATTGTAGCTTGCGGGTCTTTATCTTCAGTAAGATCTCTGTTTGTTTATCAAGTCTTTCTAACACGACGGTATTTCTTACTTTTTCTCTCCAAGATATTCTTAATATCCGTCTGTATACCCACATTTCAAAAGCCTCCAACTTGCTACTTAGCTTCTTTGTCAATGTCCAACCCTCCAAACCATACAGAAGAACAGAGAATACATAACACTGCGCCATTCGAACTCTAAGTTTAAGGTTTATATTGCGGTTGCTCAGCACTGGTCTCATTCTGCAAAATGCACTGCGAGCGGTCTCTATTCTGACTCGGATCTCTTGTGTCAAATCCCATTTATCGTTCAACCAGCACCCAAGGTATTTGTATTGCTGCACTCTCTCTACAGTAGCATTCTCAAGCTGAATTTGAACATTGTTAATGGCTGGTGCTTTAGAAACGATCATGTATTTGGTCTTTGAAATATTCATGTTGAGACCCATGTCCTTACTGGCATTGTATACTTTGGACAAGAGGATTTGTATACTTTCTACAGAGTCTGCCAACAAGGCAGTATCATCTGCATAGCGAATATTGTTGACTGTCTCGCCATTAATTACAATTCCTTCTTGGCTCTCATTCAGAGCTTCTGCCAAAATCTCCTCAGAATATATGTTGAAGAGTAGTGGTGAGAGCACACAACCCTGTCTTACTCCCCTTTTGATCTCCATATCTTCAGTAGTATGGCTATCCACTCTGACGTTGGCTGTTTGGTGCCAATAAAGGTTTGCAATAATCCTAATGTCCTTGTCATCAAGTCCAATTTTCCACAGAATATGTATAATCTTTTGATGTTTTATTCGATCGAACGCCTTCTCATAATCAATATAAGCTATGTATACATCTTTGTTCATATCGATGCATCTTTGAACAAGAACTTGTATGCAGAATAAGGCATCTCTAGTGCCTAGACCATTTCTGAAACCAAACTGCGTCTCACTGATATATTCTTCACATTTTCTATATATCCTTTTATGTATTATCTTCAAAAATAGTTTCAGTACATTACTCATTAAACTTATTGTCCTATGCTCTCTACATAGTTTAGCATTAGGCTTTTTTGGAAGAGTAACAAATGTTGACTTCAACCATTCTTTGGGTATATGTCCTGTGGAATATATAATATTAAACAGCGCTGTTATTGTAACTAGATTTTCTTCATTTATAAGTTTCAAAATTTCAGTATGGATATCATCTGGCCCAGGTGCTTTACCCATCTTAGCTTCTTCTATTACCTTTATCACTTCCTCTTTCAATATTTCAGGACCAGTGTCAACTGTTCTATGCTCCTCATATAAAGGCCTCTCCTCATCCTCAAATAGCTGTTTGATATATTCCTCCCAAAGCTTCACCTTATCTCCAGTTTCAAAAACAAACTTGTTCCCATCTGATAATACATTGGATTGTTTTTTTTTTTTTTTTTTTTTTTTTGATGATGAAGCCCACATAGGTCTGAGACCTGTGCGTGGGTAATGAGTTGGATGATGGTGATTGATGAGTTGGACCTACAGTTTTAGGTGGGTTCCGAACCACCGGGAAGTGATTTTACAGCAGAGAACAGTGTCTTTTTTGCTGGCCAATCTAATCGGTCACCGTTACGAACGGGACCTACGAGAACGCAGCTTATCTCTCTGATTGAACAGATACCAGCTACGGCTCGCGGCTATCACTTCCCTGTTTTGTATGTTGTTCCTTTGTTCCTATGTTGTTGTTCCTGTTGTTCCTATCACTTCTGTGTTTTGTATGTTGTTCCAGTCAATTCTTTTATCTTCTTATGCAAGTTGAAACTATCATACTTCCCATCTAGCTCCTCAATCTCTTGACATTTTTCTCTCAACCACTATTCTTTAGCTGTTTTTATTTTCTTTTGTATCTCTTTATGTATTCTTTTATATTCCTTCAGATCTTGGTTTTTCCATTTTCGTCGCTCATCCATCAGAAACAGTATTTCTTCATTCATCCATGCCACTGCTTCCTTTCTTCTTGTCTCCTTCAAATGAAAGTTTGAAGATTCCACTATATGGTTCTTCAGTTCTGTCCATAAAGTCTCCACATCCGCATCTTTATTTACAGTATAAAGCCTTTCATTAATATCTCTTGACATTGCCTCCTTTATTCCAGCATTCTTCAACCTTCTGATATCAATTCTAGGCTGAACCTTCAACTTTTTTACTTTCTTGAGCCTGATTCTCATGAACCCCAAGAGAAGATTATGACTAGTGCAGGCGTCCGCGCTTGGGTATGTCTTAACATCCGTGAAGCTATTCCTGAACCTTTTATTGATCATTATATAATCTATCTGGTTCCTAATGATGATGCTTCTATTCGATGAATACTACTGTACAAAAATATCAGTCACCACCGGGAATCGAACCACGGACCTCTCAATTGGTTCGACCGGCAATTGAGAGGTCCGTGGTTCGATTCCCGGTAGTGACTGATATTTTTGTACAGTAGCATTCATCGATTCCCATCAGCTGTTCAATGCTGTTGTCAATATCCGCCATTGCGGAAGTCTTCAGTATAAAGTAATAGCAATTAAAGGAATTCGAAATTAATAAATTCTGAACATGTAGACATTGTTTATAAGAGAAATGACAAATTTGATACAGCAGAATTGGATGTTGAATACTTATTTATTTCATTTTTATTGTGGATGAAGTTCACATGAGTCTAGAGACTTGTGTGTGGGTAATAAGGTGAATGGGTGAATGATGAGAAACATACATGTCTAAATGAGATTCAAACCGAGGACTGCAGGAAACAAAGCCAGCCTGAGTCTTATCTAATCACAGACATGTGTCGCCTCTTTATTTTAATTTCAATTTATCTTTACCTATTATTTTGTTTATTATTTTCTTTCTTTAAGCTTAGAGTGCGGTTTTTTAAATCACCATTTAATTTGTAAAATAGTAGTTTATGCAACGATTTTATTTTGACCCTTATTAAAGCACGAGTTAGATGTAAGTTATAACACGAGCGAATGCGAGTGTTATAAATATCTCACGAGTGCTTTAATGGCCAAATAAAATCGTTGCATACACTATTTTATCTACGACCACTAGTATACATTTAATTAAAACAATTTCATTTTACCTGTGACTGTCAGAGATACCTATAACCTCTTATCTCAAATACGAAAAGTTATAGTAGATTGTTAGGTTAGCAGCTTAGTTAGCAATTTGATCAAATCAGCTGATTGTTTCACAATATTGAATTACGATATTGATTCCATCAAAAATGCTTCTGATTGGTCCAGAACCCGTGTTATAATGTAGAACCTGTACTATAATGAGCTCTTTATGCAACGGGTCTCAAAAAGCATTTCGAAAAGACAGCTGTTTTGGCATCAATTGTGAAACTGTAATGTATACATTATGACATGGTCGTAGATAAAAAAATAATAATAAACAGAGTATACAATTATAATATGCGCAGAGTATATACATGTAATACATACAGCATATGTATGTGCAAAACTACTGTAACATTGTAGTACTGGGCTCATTGACCTACGAACAGACCGAAAAGGTCTATATGGGCAATTATTATTTCATAAGTCAGGGCAACATTTATTTTACTATATTCAATATTGATGAATTTTATTTATTTGGTTTTTAATAACAAAGTTGTGATTTTTTTCATCTTTCTGTAATGAACCATGACATGATGTTTCCTGGTAATATTTTATGTTATATTTGTATTTATAATGTGGTGAAATGGAGAATTCAATTATTCATTTGTAAATTCGCTCAATTAACTAAAGCATGCTTTCGAATTACTAGGAATCCATTCGGATCCAATAGAGAATTGTAAAAATTACATGAATATAGCAGTTTGAAGGATAAAAATTTTTTTCTACGTATATACATTTCAAATTGGGACTGAGAATTTTGAAATACGTTTAATAAAACTGAGATGCTCAGAAGGCATGATTATACAAAGGTAATCGGTATTGACTGGATTCTTTTCAGGTATAATAATTACAATTTTCTATGGGGTACACCATCAATCTAATTTTTGTATTTACTCACTTTGCATCCCAGCATTGTGAAGCATGCGAGGAGAAATGGCGATACTTCTTTTGTATCCTCTTAGCAACGGTTGCATTGGCTTCACATTTACTGCACTTTCCTCTTCCTCTGGCACTTGCTTCTCATCCGAGCACTCAACCACAAGCTACAAAGTAGAAACAATTCAATTCAATTTATTCTCATTCCAACAACAATTCATTATGACACACGTAGACAATACATTTCTCAATAGACTTGTAATAAATACCATTACAATATTAAAACATAGATCTATTAGTTCACATTCAACTCAATTTTTCAACATTTAATTTTCATTTATTAAAAAGTGTGATGATAAAAAGGCATACCACTATATAGGAAAGTGAATTAATGAACAATAGAATCAATCATTTGTCTACTGGCTGGGTAGAATTATATACAAATTATAGTCGGGGAAAAATTTGAAAACTAATAAACCTGAAAACTCTATGAATACACTATTTCAGTTTTAAATAAAATATCTGTCTCTTTTAGAATTCATTCTTATGATCTAAACCCCAACAATTTTTTTTCAACTGCAGATGATGCCCACATGAGTCTGGAGACTTGTGCGTGGGTAATGAGGTGAATGGGTGAACGATGAGAAACATCCATGGCTAAATGAGATTCGAAACCAAGGGATCAAATAAGAGATCACAGCCATATAACAAACAACACTTTATGCTAAGGGCGTCAAGAGCTCAGGAATTAATCTTTTTAATATCTTACCTGCCCGCATCAGAACACTTCCATTTAGTAAATTTAAGAATGAGTTGAAGAAAAGAATTACAAGAATTTTGTTTTTACTCATTCCGGAGTATATTAATCACTATGCCAACACAAATCATACATGACGATTTTAGAATTATAATGATTTCAATTTACATTGCATATAAATTTTTATCTCATAGAGCAGGACTTCTTTTAGTAGAACATAATATCTTTGACAAATCAAGATACCCCTTCTATAGGAGGTCAGTGGACGCTGCCATATCTATCTAAAAGACTGCCGAAACGAAGCCAGCCAGAGCCTTTGAACCAACTGCGCTACCAGAGCCGCCTTTTTTATAATCTGGACCTCAATTCAATATCATGTTAAATCAGAAATTTATTCTACTTCATACGAGTAAAACAATATTTTGTGACCATCATTGGTAAAGTGTTTCAAGAATGGACGAACATTTGTCCAAACTGCGAATTTGCTTCACCGTTACATCATTGTTTATATTTCCAAAACAATGTATCATCTTAGGCCGTGATCAGACTGCTTGCGACTGACGAGTAGATCGTTTTGCAAGCAGGTCGTACGATTAGGTCGTCAGAGTAAGAGTGGTCACATTGCAAACTTCCTACTCCTGCGAGTCTATACTTCAATGGCATTGACCAGTTGCTAGACAATCTGTTATTGCGTATTTTGTTTGTTAATGAAGAAAAAGAAAGCTCAGTGAATGATATTAATTTAACAAGAGAGACGCAAGGAGAATTCAAGCTACTTTTTCCTGATCTACGAAAAACTTATAGAAAATTTTTCGATTATTTTCGGATGTCACCAGGAACGATTTATTATATTTTAAGCACAAAGATTGAAAAACAAAGCAATTTTTGGACTTTTATTAAGCCTGTGGAAAGATTAGCGGTCACATTGAGATCTCTATTATGATAATCCTTTGTGGATTGGTCCCACACAGGCTTTCGGTCAAATACAAGCGTAGTCAACTCCTCAACGTTCATTTTTACACTGACGACCACGCAAAGAAAATCAAACAAACTTGCTTCCATAATTGACTCGTGCGTGTGCGCAAGTCCTCGTACGACCAACTCTTCTCTAATATGACCAATCAAGTCGGTTTATCAACGTTTGTTTTACTCTGACGTCCAGATGCGAGCACGCACGTCCATTTACTCGTCGGAGTACGCATGCAGTCTGACCACGGCCTAAAGCCGACAATCTTTGAGGAGTTAATAATTTTGTGTTCAATCACTCTCCTTCTGCTTTCCCACTTCTGTCATGTGAAATCTCATGAATAAAGTATTCTAATCAAAACACAAGAACGCAGATCTAGCTTATCTTGCTCTGGTAGCGCAGTTGGTTGTAGCGCTTGTCTGTGATAAGATAAGGCTTTGGCTGGCTTCGTTTCCTGCAGCCTTGGGTTCGAATCTCATTCAGTCATGGATGTTTCTCATCATTCACCTCATTACCCACGCACGAGTCTCCAGACTCATGTGGGCATCATCAGCAATAAAAATTCTACTTCTTCAAAACAAGAAATCGGTAACACTAAATTCACATTAACAGCAAAGTAAGTTATTATTTACATTAAAAGGTGTGCATTTACAATAAAGTAATCGTAGCATAATATCTGAAAGTTCAAATTAAAATGCATCCTTTCAAGTATGGACACTTTCAGAAAGTACAGTACTTGTAAAGTATCTCCCATTTATCAAAGCCTACTGATCTGAACTAAGCATGGCATAACTGATCTGAACTGTCTTGACATGGCCAGGTCTTCGTAACAATAAATTAATACACTGAATCCACAATACTCTATGAATACACAGTTTCAGTTTTAAATAAAATATCTGTCTCTTTTAGAATTAATACATTCTTACGATCTAAATCCCTCGGAACAGATCAACAATCAACTCAACTAAACTATAGAGATCACGTTTGGTGAATAACTAGTCTTGGGTGGTTTTACATTCAGTTTTATAAAGAATTAGTAATTCAACAATTGAGTTGAATTGTATGAAAAACTTGTATATCAAAACTTGTATATCAAAACTGTATATCAAACCTGTATATAAACTTGTAACTGTATATAAACTTGTATATCAAAACTTGTATATCAAAACTGTAAATCTGATGACTAGAAATTACCTTACTTCATACCGTTGTATTCAACCCTACAAAATCTTTTACAACAATCTGTTCAATTCTTGGATTTCTTGTTCATAACGATCTGCGTTGTTAATATTAACTTTTAGGCCTACGTGAGTATGAACGTTATTTACCCTCAATTATTAAAACTGACTGCAACTCGTTGGATTTACCATGAAAAGTTAAATCTGTTCAATTAATTTTTGAATATTTTTTTCTCCACTGTATTAAGTTCCACGTTACATTTTTTGGAAATACTGAATATTCATTGGTCTATTTTATATTTAATATGGTTTTGTACGTTTGGAAATAAAAGTAGAAAAAATAATTTGTATAAAATAAATAGATTAAAAATATTCTCACCTTTTTCTCATCGACAAACAACTTATTCTCCGGCTTGACAATGTCTTCCTCGCCCGGCTGTTTCTGAGGTAGGATCTGGCACTGCATTGGCGCTACGGGATGAGTGGGTTTGGCAGTACCCTTGACGGCTGCTGTGGGTTTAGGGATGCCGCTACCACCAGCAATCCTCAAGGGTTCGTTGCTGGCAGAATGCGTCATTTGCGACGGTTCTTCCATGGTTTTCTCAACCGGTTTCTGCTCCTTCGGGGACTGGAGAGGACTCTGATTGTTATGATGATTACTGACCACATGTTGTTGACGATTTTCAACCGATGATGTCATCATACTGTCCTGATGATGATTCAACTGCTGTTGATGATTGTTTTGCTGATACTGCAAATTCGCCTGTTGCTGTATCCTCTGTTGCTGTTGTTGTTGCTGTCTATGATGCAACTGTTGCTGTTGGTGTTGCAACAACTGCTGTTTCTGATGTAACTGTTGTTGTAACAACAGTTTTTCCTGATGTTTCTGCAGTTGATTTTGTGTCTGATGTTGAACCTGATGTTGTTGTGGCTGTTGAATGTACTGGATTTGGCTGTGCTGATGCAACTGTTGTTGATTTTGGTTGTGCTGATGCAATTGTTGTTGATTTTGGTTATGCTGATGCAACTGTTGTTGATTTTGGTTGTGCTGATGCAGCTGTTGATTTTGGTTGTGCATTTGTTGCTGTTGGAGGCCCTGTTGTATCGGAACCGCATGCTGCAGCAAAAAAATCAGATTGATAATGACATGACTGCTGAAACTATATTCATTAGAAATGTGAGGTTGGAACAAGCATTTCAGCACCTTTGAACTCCGGTAACAGAGATCAGTACTGCTCAGAACAATCCTATACCCCAAGTGCAGTCATGGTTGAAAACTGTTAATATCAATATTGAAATTTTTCTAGTTTTTCGTACAGTATAATATATGTGCATTGGTACTCTTAGGGTTCTCACACAGAAGAGCATCAATAAAAACAGTACAGTAATTACCATCGCAAAATGAAACACATGCTGTGAAATGGAGGTATTCCCGCTGCTCCAATCTGTCATACACCATTCTACGGCATTTGTTTTATTTCGTCACAGAAGAGGTAGAAATATATTCTCTTTGATTAAGCTTTTTAATAAGAAGTTCTTCAGTCACTGCATACAGTGAACTGAATCAAAGTATGGGTTTAAGATTGCACAATTAATTCACGTTTCAACCCAAAAATCCTTATACTTCACAAGATATCAAGTAATTTATAAATAAATCAATTCAATTCAATTTGTTCCAGTAAATAATTCATTAATTTTGTTAAACTTAATTTTTAGTTGAATATAATCAATTTGAAGCATGGATTGAAATACAGGACGAGCATAAATTATTGAGCGCATTACATAGGTAAATAAAAAATTAGCAAATCAATAAAAATTTTTTCCTACAACTGCTCGTAAAGTAGTTCTTTACGTACTGAAAACTAATTGTAAAATACCTCTTTACTGCTCCGCAAGCGGTAAAGTACTTTACGCTTGCCAGCTGTTTTCTTTACGCTTCTGTTTTGATTTTGATGTCTTCTCATTGGTGGATCATGGAATCCGTGAAATTCACATAACCTCAAAAAAGTCGAACGCTAACCAAATCCGCGCACGGTCTGTGATGTTACAAACTACAAACTTTTATTGTGTTGGAATCCAGAACTGCAGTTGTAGGAAAAATATTGTATGTATTTCGCGCGTGAAGCTTCTTTATCGCTCTCGCAAAATTACTGCGCTCCGCTGTGCGTCGCGCAGTAAATGTTTTGGCTCGAGCGATAAAGTCGCGCTTCACGCTCTTAATACATAAATAACTATAATTGAAATTTGTAAAGAAAGCGGTAGTGGGCTGTGCCTGCTGTACCTTTACTTGATTGTGTTTTTGTAATAAATGAAGAAATATAGCCGCGAGCCGTAGCAGGTATCTGTTCAATCAGATAGATAAGCTGCGTTCTCGTAGGTCCTGTTCGTAACGGTGACCGATTAGATTGGCCAGCAAGAAAGACATTGTTCTCTGCTGTAAAATCACTTCCCGGTGGTTCGGAACCCACCTAAAACTGTAGGTCCAACTCATCAATCACCATCATCCAACTCATTACCCACGCACAGGTCTCAGACCTATGTGGGCTTCATCCTCCAAAAAAAAAAAAAAAAAAAAAAAAAAAAATGTACCAACGTGAATAAGAATTTATTGAAAAGACAATTTCAAACAGTTTTATTTACTACAACTAACAAGTTTTATGCATTTCTACAAGAGTAACTAGCTTTCTAATTATTAATAAACAACTTCCTCAGAGAATTCGGAAGAATGAGAGATTGAGCACAGTTCATAGGCAACCTTTATAGAGGAATTACTGCACTAGCGCGCCTATTCTTTTAACAAAAGTTGGTTAGATCGCTTGTCTGAGATGAGATAAGGCTCTAGTTGGCTTCGTTTATTCTTGCGTTCAAATCTCATTTAGCCATGGATGTCATCATTCACCCATTCACCTCATTACCCACGCACAAGTCTTCACACTCATGTGGGCGTCATTAGCAATAACAAAAAAAACAGTTGGTAGCCTATTTTTGCTAGAATTTAAGATGACCACCAACGAACACCGCCTTCTGTGACAATGTGAGCAGGGGTGGAAGCGTTGCATTTAGTCCAGTAAATGCAAAGATTGGTAAAAACTCATGTTTAGAAGCACTAACAGAATAGGTACCCGTGTACAAATTTATTGAACCTGTCAAATGTTGTAAATAAAACTGTTTGAAATTGTCTTTTCAATGAATCTACATACAACAAATTATTGCTCTTTTATTGATATATGAAATGCGCCCAATAATTTATGATCACCTTGTTTTCTCTTCTTGCCCATAACTACTCAATTCTTCTTGGATTTCTTGTTCCATAACGACCTGCGTAGTTCCGAACCTATCTAAAAAACTGCAGGTCCAACTCATCAATCACCATCATCCAATTCATTACCCACGCACAGATCTCAGACCTATGAGGGCTCCATCCTCCGGAAAAAAATATCAACTTTTTATTGTAAATTTAAGATGAGTCTCCATGACTCGAAAACGTCTGGCATAAAGTGAGTACAAATAATATTTATTCATAATTAAAACTGACTGCAAGTCATTAAATTTGCAATAAAAGGTTAATACTCTTTAGGTTAGTTCTATTTTCATTTATTTCTATTATTACCTTTTATCTAGTTAGCGTTTATTTAGTTAGCTTAGTTCTAGTTAATTTAGTAGATTTGTATGATGTTGAAGATCCATCTTGTTTCCACTAATATGTAATATAAACTTAATAAAACAACTTTTGAATGGAAATTAACTCACGTTATGGCGTGACGGCCGTTTCGCTCTGTTGTCTAGAGCATCGTCAGACGACCCACAGTACACAGTACACGACCCACAGACCCCAGGGTGTACTGTGGGTCGTCTGACGATGCTCTAGACAACAGAGCGAAACGGCCGTCACGCCATAACGTGAGTTAATTTCCATTCAAAAGTTGTTTTATTAAGTTTATATTAGTAGATTTGTTTTCTTAATAACTGCTACTATAATTGTTTTTGTAAACTGTATATTATGTAAATGATATGCAACTAGTCTCTCAAGACCTTGCATCTAAATAATCAATCAATCCCCAATTATCCAATTTATATGATAAAATTAGTAGTTTAGTTTAATAATACAATTTTATCTACGACCATGTCATAATGTATTCATTACAGTTTCACAATTGATGCCAAAACAGCTGTCTTTTCGAAATGCTTTTTGAAACCCGTTGCATAAAGAGCTCATTATAGTACAGGTTCTACATTATAACACAGGTTCTGGACCAATCAGAAGCATTTTTGATGGAATCAATATCGTAATTCAATATTGTGAAACTATCAGCTGATTTCATCAAACTGCTAACCTAACAATCTACTATAACTTCTCGTATTTGAGATGAGAGGTTAGGTATCTCTGACAGTCACAGGTAAAATGAAATTGTTTTAATTAAATGTATACTAGTGGTCGTAGATAAAATAGTGTATGCAACGATTTTATTTGGCCATTAAAGCACTCGTGAGATATTTATAACACTCGCATTACTTACATCTAACTCGTGCCTTAATAAGGGTCAAAATAAAATCGTTGCATAAACTACTATTTTTGTATAATTATATTCTATTTTTAAAAAAATCAATTTGAAGTATGGATTTCTTTTCGGAGGATAAAGCCCACATAGGTCAGAGACCTGTGCGTGGGTAATGAATTGGTGATTGATGAGTTGGACCTACAATTTTAGGTGGATGATCACCACGGGGAAGTGATTTTACAGCAGAGAACAAAGTCTTTTTTGCTGGCCACTCCAATCGTTCATCCTTACAAAGAGCGCCCATGAGTTTCGTAGCTTATATCTGATTGAACAGATACCTGCTACGGCAATCTGCTATCAAGCCCATGGGGATTGAAATACCCCATGTATTTTGTTTACCGAGTTTACTTCATTTACATTTTTTCTTGAGGATGAAGCCCACATATGTCTGAGATCTGTGCGTGGGTAATGAGTTGGATGATGGTGATTGATGAGTTGGACCTACAGTTTTAGGTGTGTTCCGAACCACCGGGAAGTGATTTTTTACAGCAGAGAACAGTGTCTTAATTAGTTATGTAGAAATCGAATGGATTACCTCATCATTCGGTTTTTCAGTTGAGTTCGGATCCACCTTCCCCGACGTCCTATTGATAGTAGATTTACTGGGAATGCGCACAATTCTCGTCTCCCCGCCAGGACTACCCTTCACCACCTTTTTCTTCAATCCAGTTTTCAGCGAGTTCAAATCGTTCTGCCCGGCTTCTCTCTTATCCGGAATACTGAAAAATGAATAAAACAAAATTAATAGTAGTTTATTGTTATCAATTTATTCTATTTCCAATTGTTTCTTATAGATTTTAATTTTTCTAAATTTTTTATTGCGGATGATGCCCACACGAGTGTGGAGACTTGTGCGTGGGTAATGAGGTGAATGATAAGAAGCATGGCTGAATGAGATTTGAACCCATGGCTGCAGGAAACGAAGCCAGCCAGAGCCTTATCTTATCTCAGACAAGCGCTCCAACCAACTTTTGTTAAAATAATAGGCGCGCTAGTGCATTAATTCCTCAATAAAGGCTGCCTATGAACTGAACCTTATCTTATCACAGACAAGCGCTACCAACTGCGCTACCAGAGATTCATCTCTTAAATTAAATATATTTTTTTTTAATGAGATATCTTTGAATATATTACTATAACTGGGGTAGTACATTGGATTAAACAATTTTTTTAATTTTGAAAGTAGCATTTTTGTGGACATAAGCAATAGGATACCATACAATTTTATATAGAGCTGACACTGAATTTACTTGATAATAATTTATTTACTCATTGTAAAAGAAATGGAAGTTAAGTTTCTTAAAATATTGTTAAAAGAGTTTATATATTGTTTATTAATTGATTTTATTTCCAAATAATTCTTATAGATTCATGTCTTGAATTACACATTTTTTAAAATTAGATATCTTTAAATATACAGTACTAGCTGGCCCAACGCGCGTTGCTGCATTCTCATAAAAATTCTCCTTGATTTTATTATTCGCCACCTTCCGCTGAGGTTACATTTAAAATTAGGAAAGAAGTTAGTCCTAGGGCTCTTCCAGCTGATCATAGAGGCTTCGTTGTTTTCTTAATCACCACCTCTGAATGAAGAAACATTTCAAATTTAAACCTCCTATGACTATAAGGGTAGAAGCTAGGTTTTTTATTTTATTATTCGCCACCTCCCGCTGAGGCTGCATTGGTTAACAGATGTCATCAACCTGGCATAATTAAATTTTATCATACCCAGTCGTATGTTTCCTACATATTGCAAGGCTCCAACTGCACGGTAGCCTCCATGCAAAGTGCAGAGTCTTTTGCTGTTCAAAGACAGCGTAAATAACGCCACTAAGGGGCCTGCCATATGATTAAAAACTGTTGACTTATATCAGCTGTTCCTTTAAGCTGTTTGGCTGGCAAGTTCAGTAGGTTAGGTCTATAAAATGGTTTAATTAATAATAATTATTAGCTCCCCTATTGAAATTTATGGTCAGAAACCATCCCCAATATTCACACAACATATTCCCAAAGTTTCATGCCGATCTGTCAAGTAGTTTTGGAGTCTATAGGGAAAACACATACATACATTCATTTTTATATATAGAGATTACTATAGTTGGCACATTGGATTAAACACATTTTTGAAAGCCGTATTTTTGTGGACATAAGGAATAGGATATTATCCGACTTTATAGAACTGACACTGAATTTCCTTGTTGATCTATTTACTCTTTGTCAAAGAATAGAAGTTAAGCTCTTTAAAAGTTTGTTCGTAATGGAAAGAATAATGAAAAAATAGCAGTCTAATTTTACCTGAAAATAATAAAAAATAAATATAATATAAAAATAAATAATAATAAAATAAATTAATATCTGAAAATACGTTATTTACATACTGAATAAGAAATATTTATACCAGTTCTGTCCTTGAAAAACTTACTGCTGTCTTCACATGTTGATTTTGAATAGTGTAGTTATTGTTCTAATAAATAATCTCAATATTAATGGTCTACAGGTCTACACGATCAGAGAGGCTAGTTCAATAACCGAGATGATCTTAAATCTTTTAAACTCCTATTGTTCAAATGATTGTTTCTTGCCTTGCTGGTCCAATTGCCTCAATTGACCCATATTGTGTGGAAGATAAGTGATATATATATATATTTATATATATTATTGGGAATTGAATCGTCAATATAGATTTCAAATTTATAGCGTCATAAATTATACCGGACATATTGATTTTGTTGGATTTACTACTTGAAAGCAAAATCATAAACAGAGTACATAAAAATTTCACGTTGATCTGACAATCTATTACGCAATTTAACTACTGTCTGCAGGAGGCTATACAACACAAAACTATTATTAAACTTTGGAATAATATTTCCTTATCTGCAACTTTTTCAAAGTAATTGCGTGGTAATTGTATTTGTTCAAGGTACAGTATACATCATCAGAACGATTACCGTATTAAAAGTATAATTATGGTACGTCTTTATGAGAAAACATAACTTCTATCGTTATTAACAGTATTTTATTATGGCGGAAAATTTGAACTGTTACTGACTGCCGTAGAAGGACGAAATCCGTGTTTTGACTCTAGTTTATGTGAGAGCTGTATTTGATGTTAAACTTTAAACTATTAAATATGTTACCATGCTTTAATAATTTCTGTGATGTTTTCCATGACAATATACTTGATGAACAATTTAATATCAAAACTGACACTGTATTTCTATTTATTATATGATTTTACTGGAGATACTGGAGGGATGCATTTCACTTCTAATGAGAAGCTTCATTAGGCTGATATTATATTAATATATTTCGATATTAGATTAATAATTTCTATTCCCATATTCATTAAATACACTGCGCTCCTGTTTGCAAACTAACTGAAGTCGATTTAACAAGCAGTATCTTATGTTTGCTAAACAATGCTTGAGTTATGATTTGTGCTTTTCTATGTTGTCCAATACTTATATTTCAATTGACGATTTTTGTCGAAAAATAATAATTATTTGATTTTATATGTAATATTGGAAAGTAGTGCATACCTTCAATAAATGATTTTTTGTCGAAAAAATAATTATTAAATTTGATATGCAATATCCAAAAGTAGTACATACTACTTCCCAAACTTGCTTATTCATAAACAGAATTTATTAATTTCGAATTCCTTTAATTGCTATTACTTTATACTGAAGACTTCCGCAATGGCGGATATTGACAACAGCATTGAACAGCTGATGGGAATCGATGAATGTACAAAAATATCAGTCACCACCGGGAATCGAACCACGGACCTCTCGATTGCCGTTTGAGCGCCCTTAACCACTGGACCATGGAGACCTTTCTGTACAGCAGCATTCATTTTCAACTTGGCCATATCGGCTCGTATCTCACAAGTTAGTTTGAAGTGACTGACAATTGAATAAACTGACAAATATACATAAACAGAATTTATTAATTTCGAATTCCTTTAATTGCTGATGGGAATCGATTCCCATCAGCTGTTCAATGCTGTTGTCAATATCCGCCATTGCGGAAGTCTTCAGTATAAAGTAATAGCAATTAAAGGAATTCGAAATTAATAAATTCTGTTTATGCATATTTGTCAGTTTATTCAATTGTCAGTCACTTCAAACTAACTTGTGAGATACGAGCCGATATGGCCAAGTTGAAAATGAATGCTGCTGTACAGAAAGGACTCCATGGTCCAGTGGTTAAGGGCGCTCAAACGGCAATCGAGAGGTCCGTGGTTCGATTCCCGGTGGTGACTGATATTTTTGTACAGTAGCATTCATCGATTCCCATCAGCTGTTCAATGCTGTTGTCAATATCCGCCATTGCGGAAGTCTTCAGTATAAAGTAATAGCAATTAAAAGGAATTCGAAATTAATAAATTCTGTTTATGTATATTTGTCAGTTTATTCAATTGTCAGTCACTTCAAACTAACTTGCTTATTCACTTAACATGGGAATACAAGGATTATTATGAAAATATCTCCTTATTCCTAATCTTGCATATTCAATCTTGCATACGGAAATACAGTGTAACCTCTATTAACCGTCACCTTTAGGACCGGGGCCGTGACGGATAACTGAATACACGGATAATAGAAATGCCATCACATGAACGTGCAAACGTGCAAAGTACAGTCTCTAAATTAAAAATTGTTTATGGAAGGTTGCGAAACTAAGACGGATAATTAAAAAAAAAAAAAAAAAAAAAAAAAAATTATATTTACATATTTATGTAATCAATAATATGCTACAGAGTAAAGTAGCGTACGGTTGTATATGGCGATAAACTGACGGATAACAGAAAGTGACGGTTTAAAGAGTGACGGATAATCGAGATTTTACTGTACATGGATTATTACAAAATATTTATTTATTGCAAGTAGTTTTCAATCAAAAGAGATGTATTTTATAATTTTTCAAAATTAAATGGGGTTAGTAATAGCCGAGTGCCGTAGCAGGTATCTGTTCAATCAGAGATAAGCTACGAAACTCCTGGGCGCTCTTTGTAAGGGTGACCGATTGGATCGACCAGCAAAACATACTTTGTTCTCTGCTGTAGAATCACTTCCCGGTGGTTCGGAACCCACCTAAAACTGTAGGTCCAACTCATCAATCACCATCATCCAATCCATTACCCATTCATCCTCCGAAAGAAAAATACAAGCAGCATTCAGAATAGACGAGTTTCATTATTTAAAATCATAACATTTTTCAATGTAATACTGTATAATTTATTATCTTTAATGTAATGTCTCCTTTTTGGGCAAAAAATAGTTGAATTTTTATTTTTCACTTTAATAAGCGGATAAGGACTCCAATATCTATCATACATTCATTTTCAATGTCTTCTTTAAGCTATAAATCAAAAGTCTTGTTTTTGTAAAAAAATAATTTCTAGGACTCACCAAGCACATAGGAACATTACAATTCTTTCCGTAATCCCCTCGATTTAAACGTTCACTTTCAACTTTTCAAAAAATTTAGTTTGCAGCCACATCAAAAACCAGTTAACAAATTTACAGCTTGAAAATTGCAGCTTAATTTACAATTTATAAATAAGAAAATCAAAACTTGAAAACCGCAGCTCAATTTACAATTTTTATATAAGAAAATCGAAACTGAACTGAAACTTAAACTTAACTAAAATACACGGAATCCAGCGAATCTTCAATTTCAAACTATTACTATCCTCTAGTGACGAAGTATTAAAATCAGTTGACATGTGAATGTCTCTTCTATGATAAAGGAATAAACAAAGATAGAATAATCTGTGCGAACAGAGCTTCAAGGGTTGAGTGGTGAAAGCTACTTCAAATATTAAGTGCAAATATTTACTCGATTGGTTCAAGACGCATTTCAAGTTTAAAACTAGGCTACAGTCAACAGAGTTGAATAGTCTAATACAATCACTGATAGATAGTATTAATAGAAATATACCTAGATTAAGCTGTTGACTATATCCATATACAATGTAAGTAAATTTTACAAAATTGTTTACAATTGGCATCACATGTTGAGGACAGAAGATAACTTGAGTTGAATAGTCTACTACGATTATTGAGATTGGACGCCTGCTGTGAGCGGTATCAGGGCGGTCGCATTGTTAAGATACAATCGCTCGGGACTGCGCTTGGATGGGTGACCGGCAGCTACAACATGATGTTATCTTTTTTTTGGGAGGATGAAGCTTGGATGGGTGACCGGCAGCTACAACATGATGTTATCTTTTTATGGAGGATGAAGCCCACATAGATCTGACACCTATGCGTAGGTAATGAGTTGGATGATGATGATTGATGAGCTGGTCCTATAATTTTAGGTGCGTTCCGAACCACTTGGAAGTGATTTTACAGTAGAGAACAGTGTCTTTTTTGCAGGCCAATCAAATAGGTCACCCTTAAAAAGAGTGCCCAGGACTTCATTATCACTAACCCAGTGGTTCGGAACCCACCTAAAATTGTTGGTCTACCATTCATTGTATCATAATGAATAGGCAATAGGTACTTTAAACCTTTAAATCACAAGCCTAAGCAGATTTTTTTGTTGACTACGTCTTGGAGACTCCAGTTAAGGAGTATAAGACAAGTCAGATCAACAATTATACAGTCTTATACAGTGGTTACCATAATTACTATATCAATTAGTTTTGATGTGAAAGGAAGTCTTGAACACTATAAAAAGCTTTATCAACTAAATATTTTTCAACTTTTTTTTAGATGAGTTGTTTGGTTTAGTATGATGTATATATCCTCAGATCAAGTCTTCAAATGCAAAATCCGTATGTTGCAATCCCCTAACTATAGGTATATCCTACGTGCTACGTCCCTACCTATAATTGTATTAATTCTGTTGTTTTCAAACTTTCTCTTTCTCTTCTCGTTCTAATTTCACTTTTCCTATTCATTTTCCTTTGTTTCCATCTTCTTCTCCTTAACTCACCCATCTTTTTTTGTAGAATGAAGCCCACATAGGTCTGAGACCTGTGCATGGGTAAGGAATTGGATGTTTGTGATTGATGAGCTGGACCTACAGTTTTAGGTGGGTTCCGAACCACCGGGAAGTGGTTTTACAGCAGAGAACAGTCTTTTTTGCTGGCCAATGTAATAGGTCAACCTTACAAAGAGTGCCCCGGAGAACGCAGCTTATCTCTATCTAATTGAACAGATACCTGCTACAGCTCACGGATTGATGTTCATGTTCATCGTTATAATTTTTTTCTGCATTGTTCTATAAGTTATATAGACTTTGATTTATTTTTAAACGTAATATTTACCAGTATATCCTACGCATGGATAAGTATTTATGCGTGTATGCATTTATTTAAATCATTTTTTTTTTTGTAGTGCCGATTTTCTGTTTTGATCATGTTGTTATGATGAGTAAAAAACCTGTTGCTTCGAAAGAAATTCGGTATAAATAAAAAAATATATAAATAATTCATGCCATTGACCACGAACAAGTTTCAGACTCATGTGAGCAACATCAGCAAAAGAAAAAAGTAATGTTTCAATATTCCAATCTCCTGTACAAGATTTTACAGTATAAGCTACGACACTCCTGGCCGCTCTTTATAGGGGTGACCGATTGGATTGGCCAGCAAAAAAGACTCTGTTCTTCAGAGTCACTTCCCGGTGGTTCGGAACCCACCTAAAACTGTAGGTCCAACTCATCAATCACCATCATCCAATTCACTACTCACGCACAGGTCTTAAACCTATGTGGGCTTCATCCTCCGAAAAAAAGCTGCCAAATTTGAGCTGTTACTCACCCTGATTTGACATCACTGTACAAACTAGTTGAGGAGTCACTTCTCTCAGATCGAGCCGAGCTGAAACCACTTGAGCTGGATGTGCGCTTTGTACTTCCTGTACCTTGAACAAAAAATTAAAAATGAATTATATTATTTTACTTTGACTTATAACTTGAGATGTATAAATGAACTACTACCATTACAACAAACAGTTGCAATCTTCTTACAACAATATTCTTGTTTTTTTTTTAATTTATTTCTGATGATGCCCACATGAGTCCGAGACTTGTGCGTGGGTAATGAGGTGAATGATTACACATTGTAATGTCCTATTTTGGTCAATCAGGTGAGTTGAACAAAATAATAATTCATCTGATTAGACGTACCAGATATATCTAATCGGAAAGCTGAACCAGATTTAATGTACAATATGATAATTATTTAATTTAAGAAGAAGAAAATAATATTTCTGGTTTGTCGAGCTTTATTATAAACAAGTTAGTTTTTAGTGTTCCTTGTTAGCCTTGATACAGAAATTTTAATGTGACGGAGAATAAAAGTCAATTTTGAAAATGAGATGAATATCATTTAATAACTTGATAATCCCTCTGCGAGACGCTACAACATATATGCCAGACGGAGGAGCAGGAATCGAGCCCACGACCGCTTAAACGACAGCAAGTTTGAAATACATAAAGAGGTAACCTTAGAAAAAATAGTAAGATTTACATTCTACGTTAGCAATTGCCCAACAGAATAAGCTATTTATTTTGCTTGAAATAATATATAAATAGATATTTTTCATACTACAGATTAAATTCACTCATAATTAATTCACAAAAAATTTCCTAGGATTCAAATACAACCAAAAAAGTATTTATAAGAATAGAGTCAATAAAAGTACTTTATCAGATAACTGTAAGGAACTTTCATTAATTGTCTATTGTATTTTTTCGACTGGCAATAGATATTTTATTTTCTATTTTCGATGCACTGAATCTTCAGTTGACACTGCTGTCTCTATCTATAAAAGGATCAACGCAGAGCCAAAACTACTAGGCCTATGAACTTGAAATTTCGTATGAACAATCCTTATAGGATTTCACCGTACAATAAGAAAGGATTTTTCAAAATTCGCAATTTTAGGGGTGTTTTTAAGGGGTTAAAGTTTTGCCTATGCAAAGCACGGGTACATGGCTAGCTAGCTTACTGGGATCTTTTAATCATATGGAAAATAATTTGAAATTTTTCTATCTGCTGTACACGCTGTTTCAATGGACAAGCTGTTTGTGTTTTGCAAATCATCATTCTAAAAAAAATGTCTGTCTATCAAACCGGTAAACGTATGTTTGCCAATCATCTGTAATTATCATGCTTTTTCAGTGCTCAGGTAATTTTTTGGGCATACGGGATTATACTGACTTTAACCAATAACAAATGTTTAACACATGTTTTTTGTGATCAAATAATTCGAATTTCCAAATTTCGAATATTCAATTTGTTTATCAACTTTAGACAGTTTAAAAATTGTAACGTCTTCCCGAATTATTCCAGTTTAATAAAAATTATTGAGTACTGGCAATACCTCCTAACAAAAAAAATGTGTTCTAGATAACAGGTGATAAGAAGTTGAACCTGTTCGGAAAAACCTTAATTGAAATAGTTACAACTTTTGTTATGGTCTAAAAAAAGCATATATGAGAAACATCACCATAGAAATGAAAGTACAGCTCTACAATAAAAAACGGATAATAATTATTGCTTATTTGATCATTATCGGATAAAAGCCTATTTGTTACATAAAAGTGAAATTAAAAAATAGTCCTAGAAGGTTGAAAATTGAAATGTAACCTCAGTGGGAGGTGGCAAATAATAAAAACAAGGAGAATTTTTTATGAGATCGCAGCAACGCGCGTCGGGCCAGCTAGTTAATTTATAATGTGAGGAATGAGCTGAATATGGCATTTGCCTCGAGTGTAAATTAAATTGTTTAATTTAAATTTATTAATTAAATGTACAGCCTTTTTTAATTGGCTGAGATCTAGTAAAAGCCAATCTTGGTATTTTCACACCTAAAGTTCGTCAATATCACAGGAGAAAGCATAAAGTATTTAGCTTGATTCATTAAGCTACATTGAAGTAAGTTGCCAAATATACTTTTTTCTGCTCAAGCTTAGCCCTTGATTACCATTCTCTTTAGCTCAGTGAGAATTACTTTATTTTTACTATAAATTCAACTTCAAGTTGTGCTTATTATTTTTCACTAATTATTCAAAGAAGTTTGAAGATATTACGAAACCGTGGAGAAAGTTAAATGTATTACAATCTGCTGATTCTCTGATACATAGCTGGTTATAACTTATCAGAACCGTTCAAATTCTAACAAGCATAATTGTTCAAACTGTTAAAGCTCTGATAGTTACATCATGTAGATTTTTTGTTGATATTGTGGAACTCCATAATAAAATAGAACAAAGTTTAATGTTTAAACAGTGGAATTGACAACATTCAAAATTTTAACTTTTCATGTGAAATTTAACGACTTGCAGTCAAATATTCATTAAGAATAAGTATAACTTACTTAATCTGTAGGCCGAGCGCTTTCGAATCCGTGAGATCCCTGCACTTTCGAATCTGTGAGATGAATATTTGACTGCAAGTCGTTAAATTTCACATGAAAAGTTAATATTAACAACGCAGTTCGTCATGGAACAAGAAATCCAGGAATTCAAAATTTGTTCTATTTTAGTTATAGAACTCTTTTTTTATCACTTTATGAGCTGTTTTTATTTTTGAAGCTTGGTCACTTGAATTAGAGCATTTATGAGTCTTCACTAGAGAATGTAGGACAACAAAAATACATTTGATCCCAGAATCAAGTTACAAATTGATTTGCTAAATGGCAAACGTTAAAGTCAGCTTCATTGGAGGATCACATAACAGATCATCTAGTGCAGTTCACCAATTAGGCCCTATCATTCATCACAATCAGCCACTTACTCGAACTAGAATGCATTGTATGACATTTTTTTCTTCCACACTATTCAAACTTACGCTAATGACTTTGATACATGTATTGTACTAGCTTTTCAGCAGGGTTCAATAAAATGGGTTACTGTCATTTGGTATATTTTTATTAGACTATAAGAAGGTTAAATATTATTTGCAATAATGGCATGCAATCAATTGGACTCACTTATGTTTAAAAGCTTTGAATTCATGACCTAGTAAAAGGCTTATAACCTTAATTCACAAAGGAAATAAAACGAAACACAACATTATTCTTTAATGTTTCGACGCATAACCAAGATTGGCTTGTACTAGATCTAAGCCAATTAAAAAATAGGTTGGACAATAAATTAAATTAAAATTAAACAATTAATTTAACAATTTAATCAATAATTAGGTTGGACATCGATCAATCATATTATTTACAAAATAAAACCAGGGTTGTCCTAAACCCGTTGGGTTTTAAAATTATTAGACTACAGGTAAAACAAATGATTAGACCTCAGGTAAACAAAATCGCACCATTAGTAAAATACGTTACTAGACTAAATAATGAAAAATGTAAACAATATTGACAGTAAGAAATAAAAACTGGAAAACTGGACAAATGGTTATCGAAAGAAGTTGATTAGAGGAAAATTCAAAAAGATAATGTGCAAGAAAATAAAGAAAAACTGATCTTACATCATTTATGCAATATAATAACCTCTTTAGAACTTGTTTGGAGCACCCTGTAGAGACAATTAATACCTAGTCTGTGATAATAGAAATGAGGTGAGTTTGCAACTAAGATGCATCAAATAAATGTCTGACGCTAAAACTAGGAATACCAAATATCGTAGAATACATCTTAAGACCCAAGGCGTCTATTTCTTATCACATAACACATCACAGAGTTTGCTGTTGAAGTTTTTTTTTATTCAGATAAAATGATGATCACATGTATATCATATGTTGTTAAGTTGTTTCTCTGTTTTAGTTTATTGATTCTGTTCTTGTTGTGTGGTGACCTTTAAAATGAAAAATACATCAGTTAACTTCTATAATATGCTGTTTATTAGTTCTATAGAAGAATAATAGATTAATTAATTATAAAGTGACTTTTTTTGCGATCTCTTACCTGGTTTATTCTTTTCCTTCGAATTGAATAACTTGAACTTATCGAGCATGGAGTTCTTATTTGAAGGTGAATTGTAAGGGCTATTGACAGTGGATGGTGAGTTACGAGCAATTCCCCCTGCTCGCACACTGAAAAAAGAGAAATAAATTAAAATTTCATGACAATTATGTCGTTTTCTAGTCATAACTGTAGGACCGTCAATGATTGGGAAGTAAGTAACAGAATATTATCAACAAATTCCAATTGATGAATACACTTGTTGACAAAACAATAGCATATGGACAAGAATAATAAAAGTAGTAGTCACATTCTTCAAATTGATAGTTTTGTTGTACTCATTCTTGCCTTCTATTCTTTGAATAGATTGTAATGCATAAAATTCGACATCATTGTTCTCATAGTTCTCCAGGTCGAATAAAATCGAACGCGAACTTGAAACTCAAAACTATTTACAATTTACACGAATAACTTTGCTATGAAATGAAATGAAACTTTATTTCCACAGAAAAAAGCAAATACAAATGTTTGATTAGATACAGAGAATAGAATAGTGGAATAAAGCAGGAATATTTTTTTTATTTCATTTACTAGTACATGTGTCACAGTTCTCATGTAGGCTAAATAGTTTTGTTTCATCTAAAAGTTTCAAGTAGAGTCAAAAAGAGGAGTTTCGAGTTAGAATGGGTCTGGAGAATTATAATGAATTATAATAATAAATACTTTATTATAATAACTAGATAATAATTGTAAGCACTAGATTACATGTTTCATATCTAGTTACTTGTTCTTTAATTAATATGAACTTCAAATTCACAAAATGAAGGGATATGAAGCACTGGTTAACAAACGTTTAGAGAAGCTGAACTCAACAAAATCAGTAGATTGTATTGTACTGCACGCCATAAAATGAGAAATTAATAGGCAAGGCGATGTTAAAATAGTGTGTACCATAAATCCTATACTTGAGGCAGCATCTCTAGTAAAACTTTGAGAATGATGATCTATTTGAAATAAAAAAGAAGACTTAACAGCTTCTCAGTTGTTAGGTACCAAGAGTGAGTAGCATCCTAGAATAAGGATAAATCAATCAATTGATGGTTGGTCTATGGTAGAATCTACTATTAATTTTACTATACTGAAGAAAAAAAGACCACGAAACCTAAAATCGGTGAAAATTGGTCAAATCAAATGGAATTATTGAATAAAATGTGTCACGAAATTATATATTTTTTGTGAACTTTTGTATTTGCTAATATTATTTTTATATTCTGTGTTGAATAAATTTGAATTTGAATTACCTAGTTAACTGTTTCTCATTGAGCGATGTCCTGTTCGTCACACGAGGTGTTGGTATGAATGAATGCGACGGACTAGTAGATCGAGAACTACTTGCTGAAGGACACTTGAGAGCTCCATTTCCTGTAAAATGTTCAAATTTAATGAAAATTGGTCAAATTGAATGGAAATATCGAATAAAATGTAATTTTTTTTAAATTTTCTAATCGGTCATCAAGAGTAGCATACGTTTCCAAGCAAACAAAATTAATATTATTAATACTTGTGCTTGAAATTATTTCAAGATTTTTACTGGTAGATTGTAATTGTATGTGACAGACAGTACAAGGGCCACTCTAACAAGAAAGACCATAATCAGATGAGCATATCATGAATTGTTATATGTGATTGTCAAATATAGGTAAGATGAATATCTAAACGGGTAATCTATTTTACAGGATTTGCTCTGAGTTCATCATTATTCCTGTGTTGGAGAGATAATCCCTTCTACTTCTATGTTCATAGCCAAGTTTTGCGGACGGTAACGTTCAAATTTTGCCCTTTTGATAAGCAACCTGAACTCAAAGTGAGTGAATTCAAAGTTATAGATCCGATAAGTTGATATTCAATTTTTAACACAATAAAGCGGTAACTAAAACTAAATTGAATTATTGTAATATTAATAACACATAAAAGTATGTTTAAGGTTAAGTTCCATTCTGTAAGGTTGTTCACAAACGTAAATTATGGAAAACATAAACAAAAAAATTCATCAGTCTCTGTATAGAAACTTTTTATTACAGAGATACGTTTGCTAGAAAGCCAAGTCAGATCATTCTTCTAACTTAGTTCATGAACTTATGAGCTCGGCAACGGCAAGGGAGATATCAACTTTGCATTAATTTCCGAAGGGCTTAGAGAAACCGAAGGTTGCCGAAGAAAATGGAAAGCCAAAACAATCAAACTAGATTGATTGCACAAGAAAAAATGTATCCAATTGAATGTAAGTCAAATTATTCAGAAATAACTGCTACAGAAAAGGTTGAGGCAGAAACTTGAACTCACCACAAAATGTAAATTTGACTGAACAGCACACATCCTGATAATTTTTTTACAGATCATTCGAATCTTATCAACTAACTAACTGTATAAAATCACTGACCATTGAAGGCCGATAAAAGTTTCCAAAGTTAAACTACGAAGAATATGGGATGAAGACCGAAAACAACAGAACAAACTTAGCTAACCACTTCGTTTGTTTTGTTTACATATTCAGTTTTAACATCCTTCCAGCAGGTAGCGCTGAACTACCAATGAAAGACAGCGCCATGACCTGCAGCGCTAAAATTCAATAACTTTATGCTCGTTATCCAATATAACACTGCTTTCTGTATTTTGCAAACAAGGAATGAAGCAAAATAAATTGCAATTTTAAATAAATTAACAATTTTCACTTTTCTAACTATTACATATAAAACTTTTCTTACTTTGCGATATAAAAGAATGAAGCAAAATAAATTGTAATGTGAAGCGAGAATAAATGAATATTTTTAATTAAAATAAATTAATTATGTTCACTTTTGAAAATACAATAATTTATTGTTAGTTATTGTTTTTCTTATTAAAATTGATTTAATACGGTGCATTTATAGAGTTTATTTTTTAACGGCAATCTCTATTGCCTTATTCCAACTTCCAACATTATACAGAAGTAGGAATTAAAAATAAATACCTATTGTGATAATTTTAAAAATTTATTGCATTTTATGCAATGATATATTATGTATCATAACTATAAATAGGAGACTCCAAAAAGATTAATATGTACTATGTCAAATAAATGAACATCCAGAATACGTATGTTACACAAAAATGAAATTGTATGAAGTTTGTTACAGTATGCAATTTATTAAGGATGAAGAACTATTATTTCTATTACCTTGAACTTGAATAGCTGGAGATCTATGTACCACTGGAGTTGGGATACTAGTTTGACCTCCTTGTTGCCCTCCATGGAAAGGAGATGGTAATCTGAAAACAATAGTTAAATCATTAGTATTTCAACTCACAAAATAATTAATCATATTCATTAATTTTTTCGGAGGATGAAGCCCACATAGGTCTGAGACCTGTGCGTGGGTAATGAATTGGATGATGGCGATTGAGTAGTTGGACCTACAGTTTTAGGAGGGTTCCGAACCACCGCGAAGTGATTTTACAGCACAGAACAGAGTTTTTTCTTCTAGGCAATCCAATCAGTCACCCTAATGTAATCGGTCAATATAATGTAAGAATCAATTACACAAGAACACAGAACGATTATGTACAACAAAAACAGGTCGAATTTATTGAGAACCTCCTGTTTTGGAAGTCGGTTAAAAATGAGGTAACTGTTAAAATTGTATTATTTTGTCAAATATATTCAAATTCCTGGATTTCTTGTTCCATGACGAACTGCGTTGTTAATATCAACTTTTTAGGTGAATTCAATGACTTGCAGTCAATTTGACAAATAAACAATAAACTGAAAGTCATTGAATTCACCTAAAAAGTAAATATATGCATTTATTTATCCATTACAAAAACACAATCAAGCAAAGATACAACAAGCCGTTGCCCATAATGGCTTTCTTCACAAATTTTCAACTCAAAAATCCAAATTCTTGGTCAAGTAGAAATTTGTGTCTTAAGTAAAATTACCGATTCTCTTAAATATGAGAATATTAATTCGGAAGTTCACTTTGAAAGTAAGAACTAAAACAGTGCAATAGTCCAAGGAAAGTGCATATAATGTAATGATTGAAGTTGATAAAAAAAACTAGCACTTTTTGGTAAAGTTCAACTACAAATTTCACTTTCAAGTAAAATTACCTACTCTCTTAAATATGAGGATATTTATTTAGAAGTTCACTTTAAAACAAAGCACTAAAACAGTGCAATAGTTTAAAGAAAGTAATGGATAAAGTTGATAAAAAACTAGCAATTGTAGATTTTTAAAACAAAAAACAGAAAAGTACAGAAGTAGCGAATTGTGATCTATAACAGAAATTCTGGAAAACATTGATTATTTCAAACACAAATAGTGAGAAAAAAATGTTTCTCTCTATTGAATATTAAGAAGGAAACTTTCATTATTTTAAACACAGATGGTGAGAAAAAAGAAAAATGTTCCTCTCTTTTCTTTTCTATTGAATTTTAAGAAAGGAAGAAAGAAGCCAGTTTTCCTAAAAGGATGACTAAGGAAGGGGTGAAAGAGGTGATTCTTAATTGAAACTCAGCAGATTCAACAGAAAATGAGAAATCAATATTCAAAATATTCTACTTCCGCTCCATATTCGGCGATATTCTGCTCTTATTCTCGACCACAATCACAACTTTCCTCCCTCAAAATCCTTTCGCATAAGAGGATTCCTTCAGATCACACTTAATTAATTAGAAGCAGGAGTATGAAGGATTAAAAAGAATTAGAATAAAAATAAGGGTGGCTTGTGGCTTCCACTTTCAGTGCTAGAATTTTCTCATGATATTCTGGATTGAATATTCAAGATGATTAGTAGCATTCAAGTCACACTTTCTCAATTAACTAGAGAGGAATTTAATTCATCTTGAATTTCCGAAATCGATATCATAATTGGGAGAGTATTTCGTTCAATAAGAACACATTCCTCAAGTTTTCATTTTTTTTAAATATTATTAACCTATTGAACATATTTACAGTTACGAAAAGTACCCTCAAAACAGGATTTATAGCATAGGGTTGAAGATATATTGTCAAGAATGGGAGAGTTGAAAATATGTTCAAAAATGGAATGAACTTTATTCAATGTTTAATACCGAAACTAACAATTCCTTGATAAACTGTGATGCCACTGTTATTTTATTCATTACTGCAATCCTACAATTAACAATTTTATATTCAGTAGTTGAATTGCCAGATAATTTTTTCCACAACAAAACACTTTCAAAAATTAAAATGGATATGAACTATCCTATTAAAAAGCCTATTGTATTCCTTAAGCCGCGTCTCCACCAACCGAACATGTCTGCCGAACATTGTTGGCAAATAAAAAAAACGGGCAAACATTAAACATATGGGTCATCGAACATGTTCGTGAGTTCAATTGAAATGTTCGGTCTGTGAGCGAACAGTGACGACCAACTACAGGTTCCCGCCACTATTCCCACCACACCAACCATAATGTTCGAGAAGGCGTCCACACCAAACCAACTCCAAAAAAGTTTCGGCGACATCAGCTGACTCCAGCGAACACTGTTCACCGAGCATGTTCGGTTGGTGGAGACGCGGCTTTAGATGTCAATCAAAGAACTGATGCATAATTTCAAGATAAATACTGTATGATGTAGTTCAATATTATTCCTCTTTCACTTGATATTTAAGTATAATTTATTATTGAAAATAAACTTTACTATTGAATGACGTATTATAAGTATTGAATTCACTATTAAAGTTTATTTACAATAATTATTTATTTTTAAATGTCTTATTTTCTGTAACTTAGTTTTGAAGGAGCTGACAATTTATCAAACTGACAAATGCATAGAACATAATTATTTATTAATTTCTAATTCCTCAAATTACTATTAATTATATTGAAGACTTCCGCAATGGCGGATACTAAAATGAGCGCTGCTATGCAGAAGGGTCACTGTAGTCTAGTGACTCAACGCCCGGCTGGCGATTGGGAGGTCCGCGGTTCGATTCCAGGCGGTAACTGATATTTTTTTGTATAGTAGCGTTCAACAATTTCCATCAGCTATTCAATGCTGTTGTCAATATCCGCCGCCATTGGGGGAGTCTTCAGTATAATTATTAGCACTTTGAGGAATTAATAAATTATCTAATATTAAAACTGACACTGTATTTCACTTTTAAATAATGTTTTAGCCTGACGAAGCTTCTTTTCAGAAGTGAAATGCATTCCTCAAGCATCTCCAATATATGTGAGTAAAACATTATTTAAAAGTGAAATACAGTGTCAGTTTTAATATTAGGTTGTTCATCAAGTATTTCGTCATGGAAAACATCACAGATAATAAATTATGCTTTGTAACTTATTAAATGAAGTTTAAAACTTCAATTTCATAAATTTTTTCAACTTTAATTTTAATTTTATCAACTTAAATTCTTATCTATTCTAAATTTCTAATTATACTTCTTGAAGAAAAATATGGACATTTATCAACAAACTATATTAAATATTATTGGATTAATTTTACACTATTAGTGTATGTATTTTCCACAAAATGTACCAACATAATATGCTCCGATATCATGTACCGTTATATTATGTATTTTTTCAACCTTGGAATTTGCTAAATCCGTGTCAAACTGCATGTATTAACAAGCTAGTTTTTTTTTTTTTGTTATTTTACGGTATAATAATACAGAGTTTGAACTAAACAAAAACCTGTAATTAACATTGTCCTTTTTGTAATTATAGGTTTGTTTTAATATTTTGATTGTTTCTGTTCTTAAGTTATGGAAGAATTATATCTGTTTATTTTGTTTTTATTTTTATTGAGTTATTGAATTGTATTTCGGTGAATATTTTTTGCTGTGTTTTTCGATTATTTTACAATGAAAGGATGATAATTGTGTGTTTTTTAGGTTTGTCACCTCATGGAGATACTTTAAGATCTTTATTACTTTACCTTTAAATTCATTATTGATTTCTCTCATTTCACGAGCTTTCTATGTTTACTAGTAATATTATTGAATGAACTCACTAGCGCTCAAGTATTTACTTTGCTGGCTGTGCCAAAAATGTGTTATACACTTTATATTGTGAATTTTCTTATATTTGTATTTTTGTATTTTGGCGAAATAAAAATATTATTATTATAATCTATAAAACTGATATATTATGGTACTATTTTAATGACTTATGGAATGATAATATTACTAATAATAAAATACTGATCATATGATACTGGTAATGAAAATATTTGCTAATAATTATAACTTTGCAGTTGATTAAGATTAATTATTGCATTTCGTTGAATTTATTTAAACAGTTGGTAACTAACTTTAGCCATATTTACTGGTTGACATCCATTGAATTGACTACAACAAAAATCGCCTTGACTATCGTATTATAACTGCCTACAAATCTGGTAACATCATTAGGGCACCCATCCATCTCCTAAGGCAACATCCTTTTATCCCTTTCAACGAAACCTTACTCCAAGCATCTCAATGATACAGTATCCGAATATCCTCATATCCACTATTTCCTTCAGTTCTAAGCCCTCAGTTTCTGCAACACCACCCTTTGACACCTCTATCCAGCAATTTCTATGGTGAATCCATATCACGAAAGCATTCTATCTACGTGATTCCACTGATAATGATGTCCGGTCACCCTGATTTCGGATTTGGGGATTACTACAAGGGTCATCTCCGTAAGCCTATCTGGGTTTAACCTGACAATCAATATAGCTTGTGGATCAAGCCGGTAAGCTTGACTTATTTACCAAATAATAGCAATATCCTAACTAATATCAGCTGTACATTAATCCTATTGATTTAATCAATTGCACTAATTAATTAGTAGAATTGAGTTAATAATAATCATAATCAGTTCATAGATAATTAAATTTATTAATTAGTTATATAATAATAGGAAGTTTATATAAAATTAACTTGTCAATACAATAAACTATTAACTTTTCATGTGAAATTTAACGACTTGCTGTCAAATATTTATTTGACTGCAAGTCGTTAAATTTCACATGAAAAGTTAATATTAACAACGCAGTTCGTCATGGAACAAGAAATCCAGGAAAATAATAAACTATGTGAAGCCCAATGATAATTTATTAATCAAGTTCAGAAAAAAATAATCTAGATAACCTAATAAATTATGCAAGGCCAATGATAATGAATCAAGTTCAGATAAAAAATAATCTAGATAACCAAGCAATAAATAATGTATTATTGTCACCTTTCGAGAAATTGGGATAATAATCATGATTGTATTTTCAGTAGGCTACAAGCAGCACTTTATGTTGACATAATTTTATTTCACAAATAGACTTGATTTGGCTAAAGGTGAAATTTTTCTGTAATGTTTTCCATGACGAAGCTTCTTTTCAGAAGTGAAATACATCCCTCAAGTATCTCCAATGTAAGTGAGTAAAACAATATATAAAAGTGAAATACAGTGTCAGTTTCAATATTAGATTGTGATCTGCCTCAATCTGCTGTAGCATATTAATTATGGTTCTAATAACGGTATATGAAAAGCTCAAGACAACTGTATAACATCAAATTCAAACAACATATAAGTGGAAATTTATATCAAGTTAAAATAATTGTACAAGTATCTGTGTAGATAAGAGTAAATAAAAAACAAAGAAAACAAAACAACTTTATGATTTAAATCCGAGCAATAACATAAGAATTTCAATTTTTTGTATAAAATGTTCAAACATTCTTGAAAAATCTTAGATTCACGTAGGCCTATTAATATCACAAAACTCAATGAACGAACTTATTACTCTGTTCCCTGAACAGCAAAACTGTTCCCTGTAAAAATTGACGAAGCAGTAAAAGAAAAGCCAGAAAAGCACTAAAGAGGGGAAGAATGCTTTGTGCAGAAATTAATTCGTGTAATTTGAAGGAAAAAGTGACTGCCTGTTTTTCCTGTCCCTTTGGAGACCCGATGCCTTTTTTCATTCTTTAATAAAGCAGAGTAGAAGCAGCAGTTTTGAAGAGGAAGTGAGAGGGAAATTGTTAAAGAGGAGAGGAAAGAGATGAGATGAAGAGCAACTGATGAAGCAACGTGGACAGAGAGAAATGGTGTTTTGGTGTCTCTCCCGGATTCTTATATTAAGCAATCAATCAACAAAGAAGATTGATTGTCATCGTTGCTTCCCCGTCCAGAGACTTACGGTACCTTTCCCCAGACAACGTTAGTCACCCCCATTTTGCAAAGAACAAGGTTCACAAATTGATGGAAAATAATTTTGAATAATTGAATCGTTTTAGGCTGATTTGCTTTGAAATGAGTGTTTTGAGATATCGTAATTCATGGAACATCATTCATTCCAATAAAGTTGAAATTGCTCTAACGAACGACTATGTCCAGTTGAATCAACCTTTCAGTAATTCTTCTATCAATGTAGCTTTTTATTAGGAGAAATTGCAGTATTTTTGCTGCATTAGAAATGATTAGTATTTTTGCACCACTTCATGTAAGACTCCAATAACGTTGAAATTGTTTTAATGCAAGAATATTTCCATTTGAACCAGCCTTTAGATTATTCTTCTATCGATGGATCAAAGTTTTAGTGGTTTTACACCATTAGTGATTTCTAGTGTTTTTATACCACTTCCCTTAGGATCTATTGTTATCATTTTCAAACCATAGATGAAAATTATTTTTATCAGACTTATTGTGTGAACTTCCACATAACTATTATTCGTGCTCACAAAAAGTATGCAGAAATTACAAATTATATTCCATGCCTCCAGTAGATTAAATTACTATTGAGTTCAGACTTTAATGAGTTTCGGATGCTTCAAGTAAAATATATTGTATAATTCTATCTATGTATTGCAAGTTTTGGATCTTCTTGTTAGTTTATTTTTGATTTTTTGAATATGAAAGGAAATAATTATTATTCCTTTTTGTCTTTCAAACTTTCAAAACATGCTCCTCTTTCATGAGTTTATTGTTATATGTGTCATCAATGTTCTAGATCCATTCATGAAATCATAATAGAACATTTTAACAATTTATGGATTCAAGGCAAGACAATCATTATTTGGAACTTCCGGTGGTTCGGAACCTACCTAAAACTGTAAGTCCAATTCATCAATCACCTTTATCCAACTCATTACCCAAGCACAAAGAATGCCCAAAAAGAAAGTTTACTGGAAGCTGGGAAGACTTTGTTCAGTCGGGACCAAATGCTATTGCATGGCTGAATGGACTGGATATTGAATTGTAGCCTTATCTATCAAAATGTATCACTGCTATAATGTATGTGTTTGTATATAAGTGACTGTTAACTTCGTTGCGTGCTCTTGTTGGGCCATACGATAAATAAATAAATAAACCCAAGCACAGGTCTCAGACTTATGTGGGTGGGCTTCATCCTCCGAAAAAAAACTTAAAATTCAAAATGGAGTATTCCTTTGTACAAGAATTCAGTTTTAAATAATCAACCACTATCAATCACTCAAATATTTGATAAAACCTGTACAATTACAATTACATTATTATTATTAGACGTAAAACTCCCAAAGTGGAAGACGCTGAGTCAAGATGGTTCATTTTTTGGACTTGTTCTTCTAGTTTGCCCACCATCTTTTCATTTTTTGTGCGAATTCAGCTTATCTCTTCACTCCATTTTGTTCCAACTCTTGGAGGTTTTGTCTCTGTTATAATTTCCCATTTATAAAGTTCTATTCTGAAGTTTTTTCATTGTAAATTTCTTTGTTGGTTATTTTGGCCAATACTAGGTCTTTTTTATCATTTCGTATACATTATTAATATTGGTGTTCACAACAGATGAATCTTATTGAAACTTGCTTATGCTATCCCGCAAACACAATTTTTTCTCTCTTTTTTTGGAGAATAAATCCCACATAGGTCTGAGACCTGTTCGTGGGTAATGAATTGGATGATGGTGATTGATGAGTTGGACCTACAGTTTTAGTTGGGTTCCGAATCACTGGGAAGTGATTTAACGGCAGAGAACAGTCTTCTTTGCTGGCCAATCAAATCGGTCACCTTTACAAAGAGCGCCCGGGAGCTACAGAGATGAGTTGGACCTACAGTTTTAGGTGGGTTCCAAACCACCGGGAGTTCCAAATAATGATTGTCTTGCCTTGAATCCATAAATTGTTAAAATGTTCTATTATGATATTATGAATGGATGGTTTTAGGTGGGTTCCGAACCACCGGTCATTCAGAGAATGCTGCATTGTGAAGAAGAATCTGTCCATCGTTTATTACTATTAGGGCATACAATTCTGAGGGTGATATAGCGTGCACCAGTGATATAAAATGTAATATTAACCTATAAGCACATACATTCGCCATTGTCAGACAATATACCATCTCAGTTTCAATCATTATAAGCATGAACCAACAAAGATCCACAGCATTCTTATTCTCGGTTGAAATGATTCCAGAAAGATAGAGGGTTGAGTACCATTGAAAAACTGTGATGAGAATACATTGTGGCGAGAAAAGAAAAAGAAGATGTGTGGTGGGATTGAGAATCCGACAAAGGTGAGATATGGGAAGAAAGGAAGAGCCATAAAAGAGAGATGAAAAGAAAATAGAATGCGAGTACTGTATGAGATAATGATATAAAGTAGTGAATGAAAGCGGGAATACGGCTTCAATCTCTAGCAGTGCTGCAGTGGAATAGAGAATGGATTTTCTCCCTTATTCAGCTTGGAATTCACTTCAAATATTAATTGCAATATGCAGGAGTGAAGCATCTGATCCCGAAATGAATAGAAGCTGTTGATGTTGTATGAATAGCCTATCTTAGAGAATAGTGGATATTCTTTGAAATATCTATGTGCATTCTGTGGTCGTGCGTTTCTGTATGTCAGGTTAGGTTAGGTTAGGATGGGTTAGGTTAGATTAGGTTAGGTTAGGTTAGGTTACTTCTAATAATATTATTACCAGACTTAAAAAAGTCTGGCTGAATAGGATGTGTCGATTTTGTGTTTTGTTTTGCTAACTTAACTGAGCAGACTAATATTATTTTTTCAATTATTATATTGCTTTGTATAATTTCTACTATCCTAATACTTATAACGGCTGATACTTAGAACAAAAAAACAAAATAAAAAATGCACTTACACTCAAAACCACACTGTACACAAACAAATACAATCTCCCAGGGATCTACAAACTGAACTGCTCTGATTGTAACAAATTCTACATAGGACAAACAGGCCGCACATTCAAACAACGTTACAAGGAACATTTTCAAGCCTTAATGTCAAAAGCTGAATCAAATTTCGCCGACCATATCATTCAAACTGGACACACTCTTACTGACATCACTACCAACCTACACATTCTACATATAAAGTCTAAAGAACACGAATACCTTGGAACATTAACTTTTTATGTGAATTTAATATTAACAACGCAGTTCGTCATGGAACAAGAAATCCAGACCTTGGAACAATTTGAAATATACAAACACACCACACACAATAAGCAAAACATCCTCAACGAACAACTAAATTTTAAATCACACAAACTTTTTGATCACATTTTACAAAAAACCACAATCCTTTTAACCAAAAAACTAACATCGATGATCAAGGAGCCTCTGAAAATGGATCTCAAAGATTTGAAAACGTTCGGCCTACAGAGTAAGTAAATTCTACTTATTCTTAATGAAAATTTGACTGAAAGTCGTTGAATTCACTTAAAAAGTTAATACTTATAACGGCTACGTGTCAGTTGGTAACGTGTGACTAAAATTATTTGTTACAACTTAATAAATATTACTAAATAAATAAAAAAGTATAGTGTATAAATAATGGGTAAATAATTTTATTTGATACAGTAAACCATGTTACCATACCTAAATAAATTGATGATGTTAAGTGAAAAAACTTCTGAATGTATGTTTAAATGAATTCCAATCTACAGGTTTTCTAGATTTTTTACAGTGTCATGCTATTAATCAAAAAATAGGATAACTCGAATAATTAACGTAGAAACTTGAACTAAATGAAATAATTATTTTTATGCCATTGATTTTGACATTATTACTTCAAATGTGGATAAGTTTCTATTCACATTTATTCAATATTGAAACAAAGTGTTCTCTAACTCAAAATTGATCCATAATAAAAATTGTTAAGAGGCTACTGGTACTGATTATTATAATTATAACTATATAATATATAATTATATATATTAACTATAATTATATCGTTAAGTCACGTCAGAGGCCCTGAACTTATTCAGGTGCGACCTGATAACTCTGACACCAGACCTGAGCCAGCCAGGTCACACGATATTATATATTGTTATGAATTTATGTGAATAAAACAGTCAGAGGCGTTTTAAACATGGATTTTATTAAAGAATAACTTTTGGAAAATTAACACTTGAACTGCTTAACACGAACTCAACTATTTATCTTCTATTGGAAAACCTTCTGAAGCTTTCAAACATTGCAAACATTATATTTGCTATTACCAGCTGATTTTTACATTAACAACTTGTCACCTGGCCGTAGCACTGCTCCCTCCTTAAGACTGTTCTGTCCCAGAACAGTTACAGGTCTGCAGATTGGGGGTGGCCTTACTGGATACAACTGACTAGCTGCCCATGGAGCAAACATGCAAACTGAGATGGTAATCCCAGTTTCTTTGAAGATTGTTTCGATCATTGGCCTCACGATTTTCCAGTCCAACCCATCATAGCCACAACCTAATCGGGGAATTCCAAGCTGCTTCACTCCCAGAGTTTGAAGACAATTCCGCAGATGATTTAGGCTCTCCCACAAGGCTTGATAGGTGGACTCCTGCTGAGGTTGATCTTTTGTCACCAAGCAGAAGAGCTGTTTTCCTTGCCTCTGAAGGTGTAGTGTTCTTCCAACAGCTGGTCTCTGAAGTTCCAGATCATTCAGTCCTCCAAACTTTTTCCTAAATACTGTAGCAATACCCCGAGAAGCTCCAAGATTTTTAGCTACACAGTGAGCCAGAGCATAGTCTTTTGGTAGGGTGAACAAATCTTGATAACAGACTTTTGTAACCTCAGCTTTCTGGAACATGTCCAAATTGGCCATAAATTCTTCAAAGTTGTGATCAACTGGTTGAATAGTTCTCACATCTTGGGCATTACCTGCAGTATTGTCTCCCTGGAATGGTGCCAGTCGATTGAAGTGGACAACTCTTGGTTTTCCTCTAGGTTTCTTGATCCGGTAGACTACATCATTGATTCTAGTAACCACTTCAAAAGGTCCATCCCAGGAAGTCTGTAATTTGGGGGAGTACCCTTGACGTCGCTGTGGGTTGTAGAACCAAACTAAGTCTCCAGGCTGGTATCCACCATGATCTGCCTTGATATCATAGCGTTCTTTCATCTTGTCACTGGTTCCTTGGATGTTGGTTCGAACAATCTCATGAATCTCATCCATCTGTTTCCGAAACTGGGTGACATAGTCCTCTCCTACCAAATCCTCTCCAGGTGTACATCCAAACTTTAAATCACAAGGCAGTCTAATATCTCGCCCAAACACTACCTTGGCTGGTGAAAGTTTTGTAGACTCATTGACAGAGCTTCGGTATGCCATCAGGAATAGGTGAAGATATTGATCCCAGTCTCGTTGATGCTTGGATACAACTTTTGACAGGTATTTTCCCATGGTCCTGTTCATACGCTCCACCATTCCATCTGACTGAGGGTGAAGGGGTGTAGTCCTTGTCTTATGGATTCCCAGCACCTCACATATACGGGAAAACACTGAAGACTCAAAGTTCCTTCCTTGATCAGAATGTAACTCTAATGGGACACCAAACCGACTGACAAATTCCTTGATTATTACATCAGCAACACTGACTGCTTCTTGATTTGGCAAGGCATAGGCTTCGACCCATTTGCTGAAATAATCCATCACTACCAGGATATACTTATTCCCACTGTCAGACAATGGAAATGGTCCAGCTATGTCAATGGCTATTCGCTCAAAAGGTGCTCCAACATTGTATTGTTTCATGGGGGCCTTCTTTCTATGCAAGGGGCCATTTGCAGATGCACAAACAGTGCAATTGCGACACCAGTTCTTGACATCTTTGCTTGAATTTGGCCAGTAAAACCTCTCTCGTACTTTCTCCAGTGTCTTATGAACTCCAAAATGGCCCCCAGAGACTCCATCATGTATTTGTCTCAGCACTTCAGGAATCCTTTTCCTGGGAACAATAATTTGCAGCTTATGCTGATCACCAGCTGCATTCTCTAGCTTCCTTTTCAGGATTCCTCTGTCTTCCACAATAGAGTCCCATTGTGCCCAGAGGGACTTGACATGTGGTGGAAAAGGTGCTATTTCTTGCCAACTAGGTCGTCTTGCAGAACGTTTCCACAACCAAAGGTGCTTCAGATCAGGGTCTTCTTCCTGATCCTCAAGTAACTCAGCACCTTGCCAGTGGTCATTGGCAATAGTTGTCCTATGTACCAAAACTTCCTTCCCATCCTGGCGTGAGCAGTGTTTGCAGTCCTCCTCACAGGGTCTTCGAGAAAGGGCATCAGCATTCAGGTGACTATTTCCAGCTCGGTGTACAAATTTAAAGTCATATTCTTGTAAGTGCTGGATCCATCTTGCCACTTGTCCTTCAGGAGACTTGAACCGGAGAAGCCATGTCAAGGATGCATGATCAGTTCTCAGCAGGAATTGACGTCCATATAAGTATTTGTGGAAGTGGCTGATTGATTTCACTACTGCTAGCAGTTCTCTTCTAGTAACACAGTAGTTACGCTCAGGTTTTGACAGCACCTTGTTAAAATATCCAATGACCTTTTCCTCCCCATCTTGCTCTTGAGAAAGTACTCCACCAATTGCTGTGTTGCTGGCATCAGTGTCAAGAATGAACTTGCCTTCAACTCTTGGGTAAGCCAATATAGGTGCTTGGCAAAGTGTCTCCTTTAGTCTGTTGAAGGCCTGCTGGCAATTTTTGTCCCAGAGAAAACTCTGTTTCTCCTCTGTCAGCTTGATGAGGGGTTTTGCTATACCAGAGAATCCCATCACAAACCGTCGATAATATGTGCAAAGGCCAAGGAAACTCCGCACTTCTGATTTGTCTTTGGGCACTGGCCACTTGGTTATGGCTGTTACCTTCTCAGGATCCATAGACACACCTTTATCAGATACCACATGCCCTAGGTAATTAACCTGTCTTTTAAACAGATGGCACTTCTTTGGGTTGAGCTTCAGGTTAGCTTGTCTTAGTCTTTCAAATACTTGCTTCAAGTTTTCCAGCTGATGTTGGAAAGACTTTCCCAAGACAATGATGTCATCCAGGTAGACCAGGCAAGTTTCCCATGACAGTCCCCTCAACACATTCTCCATTAATCTTTCAAAGGTTGCTGGAGCATTACACAAGCCAAATGGCATCACAGTGAATTGCCAAAGACCTTCTCCGATTGAAAATGCAGTCTTTTCTTTGTCCTTAGGTTCAAGTCCAACTTGCCAGTATCCACTTTTCAGGTCCAGAGTCGAAAACAACTTGCAACCTTCCAGGCTATCCAGTGTGTCATCAATTCGAGGTAGAGGGTAACTGTCTTTTTTGGTGACGTCATTCAGAAGACGATAGTCCACACAGAACCGGAGTGTATTATCCTTTTTTTTTACAAGCACCACTGGTGAAATCCAAGGGCTATTGGATGGTTCAATTATACCTTCATTTTCCATTTCCTTAATTATTTTTCTAGCTTCCTCTCTTTTAGCCAGAGGTAACCTTCTAGGGTTCTGGCGGATGGGTTTGGCATTTCCAGTATCTATTGCATGCTCAACTATGTTGGTTCTGCCTTTTGGGCCCTCTCCTATATCAAAAATATCCTGATAATTAGTTATGAGGTCCCTTACTTCATTTTGTTGTTCTTTGACTAGATCTTGACAGGATACTTCAACAAAGGCCTTCAGCTTCTCTGGGAGACACTTCTTCTGTGGTTGAGTTGTCTGCATTTGTTGTATGACAGATGTGACTGGTGAGCAATGTCCCAAAGTACTACTTCTCTTCAAAGTAACTTCATAATCATTCACATTCATCAAGAGGACAGGGAATTCTTGGCTAGTAAGAAAAAGTGTCCTAGCCACTAGGACACCATGACCAAGCTCCTCCTCATGGATTTCTGGCTCTAGCAACACATTAATCCCCACAGGGACATCCTCCTTTGTCGTAGCATGAGTCACAATCTGGCTCCTTGCTGGTATTGTGATTTCTTTCAGCAGTTGTATTTGGGCTGTACAGTCTTTTCCAGAGTGTAGAACAACTTCATCTCCACCAATGGTCAATGTCTTCCTTCTAAGATCCAACTCTAGGCCAAAAGTAGAAAGAAAATCCAAGCCTAGTATGACTTCTTCACTAATCTCTGCCACAAGTACACAATGTTTAAAACAGGCCTTACCAATCTTGAAGGTGGCAATCATCTCTCCACAGACACTCACAGGCCCACCTGTAGCAGTTTTCAGCTTCCAGGTTGTTGGTGAGATATCTTGCTGGTTAGCTACTGTTTTGGAGTTTATTATTGTCTTAGTGGCTCCAGTATCTATAAGTAATTTATAGGAGCTTCCATTCACCATTCCATTAATGTAAAGACTGTGGGGTTTATCAGATAACATTGCAATGACTGGTTTTGTACATGGGGAGAGGGTCTTCTGTCTACAGGTTGATGGTTGCCCCTTTACATCAACCCTCTTTAGTTTTCCTGATTCTTCTCAGTGGTTGATTTATTTGGGCACTTATTACGCAGGTGCCCTCTCTCTCCACAGCGCCAGCAACGTATCTCCCTCCTTCCTGTTCTTAACTTTTCTATGACTTTCTTCACCAATTCTTCCAGAGACTCATCACTACTATCCTTTGCTTCAAAAGCCCGGACTCGGGCATTACCCTTCACTGATTGTCGTACTGCTTCGAATTCCAAAGCCTGGGTGAGGGCCTCACTGAGTGTCTGAGGGCGAGTCAATTTAATAGCTTGTTGAGTTTCAGGTTCCCAAAGACCATCCAGGAACCTCTCAATGGCTAGAATCTCATATACTCTATCATCCACAGATGGGTAGGCTTTTCTTACCAGGTGGGCAATATCACTTTCAAACTCTTGGAGTGATTCGTTTGGCTTCTGGATCCTATTCTTGAGTTGTGAACGGTAAAGTTGATCCATGTGTTGATGGCCAAACCTCATTTCTATGTGTCTCAGAAGCACATCGAAGTTCTGCCTATCAGCCATAGGGATTGTTTGGAGAACTGCTAATGCATCTCCACGGAGTGACAGGCTAAGCATTGCAGCTTTCACTGCAGGTGTCCAGCCATGTATGTCAGCAGCTGTCTCAAGCAAGGAACGGTAATCTTCCCATGGCATCTTTCCATCAAAAGTGGGTAGCCCAATTGGATGACTTGGCAGGATGATAGGTGCTTTTTGATAACTTACAGAAGTGTCTTCTCTAATTTGATTAACAGAGGCAACATCAACCATAGAGATTGATCTTTCAATGCCATTATTGTGTTTCTGTAGTTTTTCAAACTTCTTTTCAAATTTATCTTCCATGTTTTTCATTTTCTCTTCCATGTCTTTCATTTTATTTCTTACAAAATTATGATTTTTCTCAAATTTATCTTCCATGTTTTTTATTTCATTTCTTAAGAAACTATGATTTTCCTGCAATTTTTCCTCAAATATATCTCTGTTCTCTTCTAATTTTCTTTCCAAAGCTGACTTTAACTCACCATATGGGGTTTCAAAGAGGAATATGTCTGGATCCAAACCTTCCTCAACCAATGCCACACGAAGTCGTTCTTGCAGAATAGCTTTATTACCACTTATTTCAAGATCTCGTTCTTCTAATTCTTGTTTTAATTCACTCACTTTCAAACATGAAAGTTTTAAACCTTTTCCAGCCATTTTAAATCTCAAACCAGTATAACTGTTAAAAGTAAACACAAAAAAATGGATGAACAAATGAATAGTTGAAAAACACTAATAAAATCACTTTTCGAATAGATAAACCCACCTCAAATGCACTTATCCCACTTCTGACACCAATTGTTATGAATTTATGTGAATAAAACAGTCAGAGGCGTTTTAAACATGGATTTTATTAAAGAATAACTTTTGGAAAATTAACACTTGAACTGCTTAACACGAACTCAACTATTTATCTTCTATTGGAAAACCTTCTGAAGCTTTCAAACATTGCAAACATTATATTTGCTATTACCAGCTGATTTTTACATTAACAACTTGTCACCTGGCCGTAGCAATATTATATATATAACTAAGTAGGCTATCAACTCAGTGACAATCTTATAAGAATGCCAAATCTGATAACTACTAATATAATGATTAGTGTTTCAATAGTTGAATTTATAAAAGCTTCAATTTATAAGAACGCGTGGAAATTTACGAAAATTACAAAAAATGTGCAAAAATACTTCCTTTATATGAAAATAAAATTTGCAAAAATGTCCAAAAATAACTTCATATATTTGTCTTTATATGAAAATAAAATCGTTAGGGGATGTCTAACTGATCTATATACCATATTAACAGAGAACTGTGCCATCAAAATATAAACCACATCCCAAAAGACAAAATGCATTGCCAAAAATAGTAAGATGATAATAATAAAACACGACAGGACAAAGTTCAGTATAACTTGAAGGCAATGGACGGAATATTGTGAATAACTATTATCTTTAATTTCTAAATGGTTTATTGGTTATTGGCAATAAAATATTTTTATTGAATATTGATAATACTGTAATATGTTGTGACCAAAGCCTATCAGTTCCCAATCCTAAAGAGGTTTATAGTAAGTAAAATGACCCGAAATTAATACCGTATAAAAAACTAAAATAAAATACTAGATCTATCTGGAGATCAAACCCGAGACTAACATGCTCGTCAGAATTGATTTGTAACTTAGTAAGTTTATGTCCATATTGCTTTATCCATAATTAATGATCCTACTGAGTGGCATAATGTATGAGGTTATTATACGAAGCAGATGTGGATGACTGATAACATCGAAGACAAATCCATTTGTTAACTTGAAATATATGAGAAGGGTGAATTTCCATGTGGCTCATCACACTAATATTACATCTGGGACCTGTTTCATGACAAATTACATACTAAAATTATTAGTTACTGTATTTTTATTTGTGATTGTAATATTTCATAACATTCAAACTCACAAAATTACTCAAAAAATATACTGAAGACAGAAAACTGGACCATGACCAAAAATAATTCCCGGTGGTGACTGATATTTTTGTGCAGTAGCGTTCATCGATTTCCATCAGCTATTCAACGCTATTGTCAATACCCGCCATTGCGGAAGTATTCAGTATAAATTAATAGCACTTTGAGGAATTCGAAATTAATAAATTGTGTTTCTGTGTATTTGCCAGTTTGTTAAATTGGCAGTTACTTGCAAAAATAATACTGTTACCTACTGATGGAATCTTGAAATATTTCAAACTTTTTGATGAGGATTTGAATTGTTACTGCTTATTAAAGTTTCAATTACTTAATATAATTAATTATTTTCATATCTTCCTTTCTTCCTTTTCTATCTTTTGAATAATGTAGTTTGTCTATCTATCTAATTACTAATAACAAGTAATTAGATTAGAATAACAAGTAATTAATTACAAGTAGTTAGTAAATTACTAATTACTTGTCATCAGTGCTCAATGCTAAAACATTAGTTTTTCTAAAGCGACACATGAAAAAATATCTGATAATTAAATAGATAATCAAAACAGTTAAATATAAAAACATCTACAATAGAATACCATTGTAAATAATTTTAATCTGTCTATATTGTATTTATTGCAATACATGTACACTACATAATTTGTATAATAGTTGAATTTGTTAGATTTAGAACTACTTTTCTTGTCAGACATTTGATGCTCAGTAATAGTTATTTATGTATTAAGAGCGTGAAGCGCGACTTTATGAAATGAAATAAAAATATGCTTTATTAGGCGGAGTTGGGACTTAAGAGTCCCCTCTACCACTCAACCTTGAAAGCTCAACTTTATCGCTCGAGTCAAAACATTTACTGCGCGACGCAGAGCGGAGCGCAGTAATTTTGCGAGAGCGATAAAGAAGCTTCACGCGCGAATTACATACAATATTTTTCCTAAAACTGCAGTTCTGGATTACAAAACAATAAAAGCTTGTAATTTGTAACATCACAGACCATGCGCGGATTTGGTTAGCGTTCGCCATTGTTGAGGTTATGTGATCCACCAATGAGAAGGCATCAAAATCAAAACAGAAGCGTAAAGAAAACAGCTGGCGAGCGTAAAGTACTTAACCGCTTGCTGAGCAGTAAAGAGGTATTTTACAATTAGTTTTCAGTACGTAAAGAACTACTTTACGAGCAGTTGTAGGAAAAATAATTTATTGTATTTGTACATTTTGCATTCAATTTCAATAAAGATTGTATTTTGTTCGAATGTCAATAAATAATTATACTACTCTTTTCCATTCTTTCTAGTTTTAATTTTTTTATTGCGGATGACGCTAACATGAGTCCGGAGACCTGTGCGTGGGTAATGAGGTGGATGGGTGAATGATGAGAAACATCCATGGCTGAATGAGATTCGAACCCAAGGCTGCAAGAAACGAAGCCAGCTAGAGCCTTATCTTAACACAGACAAGCGCTCCAACCAACAGCGCTATACTAAATTAGAGGTGCAAGCTGGAGTGCCTCAGGGTCAATACTAGGTCCATTGCTTTTTTTGTTATATGTTAACCGTTCACCTAAAGAATTAATTAGTGGTAGAGCCCTCTTATTTGCTGACGATACATTACTCATTTTCAGCAATTCCATTCTAGATAATTTGGAAATAAGTGCCCATATAGTTGTGCAGTCCATTGTCCAATTTTCAGTTGAAATTAACTATAAATAGTAAAAAATGCCAATACCTTCAATTCAAAAACAAACATAATTTAAATGAAGATAGGGCTATAAACGTGTTTGTAAACGATAATTAATTAGACCAGGAAGAAAAAATTGCATTTCTAGGAGTTATGTTGGATAGACGATTGACCTGGACTCCATACATTGAGAAAATATGTAGTAAAATTCCATCTGGGGTATTTGTCCTGCGACAGCTCGCTAGATTGAATGACAAAAAGTTACTTTTTACAGCTTACCATGGGCTCTTACTGTCACATATTAGGTATGCTATCTTAGTATGGGGTAATTCATCAAAACAAAATCTTGATAGGGTGTTTAAGATCCAAAAGAAAGCGGTTGGGTGATAGAAAGAGTAAATAGATTAGATTCATGCAGGCCGTTGTTCAAGAGACTTGGTCTCCTAACTGTACCCTGCTTATATGTGTATGAAGCTACTCTATATGTAAAAACGAATGATATTAACCAAAATCTTGATGTACATGATTATAATACAAGAAGCCGAGGAGATTATCACTTGGTGAGTCACAATAGTAGCTTATTCAAACAAAAACCTAGTTATATTGGTAGGAAATTCTACAACAAGCTACCGCAGTTTTTGAAGAGTCTTGAAAATATAGAAATATTTAAAAAACAATTGAAGAAATATTTAGTTGATAAAGCTTTTTATAGTGTACAAGAGTTCCTTTCACATCAAAATTAAGCCTCACCTCAACTAATTGAAGTATGGTATCTAGTGTATAATATTGTTGATCTGACTTGTCTTATACTCCTTAACTGGAGTCTCCAAGACGTAATCTACAAAAAAAAAACCAGAACAGATCTTGTAAACGTTTTTACGTGTCACTTTTCACTTTTAACTTGCAGTTTGTTTTGAAACAACTAGGGGTGGTACAGAGAATAGCGAGTTTACACATCCAAATTTATGTACATTACACATATATGTTTACAAATATAAATTTATGTACAATTATGATATTGTGAAAATAATGACAGCCCCACAGTGGTGTAATCAGTTGAGGCGTTAAGACTCTGACTGACTGCTACTCCTGCGGTCAAGGGCTCGATTCCCGGTTTTTTAGACTTGCATATTTTGAGCAATCATTCAACCTCAACACATTAACCAAATCAACCTCACTACCTAAGCAAAGGTCTCAGAAGTAAACTCAATCTTTTACTTTCACAATTTCGTTCACTTTATTTTGAATTACTTTCAATTAATTTACTTTCAATTTTATAATATTTTACATCAAAATTAAGCCTCACCTCAACTAATTGATGTATTAATAATTATTATCGTAACTAATTTTTTTTTTTTTTAGGATGAAGCCCACATAGGTCTGAGACCCGTGCGTGGGTAATGAGTTGGATGATGGTGATTGATGAGTTGGACCTACAGTTTTAGGTGGGTTCCGAACCACCGGGAAGTGATTTTACAGCAGAGAACAGTGTCTTTTTTGCTGGCCAATCTAATCGGTCACCGTTACGAGAACGCAGCTTATCTCTCTGATTGAACAGATACCTGCTACGGCTCGCGGCTATCACTTCACTAGTGTATGTTGATGTGACTTGTCTTATACTCCGTAACTGGAGTCTCCAAGACGTAATCTACAAAAAAACTACATATTTGAGCGCATACTATATAATAAAACTAGTGACTATATAATAATTATTAATTTATTGTTTATTTTATTTACCTTTTAGGGCTAGAAAAGCATCCATTAGGTACACTATTATTATATAATAATGCTAATGATTATATAATAGTTATTCGTTTATTGTTAATTTTATTTACCTTTTAGGGCTCGGGAAACATCCATCAGGTACACTGGGAGAGGTACGAGAGTTTCCATGACCCATTCCATCAAACTGATATGAAAATCGCTCACAATATGTCACTTTCCGCTCTTCATTTGAACATTATTCTTGTATTTTATTGGTCAAATTCATTTTAAAATTATCCAATCTTATTGAATTTCATAATAATTCAATGCAATATTATGGAGCTATTCCATATGAATATTATGAACTATTTACAGCAGTCACATTCAGATGAAATAAATTTTCGAAAGTATCCACTATAGTCTAAAACAGCGTATCATCTAAAAAAAAACCTAACATAGTTACAGAGTAGTGCCTAACATAGAGAAAATTATTTTATTCGGCTGTATCAACTCCAGAGATTCATAGCTACTTATTGAGACTGATGGTAGAGTTTCCAAACCTATAACTATTAGTTATTACTTTAGTATAATTATGTTTTATGTAGTATAGTCCAACGATTTTGTTATTTTTTTAATTAAATGGAAATAAGTTTACAAAAACTAACAAAACCACAAATGAAAAACTTTTTTTTCCCCAAACACACACAGCTTTACAACCTTCCTCACTTCATTTGTGTCACAAATAAAATGAATGCTTCTATTTGATAACTAATTGTGTATAGTAAATAATTATTAATTTCAATAAAAAAACATGTAATCCTACTAACTTACTATGTGTTATTAAATAAGGATTTCAAAGTCGTAGAATTGAATTATAATACATGAATTCTGGTAGATATACAATCAAATTCTATTCAAGCTGTTTAGTAAATGTAAAAGAGAAGTTTACAAGTTACAAGTTAACAAGCTTCGAAGTTTAGTGATTTAATTTTGTTTTAAAATCAAAAGTATAGATTTATGGAGCATCGAAACGTGAAACTTACAAAGAAATGAATTTTTCCCAACAAAATGATAACCTTCTCTTTAAATAAAATTTGTTTGTCATCATTATAAAATCTATATTATAGATATTTTTGTTTGAAAATCTATTTTGTAGATATTTTACAAGAAAGAAGAAAATGAAAAACTTCCCTCAACAAAAACACAAATGAAATCTTTCCCTCAAAATAATTCTTCTTTCACGCAAGAAGAAAATGAAAAATACCCCTAAAAAACACAGATAAATCGTTCCCTCAAAATAAATTTGTTATTATTTTAATATTTAAGCTATTTTTGTTTAGAAATCAGTGTTGAAATTTTTCGAGCAAGAAGTGCATGAAAATATGTTTACGAAAACCAAAAAAAAACAACAATTGAAAACTTCCTTTCCAAAACATACGCTATCAATGTAGTAGATATTTTTCAAACAAGAAGAAAATGGAAAACTTCACTGAAATCACCAATTTCCTAAACAAAAACAAAAAATGAAAAGCTCCTTTTCCCCCAAACACACACAGGAAAAGCTTCACAACTTTCCACACTTCACTTGTGTCTCAACTTGGAGGATGCTTCTTGCTCTGTTCCTAACCTAGCACTACAAGCTCGAGAATAAATTGCACTCTCACATCAAGCAAGCACGTACATACAGTACACAGTATTGTTCCAGACTCCAGAACTAAGCGAGCATGATCACATCTGACGTCACTCCCCCCCTCCCCCAACTCACACCCCTAAACCCTTGGCGGGGGTTCTCTGACAGAATCAGCGTACTACTTCATCCCTTCTGCCCTACACCCTCGGGTGGTTTGCAACCCCACCCTTTCTCGACCCCTTCTTCTTCCACTTCCTCATATTCTTCTTCCTGTTCCTCGGTTCTGTTTCTAAAATGACACCTGGTCCTAGCATTGCAAGTTGTGCACCCCACGCAAAGGAAAAAGTAGGGGTGGAAGGGTGGTGCCAGAACAAGGGTAGTTTGGTAGGGGGAGGGGTTTCGGCGTTATGTCTCTACAGGAAAAATTATTCCAAACCCCAAAAAAGCACAGCGCCCACTACAAATCCCTAGTGCACTCATTATTGGACGACCCTTTATGCATTTCTCATTCACCCCCCCCCCGCCCCCACCCATCATAAAGGTCGTTCATCCTAGATTGTAAAAGTTTTGACACACAAATGACACACGCTCACAACAATGGGAGGACACACGACTCACGAACGCACGCGTGCTTATCGGAACACTCTTGCAAACAAAACCTCTCGAAAAAAATTAGATTGAGGGATTAAATTATTTTTCAATTGTAAAAAAATTGATAGCATTTTTGTGTACAAAATAGATTATGATTGTGAATAACTTGGATGAAACCCACATAGGTCTGAGACCTGTGCGTGGGTAATGAGTTGGATGATGGTGATTTATGTGTTGGACCTACAGTTTTAGATGGGTTCCGAACCACCGAACCACTTCTATTGCTAGCCTAGAAATCAGTCGGTATATACAATGTTTTTTGTTTCTAATACAACCTTTTAGACTAGCTCTGGACAGATCGAGATAGATTATATTTATAGATAAGAATAATAATCTTCATTTGCCATTAAACAATAAAAAACATTGCAATAGGCTTCGTCAAATTAATTGTAACATAGTTTACGATGTTGATTCTCAGCTTAAACAAATGGACAATATTGTAATTTTACCTTGAACTAAAAATTTTCAACATTTCATACATTAAAATACATCTCAAGTCTCAAGTTTGAACAAAAATTATAATCATATTTTCAAGTCACTAATATCACAATCCTTGTATTCATTCAAATCATTGAGTGGTTTTTTCTTAACCATTTGTTAATTACCAATTTAAAGCTTTTTTCTGGTAATATTCTTATTTCAAGTGGAAGCTTAAATATTACACATCTCCTGTATAGATGGCTTTTATGAGTCTTTGACAATCTTATATAAGGAGTAAGAAGATCACCGTTCGTTCTAGTATTATAATTATTATGATTATTATTATTTTGAGAAATAATTTTTAAATTATTTTTAACCTGTATCAAATAATTATAATATATATACATTGTAGGCACTGTCATATTCTCAAATTCAAAAAAACTCTCCCTAAAATAATTCTCCCTAATAAAACTCTCCCAATTCTCTTTGTTGTATGTTTGCAATAATTTGTTGTTAAATTTGTTAAGTTGTTGTTCGAAAAATTTATTGTTTTTATTGAGGGCGGAGTTAGGACTCAAGGGCTCTTCCACTCAACCCATAATTAATTGAGATGGACAGCTGTCAACCAATAGTACTACTGACGTTGAAAAAGAGATAACCTTCCACTGAAAGAGATGAATTAAATAATTTTTTAAAAGATCTCTGTATTATAAGGTTTGTAGACCTACAGTTTCGAGTCAGTCTTTGCTTCTTTCAAGTTCTTAGAAATTGATAAATGATATTTTCAAAAGTTTCATTATTTACTTTGAACATTGCGTCCAAAAATAGTATACAATCTGAGTCAAAAATTCATGTGATGTTGAAAATCACTCGTATTCAAAATTTATTACAAGAACAATAAGTGAAATAATTTATCTATACTTAATTTATATACTATATATACTTATGTCTGCAAGTTTCTTAAAGAAGTTTAAAAACAGTCTAGTCAGCACCGATGATGGAGCCAAGCGGTCCGAAATCACCCTCTGCTCTGTGAGTAAAGTATTTTAATTTTTTACTGCGTAGTCTTGCAATTACGAGTTACTAGTAAAACGTGCAATTCGTCATGCATACCAGATTTCAAGATTTTAAAAATAGTATGATTATCGTCAAATAGCTGTATTTATACAGCAAATGTTATTAACTAGCCAAAGAAAATCCCAAGTAAAATGACGAAGTCCGGACAAAATTCGTCCGTTCTAGACTTAAAATCTTAGATAATATAAGTTAGCTAAGAAATTTCGAAATAAATATGAACCTAAATCCTATGAACCTAAAAATAAACCTAAATATGAACCTAAATTCATACTAGCTAAGGCATTTTGAAATAAATATGAACCTAAATCGAAACACATATTTGGATAATCTAAGAAACATTAATGGTTAAAATTAAAATATTGTTGATAATTTTTTTAAATGCACCTTCCTGTAAATCAACTTGAGGTGAATTTGAGAGTGGACCCCAACCTTTCAACTAAATCTGGTTTAACTATGCTTTCCTATTGAACATGGTTTGTCCCTTTTTAAAATGTACTTTTGCTATAAATCTACTTTATCTACGACCATGTCATAATGTATACATTACAGTTTCACAATTGATGCCAAAACAGCTGTCTTTTCGAAATGCTTTTTGAAACCTGTTGTATAATGAGCTCATTATAGTACAGGTTCTACATTAGGCCTATAACACGGGTTCTGGGCCAATCAGAAGCATTTTTGATGGAATCAATATCGTAATTCAATATTGTGAAACTATCAGCTGATTTGATCAAACTGCTAACTAAGCTGCTAACCTAACAATCTACTATAACTTCTCGTATTTGAGATGAGAGGTTAGGTATCTCTGACAGTCACAGGTAAAATGAAATTGTTTTAATTAAATGTATACTAGTGGTCGTAGATAAAATAGTGTATGCAACGATTTTATTTGGCCATTAAAGCACTCGTGAAATATTTATAACACTCGCATTCGCTCGTGTTATAACTTACATCTAACTCGTGCTTTAATAAGGGTCAAAATAAAATCGTTGCATAAACTACTATAAAGTGAATTCAATAGAAGTTTGTCTAGCTCACATGGTTTGTCAATTTTTCAAATACATCTTCCTATAAATCCATTTAAAGTGAATTTAAGAGTGGACCCCAACCTTACAACCAAATCTGGTTTATCTATGCTTTTCTAGTGAACATGGTTTGTCCTTTTTATTTTTTTTATGGCTGATGATGGCCATATGAGTCTGAAGACTTGTTTGTGGGTAGTAAGGTGAATTTGACGAGAAAAATCCATGGCTGAATGAGATTCGAACCCAAGGCTGCAGGAAAACGAAGCCAACTAGAGTCTTATCTTATCACAGACAAGCGCTCCAACCAACTGAGTTCAAATGTACTTTCCTATAAATCTACTTAAAGTGAATTTAATAGATGTTTGTGTAGTGACATGGTTTGTCACTTTTTCAAATGCATCTTCCTATAAATTCATTTAAAGTGAATTTAAGAGTGGACCCCAACCTTACGACCAAATCTTATCAAACAACTGCGTGGTTATGACTCGTCTTGAAACCATTTGAGCTATAACGATGGCCTCATATCAGCTCCACCAAAAACCATTAGATGCCGTCTCCCCTTATGGACTTAGGAGTCCATTACAACGCCTGCTCCCTTGCGAATTTAATAATATTGAGCCGCCACTGCTTCTGCTGAGTATCGAATCGGCTTTTTGAATTTCTGAACGTGCAAACGCATGCACATGAATTTATATTTACCCGGGGCGGCCACTGCAAAAGTAGAGAGAGCGGGAGAGAGTGAGAGAGAGAATGAGAGAAGAGTGAGAGTGAGTGAGAGTGAGAGTGTGAGAGAGTGAGTGTGAGAGAAAATGAAGAGCCCCTAAAAGTCGGGTAGTCACTAGACCCTAGCGAATTGCATCGTGGCGGTACCGTATCAGACGCTTTTGTCATTGTGGGTGTGTTCGTCTCTCTTTGTTAAAAAGAAAGAGAGTGATAATGTGCGAGTGAGGAAGAAGGAAAAGTGGCAAGGGGTGAGTGAGAGCGAGGAAGGAGGAGGAAGTGGGAGGGGTGAGTGTGAGAGAGTATGAGAGTGAGTGAGAGAGTCTGAGCTAGTGAGGAAGGTTGGGGGAGAAAGTCATCAGGAGAGTATATTTGTATAGAAGTTTGTTTAAGTACCTTAAGTAAATAGGAAATAGTGTGTGGTGTGTGGTTACTCACTGATAATTCTGAGAAGAGGGTGATTGTGTACAGGGCAACTAATTGATTTACACATATTAAAATATATGATTGATAGATACTATTAAGAATTGTATTTACTTGTATTAAATCAATATATGGCACCTCCTGAAAAACCCTCTGGTTTAGGAGGACCTTTGTTGTAATTATACTGTAAATAAATTGATTGATTGATCGATTTGAATTTGGCATCCACCCAAATTTAAAGTTAGCATATAGCTGAAAGTATACTCATGCTTTCGAATTAAATCCAAACGCGAAAAAGATTCATATGGATCAAATTAAACATTTCGCTTGTTGAAAATTTAACGTTTTAACACCACTTAGATAGCAGACTTGGTCGAGGATTTTGTTAAGAATGCAAGACAGATGGCAGACAAAAAATTGTATGCGTCACTCATTTTGTAAACATCGCTTCCATTCATTGTCGGCATATGCTTCGAAGAGATTGTAAATTGACACTTGTTTTCTTCTTTCTCCCAATATGTCTCCCTCAGTCTTGTTACTCAGGTTTATTCTAGTTTTCAACAACTTTCCAGAATCTTCCAGATTATGTTACTAGCTTCCAGCATTTTCTGGAATACTTCAAACACTATTACAGGAGAAGTTATATAAGGATATTATATAGGGATATTATATTAGGAGAAGTCCACATAAACAGGTGCCATTTGCTCTTCACAACATTCATATCCAGTGCCGGTTTAGTGACAGTTTATATAGACATTGTGTTTATGCATATAAAGTGCTTGTGATCAGTTTTTGTGATAAATTCTTTGACAATACTCAGTGCTATTATTGGGATTATCAAATACCGTAACAGACTGCTTCGAAAGTGTTCCATTTATTATTGAGTATTTAACTGTTTTTAGACACTTCTTACTTTATTGAACAATTTATTGGATAATTGTTTATTTAATTATCAATGACTAATGGATGGAATATTTAGTAAACTTACAACACTCTGAAAAGTCCTATGCACCACCGCTAAGTAGGCCATAACTTATCACATTTTTAGGCCTATTATTGGCCTTTCATAGGCCTATTCGTAGTAAGTAATTAATTTTTGTAGAGTGATACCGAAAATTCACTATTAGCTGAACGTTATTGATTTGTTTTTTCTTATTTGTTTTTCTTGTGATTAGTGCGTGTTGTAAGTAGCTTGTGTAATTTTAGTGCGAGTGTTAATTTCACTACTCATGCGAAAAGAAAAATAAGTTGTAGCAGAAACAAGAAAAAAGAGAGTACAAGAAGTATGCGTGTTTATGTGACTATGGAGCAAGTGAGACAACAACATTGTGTGATGCGTTTTTCTTGCAGTTGTTGTTGTTGTTGTTATTCAGGGTTGGTTACAGAGACGGAAGGTTGATGGAGCTTGGGTTTGGGATCCAAGTTAGACTGGGAATTTGAAGTGATTACGCCGGCAACACGTCGACCTCCACCTTCATCTCACTTGGGGGATCTGTCGTTGTTGTATTGTATCTGGCGATCCAGCGCGCATGAAAGCGCTTCCACGGCTTTACGGGGAAAAACCACGTGGGGGAAACTGATGCGTGTGAGGACTGACTGATGCGGATGAGGCCGGGGATCAACGCTCCATATCCTCCATACTCAATCCTCCATCCTCCATTCACCCTCTTGCAATTGTCTCGGCCTCTCGATACGCAACCATCATCATTTGACATCGGAATTGCCGCTTCATCCTTGGTAGATCTCTATAGGATCTCCTACCCTTAGATTCTGTATCTAAGTTGACGAATACATGAATTTCTAATAGGGATTAATTTTCAAGATTTTATAGGAATTCTGCTTAAAATTTCGGTTGCAAAGTGTTCTAATGATGTTTTAGAAGTGATCTAATGTGATCAATGTCCTATAAAAAAAAAATTGGAAATAAAAGGTTCCGGTATAGATTGGTAGAAAACTATTTGGTGGCTAAGTGCTCTAATAATGTTTTTTCCTACAACTGCTCGTAAAGTAGTTCTTTACGTACTGAAAACTAATTGTAAAATACCTCTTTACTGCTCCGCAAGCGGTAAAGTACTTTACGCTCGTCAGCTGTTTTCTTTACGCTTCTGTTTTGATTTTGATATCTTCTCATTGGTGGATCACGGAATCCGTGAAATTCACATAACCTCTACAATGGCGAACGCTAACCAAATCCGCGCACGCTCTGTGATGTTACAAACTACAAGCTTTTATTGTGCTGGAATCCAAAACTGCAGTGGTAGGAAAAATATTGTATGCAATTCGCGCGTGAAGCTTCTTTATCGCTCTCGCAAAATTACTGCGCTCCGCTGTGCGTCGCGATGTAAATGTTTTGGCTCGAGCGATAGAGTCGCGCTTCACGCTCTTAATACATAAATAACTATTATAGTGATCTAATACCAAGTTAAGTATTTTTTTGGGCTCGAAAGTTTCAATAAAAATGAAATATTTTGAATTCTTTTCAATTGTTTTAGTGTTTTTTCGAGCGAACTTCTAAAATCAGTAGTCTTTAAGTGAAAGAAACAAGTCATTTTTTCGAATGTTTTTTAGTGAATCTAAATTTCTAGTGTGGACTAACTTAAAAGTTTTGGATGAAATAGCTCAACCAAAATTTGTGAAGAGTGCAGTTTTGGACTCTCGTCTGTTGCATCTTTGCATTTATTGTTAATTTGTTCGCATAAATAAATAATTACTATATCAATTACTAATTGTTAACTTTTCATGTGAAATTTAACGACATGCAGTCAAATATTTGTTAAGAATAAGTATAATAACTCACTTAATCTGGCCGAGTACTTTCGAATCTATGAGATCCATCATCAGAGGCTCCTAGATCATCATGTCAGTTTTTTGGTTAGAAGTGTTGTGGTTTTTGTAAAATATGATCAAAAAGTTTGTGAGATTTAAAATTTAGTTGTTCATTGAGAATGTTTTGTTTATTGTGTGTGGTGTGTTTGTATATTTCAAATTGTTCCAAGGTGTTGAGTTCGTGTCCTTTAGATTTTATGTGTAGAATGTGTAGGTTGGTACTGATGTCGGTAAAAGTGTGTCCAGTTTGAATGATATGGTCGGCAAAATTCGATTCAGCTTTGGATGTCAGGGCTTGAAGGTGTTCCTTGTAACGTTGTTTGAATGTGCGGCCTGTTTGTCCTATGTAGAATTTGTTACAATCAGAGCAGTTTAGTTTGTAGATCCCTGGGAGATCGTATTTGTTTGTGTTCAGTGTGGTTTTGAGTGTAAGTGCATTTTTTATTCTGTTTTTTGTTCTGAATGAGATGGTGTGGCCGGCTTTTTTGAAGATTTTTGCTAGTCTGTGTGATTGTGGATTAATGTATGTCATTGTGATGTATTTTTTGTCAGTGGTGTTGGTGTTTTGTTTTTTGTTTCTTATTTTATGATTGAGTTTGTCAATTAGGTCGTGTTTGTAGCCGTTTTCTTGTGCTAGGTATTTTATTGTATTTAGTTCAGTGTGGTATAATTGTCGGTGGAAAGCGGTGTGTTGTTGAGTCTGTGTAGCATTGACCTGAATGCTGAGTGTTTGTGTTGTGTTGGATGACTGGAGGTGCTGTGTATTAGGGTATCTGTCATTGTTGGTTTTCTGTAGATGTTGAAGCTGTGTTGTTGGTTTGTGTTAGATAGATTCGAAAGTACTCGGCCAGTTTAAGTGAGTTATTATACTTATTCTTAACAAATATTTGACTGCATGTCGTTAAATTTCACATGAAAAGTTAATATTAACAACGCAGTTCGTCATGGAACAAGAAATCCAGGAATACTAATTGTTATATGCTCTATAATGAATCTGGAATCTGGGAATAAACGGTACCGGTATGGTAGAAGACTACACAATATTTATTTTGATAGTATTCACTCTATTAAAATTGGCTTAGGTTGAAAGTATCATACATAGATCTAGTTTAAAAAATCGGTCCAATGATCTCGTTTTTTAATCCTGCTTGGTAGATCTCTATAACTTCTCCTCATTATAGGCCTATTACTGATTATCTATTTTATTATAATATATAGTCATTTCTTTTATGAAGTTTTTAAATTATTCCGGAATTCCGTACTAAATTTGCTTGAATCAAGAATCGGTCAAAGATATAGTTCAAGAAACCTATTTAGAAACCCTATTTTCCACATCTAAAATATTTATTATAATACTTATAATTATACTGTAAGTATAATTACACTACAATATATAATTATATTACAATACTTAACATTCATCTCTTTCTTTATTATAATACTTATAGACTATTAATATCATACTATATATTATTATTATTATTATTATTGAATACCGTAAAATAAATATACCCTAAAAATAAAACATTAATAAGTTAGACAATAGAAAATTAGTAAAATTTTGCCTAAAAACTAAACATAAATAAGTTAGAATATAGAAAATTAGTTCATCCTGATGATTTGTAAGTGTTTTAGGTAACACATCACAATTGAATTAGAACAAGAGATAGCCATTTAACCTATTTGGCCTAAATCTATTCAATGTTGAAACGTTGAAAGCAACGTTTTCAACTTTTTCAAGCAATAGGATACTGCACACAGCACACCTACTCAATTACAATCTCAGTTGCAGAATGAATGATAAATATTGTGATGATAATTCATAATTATTCATTTATTTGCAGCCAATGCAGGCTAAGTCATTCCTTACAAATAAAACATTAAAATTAAATGTTACATGATAACATATCATCAACAGAGTAGAAAGCCTTTTCTTTGAACCATTTAGTAATTGTGTACTTAAAATTTTCACATTCTTTGTAAAAGAATTCAACAATAGCCTAAACAGTCATTTTGTTGATTGTGTTTAGTTCCACAGGTAATAGGAGAGGCATTTTTCTTCTTAATACCGTGCTCACGTTAAAGGTGAAATTCATTGAAAAATCATATTACATACAATTGAGAAATCATTTTTGAATTCCTAGTTAAGCTCAAGCATATCACATCCACATTCTAAAGCTACTAAGGTGGGTAATAATATGAAGTTAATGAAATTCAATCAATTTTTTATTTACGAAAAATCGTTGGTTAGATTCAATTTCTTAAAAGTTAAATTTCTTAGTAAATTCCAATATTCATTTGTGGAGGAGAAAACTCGTCTTATCTAATGATATTTAAAAGCCGCTGAATTTTCAAAATATATTATAAGTTCAAACTTAACTATCAAAAACAAATTTAGGTATGTGCTTACAAAATAATAAAATGGAATGTAATAAGACGAAGTTGTCACAACCACATTTTTTATTGAAAATAGTGTGATACTAGTTTCGGTTTGGTACACCATGTGGTTGTGACAACTTCGTCTTATTTCATTATGGATATCTTCCACAATATTACCTTCACAACTACAAAGAGGGGAAAAATGGAATGTTTCATAAATCATTGAAGCAACTTGACAAAATTCACACAGGACCAGGACTCATCCTAGAATGTGAGAGGTTCTTTTGTAGTAGTTCCGAAGGGCACTCACAGATGGCGCGCAATACCTGCTATGTTCCACGCATTATTGCATAGGGCGCTGGGAAGCGGCATGCATTGATAAACACAGTGCAGTAACTTTACTTATATTTTATAAATATAATAGATAATGAAGCAATAATAATTATTTCCGTTTCGCAGATTGTATGTGATATTATTGACTCTTCAATTAATAATTTTTCTGCTGTCCAATATAAAATAACAGCTAGACCACCGACTAAAAAAATTTAAATTTGAATTTGGTATGTATGTTTAGTAGAGACCATAGACCCGTGCTAAAAACGGGGTTTAAAAACTTCACAATTAAAGTTTTCATTTGTCCTAAATTTACATTTGCAGTGTGTTTGAAATGCGAATCTCTCTCGCAAGCTTCTTCATGTCAACTAGTCTTTATTCATTTATTTACATTTTTTCCTATTCATGCTCTTCCAATCCTATCTTCATTGAATAGACTACAATGAATGAAAAAGTTAGTTGAAATGTAATAACAAACGAAATATATGCAAGTATTTTATTAACGTTCTCCACACAATCATAGCCTCGTTGAATCTATATAAATAAAATTAGAGTTTTGTCTGTACATTTATCAGAATTGTATATTTTTTGGTTATTTTTACGTTTTATACATTGAATAAGCCGAAAATAGTCTTATCTCACTTTCTGTCTGTCTGTCTGTCTGTCTGTCACGGCCACAATGGTATTTTTCGCGGCCTTCTCCTCAAAAACGAGAGCATCGATCGGGATTTTAGTTATTGAACAGTATTGAAAACATTATTGACAATGTCTTTAGCTATAAAAAACTAAATTAACTTTTTTTTTAACAGAGTAATAAACGTTTAAAAACCAAGTACTGTGCGATTTTGGATACATTTTACGCGGCCTTCTCCTCAAAAACGAGAGCATCGATCGGGATTTTAGTTATTGAACAGTATTGAAAACATTATTGACAATGTCTTTAGCTATAAAAAACTAAATTAACTTTTTTTTCAACAGAATAATAAACGTTTAAAAACCAAGTATTGTGCGAGTTTGGATACATTTCTTCCAAGTTTTATTACCACATAAGAATAAGAACAAATCACGTAATTTATCATGATATATCAATCAGCTGTTCTCAAATATAAATGGTGGCCCTTAGCGGCGTTATTTACGCTGTCTGCAGACTTGTGTAGTCGGAGCATTGCAGTCTTTTAGGAAACATATGTCTGGTGAATCAAAGCTCATCTTATGTTTTATCAATTATTTCTTTGTTGAAAAAAAAACAAAATTTTCTAATTTAAATTTATCAAAACAAAAATTAACATTTTAGGAAGGTGCGGTTTGTGCTAGGCTCTTGGGAATTCGCCAGGTAGCACTATTATTACCGCATAAGAACAACAAAAAATCATGTAATTTATGGTGATATATCAATCAGCTGTTCTCAAATATTCTCTCTGGTAACTGTCACTGAATTGTTTACGTCCTAAGTTGTTAACTAAGCTGCTAACAACTTCATGATCGTTGCTATCAAAAAAGCCGAAACATATTTAGTCGTATTTCTAAACATAATCCGTACGAAGGACGGGTAGCTGCTAGTAACAAAATAAATGTCATTAAACATTACTTGATATGCAATAAAAATATGCATTTAATCAGGTTCCTCTTATTCAAAAGCTAATCTTCAATGATTTGAGACTATAATGAAGAAAAAAATGAATGTAAAAATTAGTCGATTTAAAACAAAATTTCAAAAAATATGTGAGCATTTCGATCATTATCTTCATCCAATTCACAAAAACATAACTCCATAGAATAACAAAATTAGTGCAATTGAAAACTACTTCATATGCACAAAAATGAATGGAAAAATTAGTCGTTGAAGAACATTTCAAAAAATAAGTGAGCATTTCTATCATAAACTTCCTCCAATTCACAAAAAACATAACTTCATAGAAGAACAAAATTAGTGCAATTGAAAATTACATCATATGCACAAAAATGAATGGAAAAATTTGTCGATATAGAACATTTCAAAAAATATGTGAGTATTATTTCATTAACTTCCTCTAATTCACAAAAACATAACTTCATAGATTAACAAAATTAGTGCAATTGAAAACTACTTCATATGCACAAAAATGAATGGAAAAATTAGTCGATATAGAAAATTTCAAAAAATATTATTCAAGTAAGTATTTCATTAACTTCCTCCAATTCACAAAAACATAACTTCATAGAACAAAATTAATACCATTGAAAATTACTTCATATGCAATGTAAATATGCATTTCCTCTCATTTAAAAACGCCGTTTTCCGAGTCTGAAGAGCATTCTTTGATATTTTTCCGATTCCGCGTCATGTAAATATTCAAAGCTGAAATGTAAATCAATCCGAGTGGTGCAGTTTTTCTTCTTCGTGAAAAATCGGACCAGCTCTTCGGCTACCGGCTCTCGTAATCGAATTCCTCCCTTGGTCTTTTTTATTGTTTTTCTCCTGTATTGGAAAACGCCCGGAAAACTCTCAATCGGGGGTGGAAAGCGGCTGTACAAATAACTCTGGAGTGGATTCGAGGTCTGACTCGATTGCTGTTGTAGATTGTGGTAGGTGAGGGGGGGGGGGGTTAAGAAAAGCGTAGTTAAAACATCGCAAGAACGTCGTTCTTCAAGGGGCTCGAGGGTTAACGAGAGGGTTCAGTTGTATGTGCGAGGTCTCAAGTACATTCTTTCCGTTCAAGAATGTTTGGTGTGGTAATGTGGTGAGAAAAAAACGATTTTTTTCTCTTCACTCGATTGATTCACAAGGTACTCAACTTTATTTCCAACATAGTTTCATTTACGCGCTTTATTTTATTAGTAGTATTACTTGTAAAACATCGAGGCAATCAATTTTTTTACAATATTTCATGAAATCTTGCAATAACGTTGCCTGTTCGAATTTTTCATGTTTTCTCGTAAAGGTTTGTGAATGTTAATCAATTTCCAACGGTAGCATACTTTGAGTTGGTTTTATTGAGCTTTTGAAAATGCAAACGAAGAACATTATTATTTTATAGATTATTTCTCACTCCATCTGGCCTCTTATAATAAAAAATGTTTTTCCAGGGTCTTTTCACAAACGATTCCAAACGAGCTTTCAAATTCTTTCCTTCAAAGACGAAAATAGATTTTTTTATATTTTTATCGACAATTCGTTGGAAATAGATTGCAACTTGATGACTTAAATGCTTAATCTATTGTTCAATAATTGATAAATACTTTAGCAAATATTAATATTATGTGCATAATTGCAGTAGCCAATTTGTCCTTACTAATTAAACCTCTTGCTACACGAGTATAGACTAGATTTCTCTAAGAGAGTGCTCTAACAGAATTAATGTCTCCATTCGGACGCATCTTTTTACACTATACTTCTCGTCACAAATTAAGGTTGTGCGCAGGGTTTTTGGTCATCATTTTTTTTTCAAAGTTTATTGTATTGGATATTATTAAGGTATTGAAATTTTGACTAATGCCATGATAAAGTTTTTTTTAAATAAAATATTTTATGAAATATGGGAGTTCAAAGTTGAAATTTTTCGGTTTCTGGGGGCAATTGATCTCCCCTACAAGTTATTTTGAACTTTTGATCATTTTTTTTAATGAAAGACACATTGAGGAATAAAATGACATATTTTCCATTCCGATCAAAGAATTAGTTTTCTCAAAACAAAAATGTTTAATAATGCAAAAAATTTCAGTTTTTCAAAAAATTATTTTGAAAAAACCAACTGTTGAATTGAAATAAAAAATATGTCATTCTTTTCCTCAAGGTGTCTTTCAGTTATAAAAAAATTATCAATTGTTTAAAATAACTTGTAGGTGAGTTCAATTGCCCCCCAAAACCGAAAATTTTCAACTTTGAACTCCCATATTCCATAAAATATTTGATGAAAAAAATAATTTCTCATGGCAATTGTTAGCATTTCAATACCTTAATAATATCCAATTCAATGAACTTCGAAAAAAAATTATGACCAAAAACCCTGCGCACAGCCTTAAGAGGCAAGAAACAAAAAACACGTGAGTGCTGTGACAAACCATATGACTGTTAGCTGCATATTACTGCATATGACTTGCAGACTAGGCTTGTAGGCAACTCGGAACGTGTAGAGTTGTCAATTTGTGCATTTAGGTTGGTTATCTATCAGTTGCTGGCGTGATCCATGTATGGCAACACCGCCATTTTTCAGAGTTGCCTAATTTGGTGACGTGAACTATAGAGATCAATCAACCTTGGCATGATCCGATATCATTGTAAAATTGCATTATTTCCAATTTTCATGGTTATTGATAACACTTGTTTTCAATATTTAAACACAAATTTACGCGAAACATAGCAAAATGAATGATGCATGATTTTGATTGAGTAGATTAGTAAATTAAAAATAAGATGAGGAGAAAGTGAGAAAAAGTAGAAAGAGAAGAAGAACTTGAACAAGTTGAGAGATGATATAGATTACGAGGCACTATTTTAATAGCTGATCTGTCGTCCGTACCTTAGCCATGAATTTCTCATGCACTTGCAAAACTTGTAAATATTTTGCAAGAACTAGAAGATGCAAAATAGAATGAGATACAAAAGAGGGAGAAAAAGAAGAAGAACAGGGAAAAGGTCGTGGGTTCGAATCCCGCTCCTGCGTCTGGCATCTATGTGTAATCATTCACCTCATTACCCACGCACAAGTCTCGGACTCAATTGGGCATCATCAGCAATAAAAAAAAGAAGAAGAGGAAGAAAAAGAATATGCAAAAGAAGAAGAAGAAGGAGCCGAAGATAAAGAAAATGCAAACGAAGATGAAAAAGGAAGAAGGAAATGCAAGAGAAGAAAAACAAAATGCAAAATAAGAAAAAAGAGAAAGATTAATAAGAAGTAGAAAATGAGAAGACGAAGAAAAAGGAAATACAAAAGAAGAAGAAAAAAGAAGTAGAAAAGTCAGAAATGCAAAAGAAGAAGTTAAAGTAAATGCAAAAGAAGAAGAATAAAAAGAGGAAGAGAAAAACAAGAAAATGAAAAAGAAGATGAAAAAAGAAAAAGGAGACGGAGATGCAAGAAAAAAAGAAGAAAAAATAAATGTAAGAGAAGAAAAAAGAAGAAAAATAAAATGCAAAATAAGTAAAAAGAAAAAGAAGAATAATAAGAAGTAAGAAATAAGAAGACGAAGAAAAAAGGAAATGCAAAAGAAGAAAAAAGAAGATGTAAAAGAAGTAGAAAAATAAGAAAAAGGAAAAGCAAAAGAAAAATAAAAAGAAGAAAATAAAGGAAATAAAGGAAATGCAAAAGAAGAAGAATAAAGAGAGGAAGAAAGAGAAAAAGAAAAATAAGATGAAAAAAGTAATGCAAAAGAAGATGAAAAAAGAAGAAGGAAATGCAAAAGACGAAGAAAAAGAAGAAAAGAAAATATGTAAGAGGAGAAAAAATAACAAAAATAAATGCAAAAGAAGACAAAATAAAAGAAGAAGATGAAGTAAATGCAAAAGAAGAAAAAGGGAATGCAAAAGAAGAAGAAAAAAGAAGATGCAAAAAAGTAGAAAAAGGAAATGCAAAAAAAAGACAAAGAAGACAAAGTTAATACGAAAGAAGAAAAAAGAAATGCAAAAGAAGAAGAAGGACCGTGAATAAGAACTTGAAGAAGAATACGACAGATGCCCTCGGGCAATGGGTCCGTTGCATGGCTTGGGTGCTCCTCCTCCTCCTCATCCTCCTGCAAGGGGCCAAGTTCAGTTCAGTCAGTCATAGCTTGGTTTCTAGGCCAATGCCGTTCGCATCCAGTTTAGTACTGTAGTTGTTTGGTACTCACTCACACAGCTCGCAGCATCCCAGGCCACCAGCATCTTTCACCTCACCTCACCTCACCATCACCATCACCATCACCTCACCGTTCTGTTTTTGTTGATGCACTGATTGTTTGTCGTTCAAGCCCTGCGGCTACTCAACAATCTCTATAATTCGTATTGCTCTTGTTTTTCACAGAAGTGAGCAATTGAAATTCTTCAAGTCATCAGGAATAATAACCAATAGTTGACAACTAAGGCCAACTTCATAAAATATATGCTACACAATACGATGAACTTGAAAAGTTTATGCAGTTTGTGTCAATTTTTATGATTTATGTAAATATAAGAATTTTGCCGAGCGTTAAAAATAATTGAAAATATAGAATTGGTCTGAACAATTTTTGCAATGTCTTATTTCTTGTTATAATTTACACTTCATAATAATTTTATTAAATTAATTTATGAATATGTTAATGACCACAATACTAGTAAAAGTGGTTTATTTTTTCTTCCTTAACATGTAAAATGATGTCAACTGTATGAGTTTTGTTTGTTTATTTATATATTTATTTATTTATTAATCATCTATGTACACCATCACATTGCAGTAGAATAAAAAAGAAGCAATAGGCTGTACAGCCCAAAACTGCTTCCTCTTCTAAATGTTAATACAGAAATGTCCAATGAAAGTCTACACAATAACGTCTACAAGTCACAGTTTCACTGTTGATTTTTACCAGAGAAAAAAATCTATCCATTTATTTTTGAAAAAAAATTGTTCATGAAAGTCAACAAACTTCCAAACAAAAAATACGAAAATACGAAATTTTGAATTATTTAGTCTAAAAGTTTCGAGCCGAAAATGAAACACGTTCACAATAATTCCGCACAACAGCTGACATTTTTTTGCTGATGGAAATGAATTTACATTTTATTACGTTGATATTATATTATTGTAAATTGCTGACATTTTTCTCTTCTTACGACAACTACAGTATTTTACTAGTTCACAAATTGGTATTTTCTACAAAAAAGTGTTGGAGAAAGTCATCACTCTTGGGTTCATTTGAAATGGCTACCGTATGAAAGAGAACAGGCCTCTGCAATTGAAGTTCAATGTCCCAATTTATCAGACTCTGATCTATGCCTTCTGTATCAGTGGATAGGTTTCCCGACACAAGCAACTCCCTGCTGAAGAAACAAATTGTGGGCATCTGTTCTGTTCCTGTGACTTCTAGATACAAGACTCCCGGGCTTTCCGACTTGCGAGTCCCGGGACAAAATGCAGCCGTTGTTGGTAAATTGCTGTGTGGCATCAAATGAAGTGTGTGATGCGTATTGATTGCCTTCAACGAATTGAATGCCGACAAACCCTTCTCGAAGGATTCGGGACGTTCGAGGGTTAGAAAGATTGCAACCCAACGATTCACTGGGTTTTGACTGCAAAACGGTCTGATTTCCGGGGACATTCTCAAGCGACATACGTTTCCACTGAACAAAAAATGATTTGATGGTGAAAAATAGTTTGTTGGTAGAATAGTAGAGACTCGTAGTAAAAAATGCCAATACCATCTTAAAAACAAACATAATTCAAATAAAGATAGACTATAAACGTGTTTGTAAACGATAATCAACTGGACCAAGAAGAAAACATTGCATTTCTAGGAGTTTTTTTTTTGGATAGACGATTGACCTACCTGGGCTCCATACATTGAGAAAATATGTTGGAACATTTCATCTTGGATATTTGTCCTGCGACAGCTTGTTTGATGAAATGACAAAAAGTTACTTTTTACACCTTATCATGGTCTCCTACTGTCACATATTAGATATGCTATCTTTTACCTCGGGCCACTCCCGTGTTTCGGAGGACACGTTAAGCTGTCGGTCCCGGCTGTCTAAAAAACAGTCGTTAAGTCACGTCAGAGGCTCTGAACTTATTCAGGTGCGACCTGATAACTCTGACACCAGACCTGAGCCAGCCAGGTCACACGATATTATTATTATTATTTAGTATGGGGTAATTCATTAAAACAAAATACCCTTGATAGGGTGTTTAAAATCCAAACAAAAGCTGTTATGTGTATGGAAAACATCATGGATTACAGTGCTTGATTCTATCAAATGCGAGAAAATGAATTGATGCTCTGAATAAAGTTATAGTGTGAATTACTTTATTTCATTAAATGAAATAGTAAACGGAAGCTATGTTTGAAACAAAATGAGAACAAATTAGGTAGATTTATGGGGAGGAGACGCAGAAAACGTCGCAATTTATCTCAAACGACACGAAAAGACTTTCCTGTTGCGATGACTTTACCAGTTTACTTACTTAATGCGTCTGCAGAGGGATCGGGATAGGATGAGTAGGTAAAAAGGGGCAGGAGGAAACAAAATCGCTTTTGTCAATGGAAGAGAGAAGAATATGAAGACAGAGACGACGATGAATAACGGTGGAAAAGGGGAAGTGAAACGCACACGGTAATAGAAGCACAGGAAAAGAATGTGTGTAATAAAGCGTGGACTTTTAAAAGTGCAGAGTGGGTTCCGGGGTCCTCACCACAACCTACAGGAGAAGATTGGACTGAAAATTTCTGGGATAAGCTGGAAATTCTGGGAAAGTCTTGAGGTGGAGGGTGAGACATGCTTTGCAGACGAATGAAAAAGTTTTTATTACACGATCCGCATGAGCTGACGCTCTATAGACTGTTTTTATGTCTCTACGAATTTCGGGATAATATTTTGAACAAATTAATTTCAAAACTGTGATTGAGAACATAATAATATTGCGTTTCAATTAGAAATTTTGATTTTTTTCTTCTTGTTGACGATTACCAAAGCTATTAAAACAATATTAAATTTTTGTTGTAAATTTAACAACTTGCAGTCAGTTTTAGATTGTGAATATATAAAAAATGTACTCACAATCTATTGATATTATATTATATTGATCTAATATATATTAACAATCTAAAACTGACTGCAAGTCCTTGAATTTACAACAAAAAGTTAATATTAACAACGCAGATCGTTATGGAACAAGAAATCCAAGAATTTATTAAAACAATTTTGTTCCGTTTTTTGAAAACTAGAAAAATAGTGGGGTATGATACTCGAATTTCACACGCTAGTAGTAGTTCAGTAGCATTGAGTAGCCCCCCATATAATTGGCAGCTAATCAAGATATTGAGTCATATCAGTGATATGAAAAACTATCATTTTTGTTCTGAAAAGGTGTACCAATAGAGTTGAAATATGCAAGCTAAAGTAGTTCTGAAGATAAAAGCTGGGAAGCCCATTCTGGTGAATGTTTTCCGTAGTACTACAGTAGAAACAATTAGTCTGGGCGCGTGGCTCTGGTTTCACTACTAGCCGTCCTGTAAAAGTTGACTAGTTGACCTTGAAGACATCTGCAGCGTCGCACGGGCCACATGTTTTTAGAAATGAGCGATAAACACTCCCCTCGCCATGGCTGACTACCAAACGGCCGTGCGCCCAGACTAATTGTTTCTACTGTACATTGAAAAACCACCAACTCTTGTTGACATAACAGTCTTTCTTAGTATTAATAATAACTTTTTATATTGCTAAATTGAGCTACGTAAGGAACAACCTTGTTTCTACTGTATTAAACATGTTCTATCTAACAACTTTGCTCCAATAAGAAATATGATGACCACATGAGTCTGAAACTTGTCAAATTAGTCTAAGTCTGTTAATATCCATCACAACGTGATAACCTTTAGAAAATACTATCGAAATATTGGTTTTGAACATATTATTTAGTTGTTCAATCAACTCGTACTTGTCAAAATAGGTACTACTGAAAAACATCGAGATAATATGAAGCTGACAATTATTCAGATCATCAATTATTATTAATTTTCATTTTTTGAGATATTATTATTATTATATTTGTTGTTGTTGTTTTCAAAGAAAAACAATCAAAATATGGCTTTGAACATATTTAATGTTGTTCGATCCTCAATTACGAAATTGCAATAATTATCGAAATGAGTGAGTGCTTCATATTATGCGTATCGAGTTTCAATATTCCAAATCGACTACCTCCTCGTCAATAATAACTCTCATTGGTCTGTCACTCCATGAAGTCGACCTCGATGATGTCCCTCGACCAATCAGATTCAGTTAATTCTTGTCTCAGCTGTTCAGGGCTCAGGGCTCTTATTGGCCAATGAATTACCCATTCATACTGCTTCATACAGTAGACCTTCAATGTGATGATTTGTAGTTTTGCTGTTTTAAAGCAATTTTCATAATGAATTTGACTTAAATTTAACTTTTTGTCATTTAGACCTTGCTAAAAATATGAAGTAACAAGATGAATAAAATTATGCAAGTATTAAATTATTGTTATTTCCACTTTCTATTAGAGCGGTGCACCGATTTTGTGTCTCATTTTCAACATATAAAATCATTCTTGGATTTCTTGTTTCATAACGATCTGTGTTGTTGAAATTAACTTTTGATGATAAATTCAACGACTAGCAGTCAATTTTAATTGAGAATACATCATATTTTTACTCACGTAGGCCAAACGTTTTCGAATTGTGGAGATTCATTTTCAATTCATTCTTAATTAAAATTGACCAAGTCGTTGAATTTACCATAAAAAGTTAATATAATATCAATTTATTTTTACTGGAAGAAGGATGGTACAAACATTTTCCGTTGTCTGAAAGGAAGTCGTGCTGATTTACGCTCAAGGCTTTTGTACAAAATTTCCAAAAGCTACGTTTTTCTAGTCACCGAAAACGGAACGAAAACTGACTACACAGAAATCGTTTATGTTAATAATGTGTAGCGGACCCCAAATTTCAGTTTCCGATTCGTTTCCGGCGGCAATAAAACTGAACGAAAACTGACTACACAAGAATCGTTTGTAAGTAATGAAAAACGGACAACAGCTCGTGTAGCGGACCCCAAATTTCAGTCTCTGTTTAGTTTCCGGCGGCAATAAAACTGAACGAAAAACTCAAGAAATTGTTTTCTTAGTTTCTTTGTGACGGAAACTAGCAACGATTTCGGGATGATGGTAGTAGTAGCATGTAATTCATAGGAATAATTGATAGGAATTCCGGTCGCTGATGAGAAAATTGCAGGTAGATGGTTGAAAATCTCATTTTCCATCTCTCACTCCCTCACACTCTACTTTATCTTACTTCTTTCTCTATTTTATTCGTCTTCTGTTTTGCATTGTCACGCATTTAAGCGTAGCAAAGAAACGAACTGAAACAGGCTGCGTTTGATTTCGGTTTTGTTTGAAACAGTAGTGCAAGTTATATAAAGTAGAAACGGATCGGTCACAGCATCTACAATAGATTGCTAATCTCCTACCTGGTTGTCTTTTCTTTTTTTAAGTTTGTTTATTTATTTATTCATAACAAAAGACAATCAAGTGGGCACAGCCCACTACTTCTTTCTTTACAAATTTTCAACTAAAAAAATAAAAATTTTAGGTTATGACCAAGTTTAACTGGAAATTTCACTTTGAAGTGAAATTATAGTAATAGTGATATAGTAATTATGGTAACTAGTGTATGAGAGTATAATTAATTGTTGATCTGACTTGTCTTATACTCCTTAACTGGAGTCTCCAAGACGTAATCTACAAAAAAAGTACAATAAATTATTCCTGATTCTTTCCAAAACATGAATACTAATTTAGATGTTCACTTGTTGAATAAAGCATTGTGCTAATTCAGTAATGGAAAAATGCAATCTATCCAGATGCAACTCAATTAGGCTATGGTGAAACGAATAAAGGTATTACCGTAGATATATAATTTTAAACATTGGGTATTAGTATTGACTAACTTATGCTTCACAAGGGGTCTTTTCAGATGTAACTCAATCATGGTATTGGAACCAGCTCCAGGACGATTGGGTGGTGAATTTAGGGGGGGGGGGATGCAATAAAACAACCTAAACCCTATCCCATCTGCATGATAATTATAAAATAATATTAAAAAGCTCTAAAGAAAATTTTGATGTAGATTTTCAAACAAAACCTATTTTAAAGAGCTTGTTGGGGTGTAGTAAAGATAAAGATGATATCTGGGATAAACGTGGAGTTTATAAATTGAATTGCGGTGATTGTAATGCCTACTATGTGGGTCAGACTGGTAGAAGTTTCAAACGTAGAATAAATGAACATATTAGAGATTGGAAAACCAAAAAGGAGACTCAAATTTTGAAGAGTATCTCATTACTAATGGACATAAGTTCAAGGCTGAAGAAAATGTTGAATTTCTGCATTTGATTGTCAAAGGCAGACAACTGAACATTTTAGATGCTTTAGAGATAACTAGGTTGGTAAGAAACGATTCTAATAGTAGTTTAAATGATCAAATTTATTTCAAACAATTCAATACAACTAACTTGGTTTCGTCATAATTCTGGCCTACATTTTAATAACAGCACTTTCTTGTTTTTCTCAGTTGACCTTGACTGCATTTCATTTAGCTTAATTTTAATTGTCAAAATTTAGCCTACTTGTGTATTGTTCTTCTTTGTTCCTGATTTGACACTGATTATTCCTGGTTACTCCTCCCACCAGTGGGCGTGACTTGTTAGGGGCTTCAGCCAATCACAGACCTTCAATGAAGGTCAGCCTATGAGAGGCACTTTCACCCTCAGCCAATAGTATCATTCTGTGTTTAGTATAATTATATTAAGCTACTCTGTACTTTAGTTTTAGTTTGTTTGAGATTGATGGGCTAATAGTGTAACAACCAAAACTAGTACTTGTTACTTGTCTACTTTTTTTTTTGGATAAAACCCACACACTTGTTAAGTCTGACTTGATCAGTGTTCTCCGCAGTCTGCAACCGGGGAATCGTAATAGTATCTCACAGTTTTCAATAAATGTGGTTGTGACGACTTCAATTCTTTTTATTCATTACTCTAAAGAATAATCAGTTATTAAATAGAATGAAAAATAATAATAATACATGCTGAGGATCCTTGGTGGTTTACTTGACATTCAATCCATCTGCACTTTAATAATATTCTCCTTGCAATCTGATCCTATAAAGCTGTTATAAACCATCGTATTAAAAATGAAAGGGGTGTAATAATTCCCACATAAAATTTTAAAAATAGAACTCAAAGACTATTACAACGCATACCCTGCAACATTCCAAGCTCCACACTGATTGCTCAATCAAAAACTAACAAATGAACATATCCAGGCAATAACGTAACACAATGTACACAATGTATACAATAATTCTAAGTCAACACAATAAATATAATCGAAGTAGGCCTAGTTGGATCAAGGTGATGCAGTTTATCATAAGCTTTTCAAGCTTCAAAATATTATGAAATCATTATTACGCATGGTTTGAAGCATGGTGTTTGTGAATGCACATTTGCCTTTGGAAGTAGGTTAGGCTGGCTTGTGAGCCGCACTTTCCTAATAAGGACTGCTGACCAAACGGCGTTTGTAATTATACATGCAAGGCCCTTCTGCCTTCTGCCAAACATGTATCACTATTTTAAACAACCGATGAAAAATCAACTCCATACTGAGAAAATTAGCTAGCGACCCGACCAAGTTACATTAGATAATTAGAAGGATATCCTCAACTGAATTGAGCTGCCTTTATTCTTTTTTCGGAGGATGAAGCCCACATAGGTCTGAGACCTATAAAGTCACTACATCTCATTGATCGCTTTATGGTCTGACTACAAGAACGATCCGGTGTCGTGCCTTTACACAGCTTTCATTGATTAACTTTTTTTTGAAGGATGTAGGTCTGAGACCTGTGCGTGGGTAATGAATTGGATGATGGTGATTGATGAGTTGGACCTACAGTTTTAGGTGGGTTCCGAACCACCGGGAAGTGATTTACAGCATAGAACAGTCTTTTTTGCTGGCTATTCCAATTGGTCACCCTTACAAAGAATGCCCAGGAGTTTCGTAACTTATCTCTGATTGAACAGATACCTGCTACGGCACTCGGCTATCACTTCCTAGCTTGCTTGCTGTTAATTTAAATTGAAACTTATTTTGTTTCTCGGCTATCACTATATTTTACTTTGGAGGGCGAAGTTGGGGCGTAGCCGCCCTATTAATAATAATAATAATAATAATAATCTTTATTTCCGCAAATACAAACAAGCAAAAAAAAAATACACAGGAAAAAAATTATACATGATAGAAAATAATAATAATTATAAAACAATCAATTATTAGGAGAGAAACCAATATTTGCACTCAACCATCCTCGAATTCTAAGCTAAAAGTAAAAGAAATAAAATAATATTCATCATATTATAAAAAGAGAAGAAGAAACAAAAAAATGAGAAAAGAAGTTAAGATATTGAAAGAAGAAATTGTAATATTTATTTATTAATTTAACTAACATACAATCAATGTGGCTACAACAGGCTATTGCCCAATACTGCTTTTCACAAAATTTCAAATTAGAATAGAAATATTAGGTTAGGTCTGTTTTACTAGAAATTTCACCTTGAAGCACAATAATTCAGGAGTATTTTTCAGAAAAAATATTAATTTTGATTTTACTTTTAACAAAACACCATCACAGTTCAAAAAAGATTAATATAATAATTATATTAATCTTTTTCGAACTTTTTTGAATTCAAAATTATTTTTATTTTTATATTAATTACAATAGTAGCAAAATAAAGAAAAGTCCAAAATCAAAAACATAGAGAAAAAATAGATAAGAAAAATAATTAAATAATAAAATTAAAAAATAATTAAAAACATTATTAGCTGACATTGATTGGAGGCGATTAATATAGAATTTGAGTCCCGTTTAAAGGGACCTCGGTCTAGAGTGACATCAATTGCATAGATCAAGAGTTTAGAGTAGTGGGAAGGTTATTTTTAGTAGAGGTAGTAGAGTAGTGGGAAGGCAAAAGGTAACCAAATGGAAAAGTAATTATATAAAATAGACAGCTACTAGCTGTTATCTGTCGACGATACTCTAATGCTGGAGAATAAGGGATTGAAGGAGGAGAGGAAGAAGAATGAGGAGAAAAA